>CM067528.1:562500-572500 GCA_034509925.1 Hirudinaria manillensis
TTCCTGATTTCAGGAGATTTTAATTTTTATATTTAATTAAAAATATATTTTTTATTTAGAGTTTAATTATTAAATTATTATTTATTTATTTATTATTTTATTTCAAGTATTTTCAGTTTAAAAACGACCGACCAATGGTCGGCGATGAATGGACGAATTGATGAATAAATGAAATGTAAACAAACAACTATTCCTGATAATCATCTCTGAGACTAAAAATGAACTCCAAAGTTGAGAATAATAAATCGGAATAATAAATTCTTTCGTTAAACTTTTATAAAATGATAACTTGTTTTTATTTATTTTATTATTTTATTATTTATTATTTATCAATTTATTATAATTTAGAAATAGGTTTTATTACAAAAGCTTGTCAAGATTGGGTTGTCTGATAGTAAAAAGAAAACAAATTTTAAAATAATAATAATAATAATAATAATAATAATAATAATAATAATAATAATAATAATAATAATAATAATAATAATAATAATAAAAATAATAATAATAATAATAATAATAATAATAATAATAATAATAATAATAATAATAATAATAATAATAATAATAATAATAATAATAATAATAATAATAATAATAATAATAATAATAATAATAATAGTAGTAAAAATAATAATAATATACGAACAAGTATTGGAGAGATGATGCTCGTGATTCAATACTTGGTTCATAAGATCCACCTCTTTGTTTCTAGCAATTGAATTTAAAATTATTAAAGTTATTAATTAATAAAATAATTACAAATATAAAAAATATTAAAAAATTAAATATATTTAAATATTTGAGTTTCAAGGACACAAATGATTCATTATTGTTGTGTTCAAATGTACAGAAAAAGGTTTTCAGTCTGACAGGTTTAGACAGAGAGTTTTCAAACAACAATAACAACAACAGTAATAATAATAATAATAATAATAATAATAATAATAATAATAATAACAATAATAATAATAATAATAACAATAACAACACAATAATCATAATCATAACAATACGAACCCATTAGATCTACGTTGTTATGGCAACCCCTCAGTATGAATATGGAATCGTTTAATTTTTAAAAATAATTTAAAAATAATTTAAAAACCCAAGAATTCCAATCAAAATTCACCTTTATTAATGCACCTTGACAACACGTGTGCATTCCTTTTCAATCTTCTACCGACTGAAGTTGAAGTTAACGTTGAAGTTAACTTGATTTGTGTTCAATTATTTTCATTTAAATCCTTTTAAAAGATCGGATATAATTATGATATTAATGGTATTTTATTTAATAATAATAATAATAATAATAATAATAATAATAATAATAATAATA
This sequence comes from Hirudinaria manillensis, assembly GCA_034509925.1. Lineage (NCBI taxonomy): Eukaryota > Metazoa > Annelida > Clitellata > Hirudinida > Hirudinidae > Hirudinaria > Hirudinaria manillensis. The sequence goes on from CM067528.1 coordinate 563,840, forward strand.
ATAATAATAATAAATAACATTAATGATATTTAATTAATTAAATACTTTTGTTGTTGCTTATGATTTATTATTATTATTATGATTTCAGATGACCCTGCAATTACCTGGTCTGTTTTATTTAGTAATGGTTTTGCTAAAATATTCAGGTCAGTGACCTTTCATTTTTAAATTATTTTTCACAATTTAAAAACAAAATCTTTTAATTTTAATCTTAAATTTTAATTAATTAAACATAAGTTTAATTCCTTGAATTTTGAATAATAATTTGATCATTTTTTTTTAATGGATATCTATCTAAAACCAACGAACAGTCAGCCATAGGGTCAAACTAATTGACCCCGGTGCACTGGTTGACCTCGGGGTCGAGGGGTGCACCGGTGGAAAGTGGCACGACTTCGATAACGGAGCTTCGTATCCGGAAGACACGGTGGTCGAGGTGACGCCTGGAAACGCAACTGAACTCGTCTGCGTTCGTGGCACGGATATGGAAACGCTGGTCTTGATAATGATCAGTTAGTTGGTAGTTTTTACTTTGTTTTGGTTGGAATGGATTTTTTTATTTTTTTATTAAAAACCTTTTTGTTTTATCGAATTAATTTTTATTATATTCAGAAAATAAATTTTTATTCCGATTATTGTACAACTTACAGTTTACCGTTTTTGAATGAGATTTGCTAAAAAAAAATTATAAATTAAAATTCTTTAAAATAATTTTTATCGACGTCTAAATCATCGTCGCCGCCATCTGCGTCGTCATCTTCCTCAAATTCCTACTTCAGAACAGGGCATGGTCTTCCTTAGCGACCGTGGCGAAGGACGCTGGAAGAGGGAAAACGTGACATTCGTCTGCCAAGTGGAGTTCTGGACTCAAAGCCGGAAGTTCTTCCATCTTTCCATTTCCACGTCCGGCGAGGAGAGGAAGACGACGAAGAGGCTGGAAGGGATTAAAGCCAGGAGGGATGGATCTCTTGTCTCAATGGCTATCAATTACACTTACGTCGATGATGATGATGATGATGGTGGTGGTGATGATGATGACGACGTGGATGGCTACTCCTGCGACTGGGAAATCCAATTCGATGATAGCGAAAGCGAGAGAGCAGTTCTGGAGAGTAGGAAGTTGAAAATGGGAATTTTCGGTGAGTGGTTGATTGTTGAGAGAGTTTCAGGGCCGATTTCAGAGTTGAAATGTCCGATAGGTCACGGGTTCAAAATCCCTGGGTTCAGAACGTTCTCGAGCAGATTTTGCACTTTAAACTTTATTAAATTAAACAAACTTCTAATTAATTAAGCATTTAAAAATGAATATTTATAAATTGCCGCAGAGCCTGTGAACGGCGTGAGACCGGGGGGCACAGCCCTGACGACGAATACAACCATCGTTGAATGCCTGGCAAAGGGTTTTCCAAAACCCCACCTCTGTTCGTGTGACCTCGATAACCCCTCTGCCGACTACACCCCTAACTCATCGGAAGCCAGGACCCTACGACCCGGAAGGGTCACGTACTTGGTCACGTGTCTGGCCGAAAATAGCATCAGGGGCGTGGTTTACAATTCGACTTGGATTGGCTACCTCGACGTCGAATCGCTGAAGTCCAGTGGCTGGAGACATGGTAGGGTTCGAGTGAAACTTTCATTTTATAATAATGCTGCTGCTGCCGCTGCTGCTACTGCTGCTGCTGCTGCTGATGGTGATGATGATGATGATGATGATGATGATGATGATGATGATGATGATGATGATGATGATGATGATGATGATGATGATGATGATGATGATGATGATGATGACGGCGACAACGACGATGGCTGGTGCTAAATTGGTAAAATCCACAATAAATTTTTTATGCCCATTTCTAGGGTTGGAGAACATCATCATCATCATCACCATCATCGTCAGAAGTTGCCACGTGCTCTTTTAACTGGCATTGAACTGTGCTGTTTTTTTTTTTTTTAGAATTTCAGAATAAATTTATTCATTTACAAAATATTTCCAAAATATTTGTTTAAAAAAATTAAATTACTTTAATAATTAATTTATTTTCTTTTATGGTTTTTGTTTTTAAAAATCTGAATGTTGTAATTTAAAAAAAAAAAAACGCACCATCGCCTGTTTACATCCTGTTTACAATCTATAAATAGACAGTCTATTTATAGACTTTGCATGGACCTAAACTCGTTTAAATTATTTGGACTAGGAAAAGGAAAATATAAAATGTAATTATAAAACAATTAATTATAATTTAATTTAAATTATAATTTTTATTTATAATTTCTTTCGTCCGAATGGACTATCCTTGATAATGATGACGTAACGAAGCAAACAGCTTCGACAACAATTTGTTTTTATTTTCTTTCCGTTTTTGTTTTTTTAGTTTTTATTTCAAAAAAATAAAAAAATTCTTAAAAATTACAAAAAAAAATGTCGCACGGACTCGGAAAGCTTGTCGTCGTCGTCGTCGCAACTTTGTTGGCAACATTTTCGTGTTGGTTCTCAACTTTTTTTGTTGCAATCAAAAAGAAACAAAATTTGGAACATTGTCGCAGTTTCTCTCCTAACTAAGCCAAAGCAAAAAATAAATTCATTAACACTTAACTGGTAACTTGTAACCTTAACGTGTAAATATTGTCAGGACTAATAAGAAATTTGCGGGTTTGCAAAATAAATGCCTCCTTCAATATATCCATCATCATCATTATCACCATCATCCTTCTCCTCATCATCACCATCAATAGCAGCACCATAATCGTCGTCGTCGTCATCTTCAATGATCTCTTCCAGACTGCAAAAGGATAGAAATCGTCGTGGCCAGACCCCACGAGAATTTGACCCTGTGTCAACCCCCGCTCATAACGATGATGACCAGCAGGGTCACACCGTTCATCGGACAGGTGAGCGTGGAATTGGACAACGTGGGTAGGTACGTCTGCCTCAAGAACACCAGTGACATTGCATTCTTCGTCAGGCTGCTTGCCCTGGGTGCGTTTTTGTTTTTGTTTTTTGTTTCACTTTTTTTTTTTAAATAAATAACTTAATAAATTATCATTAAAAAAAAATAAAATTTGTAGTCTGATTGGAAAGAGTTAATTCTGGCGCGTTGCTGCCATCTATCGCCAATTAATTTTCTTTAGACGTGGATTATGTTAATTTATGTTAATGAAGTTATTCGGTTATTCAAATCTCCCGATCATGTTTTAGTTTAATGATTCAGTGCTTTAATAATTTAATAGCTAATATCACTGCCATCTTTTCGTGCTATTTTAAAAATAAATACCAATAAATTCAAATAAAATCATTTAATTTTTGTAAAAATTCAAAGTTTATTTTCCAAAGAACAACCTCTCCAACTGGACATCATTGACTCCACGTTGATCCACCTGGAACCGATCAACATTTCCTGCTCCTTGGTTCTCTGGCAGTCACTTGATACCCTGGAAAACGTCATTATCATCAAGCACGGAGCTTCTCTCGTATCGAAGAAGGAATTCTTCAGGTAAAATACCGAGCGCTACATAAATGGAAGTCTGGGCGTAATTTGTAGGGCCACGGTCAGGTAGGGACCATTTCCCTCCCAACTTGACTAGAAAAGGGGTGGGCTTAAAGTCGGACCATCCAATCAAGCGAGGATTTGCCCCATCAACTTCCTGGATAAGCCAAACTGTACTCTTGCGTTGCTTGGTAAACGGATCTTTTCCAGTCTCCGTCGTTCATTACAGGCACGACAGGCGTCTAGAAATGAGGCTGGAGACGACCTTTCGACCCTCGTTCCACGATGGGGAGGTCTTCAGCTGCCACTGGACCCTCAAGGAGACGTGGGGCCCAAATTTTGTCAAGAAGGACGTTCGGGTCGCCGCCGAAAAGAGGAGCATAATCAGTCAGTGGACAATGGACAATATTTAGGAAATAATTATTTTTAAATCCAGTTATAATTTATTATAATAGTTTACAATAATTTGTAATAATGATCATCATTAATAGTTGATTTAAATAGATTAACACTTCATGAATATTAATCAACAGTACCGGCTACCAACGTTAGGCCTTCCACGGTCGAGGCCAAGATTGGTCAGCCAATCAAATGCTTGTACGATGGGTCAGAGACTGACCAGGTGGCCTGGATCGAGGCCAGGAAGGGCGTGCCCATGCACGTGACCGACGGAAAGGTCAAGGAGGTTCTCAGGGTCATGGAGGTCGGAGAGTTTGATTTCATCTGCGAGGTCAATTCGTCCGCGGAGTTCGGAGACTTTTGGAGAGGAAGACTGAAGATATCCAGTCACGGTGAGTAGGTAGAGGTGTAGGACCATTGACCAATGGTTTGGTATCCATGGTTGGTGTCCTTTTTAAACTTTCCACTTCGTCTAGATTTCAATGATTCCAATCTGCCGCTGTCTCACGTCTTCGTAATGCAAAATGGATCGGCCGTGCTGAGGAGTCTCTTCTGTCAATCAAATTCAATGGTATACTGGCTCACCCAATCGCGTCGTGCGGCCGAGATCATAGAAAAGGTCAAGGATGTGGATGCAGGGATGTACGGCTGTTTGATTGGTTTCGATGTCGTGGGTCTCATCCGATTGGTCGTCCTAAGTTCGTATTTGTGTTGACGATTGTGCGTTATAACTCGTTTTGTTATAAAGTCTGTATCAATTATTAATTTCTTCCGTACAAATAAATAAATAAATAAATTAATTAATTAATTAATGACCACCTCCTCATAACAACAGGGCAAAACCTGACCCTGACAATTCCTAGGTCGTCCTACGTGACCGACGAAATCGTGGAGATGAACTGCTCAGTTTCCGCATGGTTTGGACCCGGCAAAATCATCAGCCATCTGGAACTCTTCCAGTCCGATGGAACGTCCTTGAGGGAGACCATGGCCTGGGCAGAAGATGTCAAAGTCCTCCAGCTCCACACTTTCTACAGTCTGAGGGCAGAGCTGGAAGATTCCGACAGGAGATTCGTCTGTCACTGGAGTTCAATTGAAACTATAAAAGACCAGGAGGAATTTAGGAGTTCGTTCGTCATTGAAGACTCTTTTCAAGTTTGGAGTGAGTTTGTTTGCGAGGGGGAAAGTTGGGGGATTCGAAGTAATAAAAAAGATATTTTTTAACTGTCAACATTTAATGTGTCATTTATTAACAATTTGCTAGTTTTTTTAATTAAATAAGATTTAATTAACAAGAATCAATTTAATATTTGACCGTCTCTTTACGACGACTAATTAAAGCACTAAAAGACCTCTTTTAAAAGCAAAATACTTACTTTTCCCAGACGTCATTCGTCCGTCGAACATCAGACCCAACGTGACGATGACTTACGTCGACATGGTGATTCTGTGTTCGAATGAGGACCGAAGTCACGAGACGTGCAGCTGGAAGAGTCTGGAAGAGGCGACGTTGAAGCGTCCGAAACCCGTCTGGAGTTTTTTAGGTTCGGCTTTGGTCGTGCACGAGGTGGGTATATTTGCCTTCCAATGTCGATGTTTCGATCAGGAACTCAATAGGGAGACGAATCTGCCCTGGTCTGGAGAGATAAGAGTACTCCCAAGAGGTGGGTCTTGGTCTTTGATTATGAAGATGACAAGCTTGAGTGGATTGGAATCCTATAAAATTAAAAACATTCATATTCTGTTTATGTCATTTAATCAGAGTTTTTGATTCGTGTTTATTTATTTTTTTTTAGGTGGAATCAAGAAGTTGATCGATGCGCATGGTAACTAATTATTATTTGTTGGTTAAGTGATTGGTTAGAGATGAACTAGTGATAATTATTTAATAGTTCAGGCTGTTCACGCCTCTTCGGGTGAGTTTGGAGGTTTTATTACTTTTTTTAGTCAAGGAGTTGGCTGTTGATAATCAAATATTATTTTATTTGCATCTTTATTTGCGTGTTTTAAAATGCCTTGATGTATCCATTAAATTGGATAATTTATGTTTCAATGGCACGAAATAAATATAATTTATTTTTAATTAAGTTGCCACAAACCTGAAGGTAGAATATGGATTCTTGGTGCTTCATATTTTCAATGTCATCAAAATTCTCGATTAAAGAAGAGGTTAATTGAATAAAAATTTTAGACGATTATAAATTTAAAGTTGATTAAATAATTTTCATTTTCAGACGCGTGGAAATCAGCAGACATCCAGGCTGTTCATGCGTACGGTATTTTTTCCGGTCCTTCCAAGTCTGCTGCAAAAATATAAAATCTGAAATTTATTTTTAGTAAAGTATGAGAAAAATTTAAAAAAAAACAATTTATTTTGAAAAATATTGTAACTTCTTAACACAGCTAATAAAAAGAGTTATAACCAGAGTTTACTTTTAGACTGTCAACAAGGTATTGCTTGAGAGGCTGAGGTTGAGATTTCTTTCCCTCGTCGTTTGCAATTAATATTCATGAAAACAACTGTAGGAGGAGTTAGGTTTTATGAACATTTTTGAACGAGTATCTCTACAAAATCAATAATTTTAAAAATTAACTTAATTTTTTTTGACTCTATAATGTTTTTGAATAATTTTGAATGAATGGACAATTATTAGGCTTTTTGTGTATGTGCCATCGGTGTCCACCAACCGCATGCGTACACATAAATATCACCATTATTCATGACCTTCTACTAAAACTTATTTCGACTGAAACAAATAATTTAAATTTAACAAAATAATAATTTAAAAAACCGTGCCATTATTAATAAATTGCACCAAGTTAAAGTATAGTTAAAATCTAATCAATATTCATATGCACCCTGATTGGTCGCTACTATAAAATCTTTCGTACGCGTCAGACGAACGACACGTCTTCTAATCAAACAAGAACAACATACTTTACGAACGTGTTTTGTGGATTTATTTACGATTATTTACTTTTATTTGAAACCGTTTTTAGGCTTTTCGGAAGTTGTTTTTTTTTTAGAGAAGAGAGCGTCATTTTTATTTATAATCCTGCAAAATGGCTTTTAAGTCTTCGTCGGAGAAATTGCAGATACTTTGTTTAGTATTGCTTTTGTGCTTTACATCGATGTCCTTTTGCCACCAAGGCAAGCATGGAGAAGAAGAAGAACATTTCACGCTGGATATCGAACACGAGAGAGAGTGAGTGGAAACTAATTATGAAAGATTACTTCATTCGTTTATAATCATTCAAATCGCACCTTGACAATGCATGCATGCGCAGTGCATTAATTCGCTCAAAGTGGATTTTAATAAATTTACCACTGCTCCTCGATTGCTATTCAAGCAAGGATGCATATCCCAGAGCATTCGTCCATCATCATAGAGGCATCGTCGAATCCATTCATTCTCTCCCAGGCACATCAAAGAGCACTTGGATGACATCATACAGAAGAAAGAGGAGGAAATGACGGACGAGGAGCTCCAATTCCACTACTTCAAGCTGCACGACTATAACAACGACAACAGACTCGACGGGAGCGAAATCTTCAAAGCCATGTCGCACGCCTACAACGGTAGTTGACGTTCGTGAAACGTCAAAATCTTTTCAACGATTCGTCGATTCTCAACTGTTTTTAGATTTATGAAAAATCAGAGATATTTATTAGTTGTTTCGTGTGTTTATTTGTTTCTATGGGCAGCTGTTATGGTTATAGGTCTTATGTAACATGTGTTACACGTACTCATGACACCATTGACAATAACAATAATAACGAGAAATGTCTGACACTCCGTTCAGAGATGCCGTCCTCGGAAGACCAAGGATCCGTCAAACCCATCGACATCGTTCCGATAACGAAATCCGTCGACGAACTCCTGGAGGACATAGACGTCAACGGAGACGGTTACATCACCTACCCGGAGTACAAGAGCAGGTACGGCACCAAGGATTGACCCGGGCAACCCCGGGGCAGAGAGGGGAGTCGGTCTCGATCGTGATTCTCGTTTCCGTGCTCAGAGGTCGAGAGGGTTCTTTTCTTCGTCCTTTTTTTTGTTTGTTTTTTTCTGTAAACGAACGATTGGACGTCGCTCGTCATGATTCGCGTCTTTGATTGTGATTGGTTGAAATATTGATATCATCATCAATATCATCATCATCGGTGTCATCTTCATTGATTGAATCCTTGATTGGAAATCCAAGAATATTCTGTATTTTTGTTTTGATGTCTCATCGTATCCGATACATCACTCGTGTCCATTCATCGTATCTTGACAACGGAGTACATATTTTGCCATGATTTTTTTGCCATTAATTTATTATTTTATTAAATTGATCGTTGTTTTTGTTGCTTTTGTCCGTCATTCCTTAGACTCTGCGACTCCCGTCGCATTTATTTGGTCTCGCGATATTCTTTGTCGTTGATTTATAAAAAAAAATAATTAATTAATTAAATTCATGCGAATAAAACCACCAGGATTCTTGGAATCATAAACAAATCGTTTCGTTTTCGTGAGAAGTCATTTGGTTCTTTTGATCTGCCCTGCCACCCTTCCCAGTTCGACAAATCAATCGATTGATTGGTTGATCGATCGATTGATTGACTGATCGATCCACTGATTGATTGATCGATTGACTGATTGATTGATCGATGACGAGTCGTCTGCTAGTCGACGTCCACCTTCGGGTCGTCAAGTCCTACGTGTCAAGTGTTGACGTATTACAACCGAATATTATCATCATCATCATGTCACACTTCTGTGATCATATT
>CM067528.1:587500-590000 GCA_034509925.1 Hirudinaria manillensis
GGTGATGGTGGTGTGGTTCACGGTCGAATTCCTTCTCCGGATCTGGAGTGCAGGTTGCAGATCCAGGTATCAAAACCTACCTGGAAGACTTCAGTTCTTCAAGAGACCGCTTTGTCTGCTGGGTAATTAACTTAATAATCGGCTAATTATTTATAATTTGTTATATTAAATAATATTAAATTATTATAATTATTATAAATTAACAATTTATTAATAATAAATAAATTTTTTAAGTTTGCTTTAAAAATGCCAGTAAAAAATGGTACCATATTATTATTGTTATTATTATTATTATTATTATTAATATATTATTATTATCATCATCATCACCATTATCAACCAGACGTCGTGGTCATAATGTCCAGTCTGGTCATCCTGAGTATCCGTTCAGAGGGTCAAATCTTCACCTCTTCAGCCCTCGGTGGACTTCGGTTTTTCCAGATCCTGAGGATGTTGAGGATCGATAGGAGAGGTGGTTCCTGGAAACTGTTAGGGTCGGTCATTTGGGCACACAGGCAGGTTAGGGATTTGTTTGGGTTTTGATAGGACATGAATTATGATTAAATTGTAATTAAATTATAATTAATTTTATTGAGTGGTTTGAAAATTTAAAAAAAAAAAAGAAGAAATCTCTAATTCCATCCATTACTCAAATCAACTAGTCAATCAATCAATCAATCAATCAATCAATCAATCAATCAATCAATCAATCAATCAATCAATCAATCAATCAATCAACCTAAGGAACTGTTCACAACGTTGTACATCGGCTTCCTCGGTCTCATCTTCTTCTCATTCCTGATTTACATCGTCGAGAAGGACAAGAACCCCGCACGGTTCGGCACCTACCCCGATGCCCTCTGGTGGGGAGTGGTGAGTGGGTGGGTGGCTGGGTGGGTGGTAGGGAATGCTGTGGGTGCTTTTATGAGTAGTATTTTTCTGGAAATTTAGGGCCGTGGGTAGATTGGAGTTAATGCACCTGTTATTTGTATTTTGTTTCATCTTGCTTTGATTTATCATTGCATGCTGTATACTTAATTATAATTATGAACTGTTATTATAATATTTATTATTATAATATTATTTATTATTATTGTTGCTCTTGTTGATGTTGTTGTTGCTCGATTTTCATAAAATTAACTTCCTGAAACTCATCCTTCTTGTTGCAATTGTTGCCTGAAAACATTGAAAAACATTCGAACGTATACAAAAACAACGTTGTTTGAGTTTTTAAAACTCTCAACAACAACACCAACAACACCAACAACAACAACGACGATGACGACATGAGGTCTTGTAACCACGACAACGTGAACAACATCAGCGTAGGTAACTAGAACGAAAGCCATGTAAATTTCACCATCGAATTGTAACCTTACTGCTTGTGACGATGATGATGACGACGACGATGATGATGATGATGATGACGATGATGATGATGACGACGACGGTGACGAGGACGATGACGACGATGTTGATATTGCTGTTGTTGTTGTTGTTGTTGCATCTGTCGTCGTTTGAAATTCTCGAGTTTCAAGCAAATGTTAATTTCCCGGTCCCATGTTTGCTCAGGAAGTCCTGATTGACGTTGATTGACGGTTGGAGTCGCCTTTCAACCGTGCGGTTGAATTTCAACCGAGTTGATGTTAATTCAAGGAAGGAAGGAGGGAATGAGAGAAAGAAAGAATGGAAAACGTCTTTTGGATCTTTTCTGGTCCTGAAATTCTGTTTGTTCTCCTGTACTTTATTGTCGCACGAATCATTGTCTTCGTCGTCATCATCATCGTCGTCGTCGTCGTCATCGTCATCATCACCATCATCATCATCATCATCATCTCCATCACCATCATCGTCGTCGTCGTCGTCGTCATCATCACTACTGCTTATTACAGTCCCTTTTATCGTACATCTTTTTTTCCAATACTTTCCCGTCACAACTACGATTTTTAAAACAATTCAATATTATAATTGTTTTTTTTTAAATTATTGCCATTATTATTATTATCATTATTGTTATTATTATCATCCTCATTATTGTTATTATTATTATTATTATTATTAATATTATTATTATTATTATTATTGTTATTATTATTATTAATATTATTATTATTATTATCATTATTATTATTATTATCATTATTATTATTATTTTATTTTCCGTCATAATTCCAACAATTCCTGACCTCCATCAAACATTGAAATTCTATTTTTTAACGCCTCAAAGAATTGGGTGTCAAAACGTTCAACAAAAAAATGTCACTTTCCACCTCCGTCTGGAATTCCAAAGTTCATTCTGGGTTTTTCCAAGTTTCGCTTTATTTATGGTCAACAATTTTGTTGGAAAATGGGTTTTTTTTTAAATTTATTTTTAATTTATTTTTAATTTATTTTTAATTTTTGTTAAATTTGTTAATCAACGGATTTTTTATTAAATTTGTAAACATTTGCTGCCAATTATTGTCGTTATTTGTGGAAATAAATAAAATCATTTATTGAG
>CM067528.1:595000-732500 GCA_034509925.1 Hirudinaria manillensis
GGATATTATAATATTATTATTATTATTATTATTATTATTATTATTATTATTATTATTATTATTATTATTATTATTATTATTATTATTATTATTATTATTATTATTATTATTATTATTATTATTATTATTATTATTATTATTACTTTTTATTAATTCATTCGGAAATTATGAATCGCAAATAATTATGCACGGCTGGCCCTATTCGCAGGGGGCATGGTTTATGGGCCCTTTGGTCCATTCAAACGAAATCCTTTTGTTCCTCTCCTGGAAATTGTGCAGGAAATTTATTTTTCCATACTACATAAGGTCGCCTTTTGCCACGAATTGTTCTTGCTTGACACTCCGGGATGATGATGATGATGATGTTTATTATTATTATTACTATTATTATTATTATTATTATTATTATTATTATTATTATTATTATTATTAAAACTTAGTTTAAAATTCTGTGCACCCAAGGCTCGACTTGATAGTTGGCCACTCGGGGTCAACAAGTCCAGAGGTCACGGAGTGCAGACTGAGCATGGCGTCGAGGATAATAAAAATAGAGAAACAGGTATTTTTTTTATTCACCTATTTGTTTTCAACTTCCGGAAAAGAATTTTTACCGATTTATACAATAATTCAGATTTAATTCATAAATAATTCAGATATAATTCATTTAGAATCATCATCATCATGAACAAATTGGCCAAAAATCATACTTTAGTAAATGTTCCCCAACGCTCCTCGAATACTCTCGGGCAGGGAGCGCTACATAAATGGCCGTGCAAAAAAAAAACCGCTTCAGATGGCGCTTTGCCCATCTGGCGCTATTTAAATTGATTACGACGATGTGGACTCTCACATTTTCGTGAATTTTGAACTAATAGAAAATAAAACTATTGAAAAATTAGAAGTAAATCCTCTAAAATCTCGCAATATAAATATAATTTATTCTTTAATCTTTTTTATTCTCTTAAATCTTTTAAAATCCCATTTTAACATCTCGACGGAGACCCTAAAAGGACGGCAATTGGAACCCCATCTGAAAATTTCATTTTTAGGACGACAATGATGATGATGATGATGATGATGATGATGACGACGACGATGATGATGATGATTTCGCTGAATCACCACCCACGCAATACACGTTGTGTCTGCGTGCGTTTGTGTGTATGTGTGCTCGCCCGTGTTTTATATCGGCAGTCATCTTTGTGTTTTATTTGTTTTCTACCCAGCGCGAGCAACCCAAAACAAGACCGGATCTCGGACGTTTTATCGGGTTGGTAGAGGGTGGGTGTTTGGGTGGGTGGTTGGTTGGGTAGAGTCTTCTTTCACCATACTTCCCAATCCTCCTCAAATTCAAATTCATACATACGCACACAACGTCTGACACACGACGAGAGAATGTTCGTATATTTTTGTACAAGTTTTTTCTTTCTCTCTCTTTCGGAAATATGCCGATGCATGGGAGACTCCATTTTCGAAGAAATAGTCCGAGATGGAGGTCAACTCAAGCAGAGCTGAATTGCTCTCCGAAATGGAAAGCTTCGTCGAAGCGTTGGATTCCAGTAGAGAACTGTTCTCTCCATCACCAGTTTCCATTACGCACTCGTTCGAAGTCACTCCATCCATCTTTCAGCTTATTTCAAACGTCCAATTAAATTCCACGTAACGTCCTTCCCAGTCCAAGTAATGGACTGTTGTGGACTCATTAAGGCTTTATTACCGTCCTAATTGTCCAGGACGCGTCCACATCTGAGACAACCGATGGAGACATTATCCGAGATTTATGGCCTTTCATATTTAACATCTTGTTTGTCTACGCGCCGGGTAGGGCGTATACGGCGGTTCGCTCTCAAATGACAAGGCCTTATCGCGTCCAGACCAATATCCATGCGCGAGCTCGTATTTGCGTGCTCAATAAAATTTCTTGCGGCAGGAAAAGCAGACACGCTTTTTGAATGAAAATATAAAAAAAAAAAATAGGGTCTTTGTCTCATTCGAAAGATTTAATCGATACAAAAACATGCGAGACGCGATGCAACACCTGGATTTTACGCGAGTAGGAAAGCGGATGCAAGCGTCCGACCATCCAAATCCATGATAATCCAATTATAAACGACTTCAATCTCATAAATTCACCGAAAATTAAATTGAATTTTCAAAAATTTGCCCAAAAGAACCTTAAAAAAAAAAAGTTTATTCCTTCCTCCGTCATTCCTTCGACTGACTGATCGTTCGTCATCAACGACAACGACAGGTCAGCTGTATCGAGTCGAAACTAGACTCCCTGGTCGAAATGCACCGCAGCGTCCGAGGCGAGTCATCGATACACACGAGGACGGATTCGCTGCCTTCCAATCAATCTTCCGAGTGCAACGATCCGGAACCGCAGACCGGTACCAGACGACAGTTCGGCCTGGGTCAGTACTCGTCGGCCAGGTACGCCAACAGACAGCACCACGAGAGGGCCTACAAACAGCTCAGCGAACCGCTCAGTAGCAGCGAATCCATGAGGAAGGAGTCCCATCTGACCGTAGGCCAGTTCGGCTCGGCTAAGAGAGCCGGCGAACTCTCCGGCGATCGGCTCCACTTCCTCGGCTCTCAGCAGTCCATCGAGCCGTCGGCTAGCTGCTCCGACAGGCCGAGGTGGCGACAAAACGTCCCACTGGAAGCATTCGACTCTCACGACATCATACGCTCGGAAATCATGCTCAACAGACTCCAGCACTTCGACGCCGACGACCAACAAAACTCTGGCAACAAGCAGATGGAAAACAAAAAACGAAGAATCGTAGACGACTCCGAACCGGTTTCACCCTTTCCGGCCGCCGTTACTTCACCGACGACTGACTTCCTCGAAGAGACGAGCGTCGAGCGACAGACGCTGTACACGCTGAGCGAGCATACATCGGCCACCTCCAACACCTGGTCTAATTCTTGCACTGCCTCCACCGACCTGGATTGCAAGACGACGACGACGACAACAAAAGAATTCGAAACGAAAGGCTACAACAACAACAATCTCAACGATGACGACGATAACGATAACAGCACCAAGTCTTACCAGAGCGACTACAGGATGATCGCCGTGGAAGAAGTAACGAAATCGAAGAAGGGAAGAGAAAACGAAGGACTCTCCATGGATCCGGAAAGATCCACCCCGGATATCATAGAATCCAACGAATTCGAACCTCTACTTCCAGATAGTCGAGAGTCGCTGGAATCAGTCGACTGCGCGTTTGCGAAGAACAAGTGTTCCCAATACCTGGATGCATCCAGATGCCACCACGGTAGGTACAATGGCGATACGAAAAGCTGCCAAAACAAACTCTCGGCCATTCCTCTTCTGGATCCTTTATTCGTCGAAACCAATCTGAGCAGCCAGTGTCCTTCCATTTTCCTGACGATGCCCTCCAACGAGAGGATAAGTTCGGTAGAGGATGGAAACAATTCCAGAGAGAATCTTCTGGAGGAGTCTGAGAAGCGCCTGGCGACCATCTCGAGAAGCATTTCGGCTCTGTGTTCGTTCGAAGAGCTTCTATAAACAAAGTCTGAAAAAGAAAACTTGAAAAATCTTCTAAAATTAACTTTCAAAGTCAGCTAGGAAAAGCGAAGCCATGTTTATTTCTTTCAAATCTTACCACATTCCTAAGATTGAAATTCGCAGACTGTTATCGAACCTGGAAAGGGACCTTTGACATCACAAACGAATTCTTCGCGTTCACAGAAGACCACAAAAGATAACGACAAACAAACTGTTGCCTAAAGGAAGGACTGGAGCTTTATTTTCTAATTAATTTCGAGAATCTCAGACGAATTAAATTCTCAACGTCAGTTCACCTCTTGATATATTACCCCTCTCGTCCCGTTAGGTTCCTTGTTTTTTTATTTTGCTTTTTTTTCTCGAAAAGGGCGCGTTTTGAAATCAGCACCGATGTTTGTTAAAATCCACTTTTCTTCTTTTTTTTTTTTTTATAATGTTTTGCATGCTTTATCGTTTGTAATATTTTTCGTAAATTATAGAATTTAATAAAAAGTTAATTAATTTTAAAAAAAAACTACCTACAGCCTTGAACATTTCCTGTTAATCACGAGCAGCCTCCATATGAAGTAAGTGCTTTCTAGAAACTAATCAAAATATTATTCATATTTCCGACACAAATTTCATTTCCTACCGCCGTGACCCACGGCAATTAAAAACAAAAAACCAGCCCCTGAAATTACATGTCGATTGGGGCTTCCCCAGAACCTAATTTCCTAATCTCTGTGACTTAGAAATATTCCAAAACTCTTTTAGACCTAATCTGACTCAATGCAAAAAATCCCTGAAAATCCCTTAAATCCCTAACTAACGAAGAAAATCCAAGCGATCAATTAAAAACGAAGAGAATCTTTACAAATACACAGTTTTAAATCGTGGATCCTCATTTTCAAGATGCACGAATCAACGTTTTGGTTCAAAATATAAAACTCATCAGAAATGAATGACCGAATCTGCAATCATGTCGATATGATTTCAACAAATAATTTAAAACTAAAGCACAAACAGTGCAACACGAGACAACAAAACAAAGCAACAGGAATTAATTCTCTTAAAAAATATCTACATCGCGAGCACCTTCGGGTGCGGTGACTCCGCGTTTCTTGCCCGACTAGGATCTTTCCTCGGACCGATGTTCGGCATATTTTTCCACCCATTTTTTCGTCATCTGGAGATAGAAAGACGGCCGGTGAGGCAAATAGTCCTCGTACTTGAACTTCTCGGAGGTCGTCGGCTCCGCCTCTTCTATCTGCGTACCCTCGTGCCATTCGTTGAACGAGGTAATGGAAATCACCCGAGCTCCGGAACTTATGGCTTTCCGAAACGAGTCTTCGTAATACTCTCCGTTCCTTCTCCCCCTCGAGTTCACGCCGTTCCAAGGCCGGACCCTCAGGTCCACGTAGCCCGGAGCCACGCTCGGGACGAAGAGCATGCCGGACTCCTGCTGCAGACGACTCAGTTCCTTCCAGTTTCGGGTGGTCGAGCCGAACGTAAAGCCGTCGGTGCCGAAGTAGGTGTAGGATCCGTCGAAACCCGCCTCCCCGAGGAGGACGACGTCCCTTTTCTCGACCAGGAGTCCCACGAAAATTCCGTCGAGTTCCGTGCCCCTGACGGAAAGTTCGGAGTCTTCCCTCGGTCCGAGGAGTTTCCTCCAAGAGCGGGGCTCTGTGAGATAGGAGTCGTAGACGTAATAGAAAGGAAGCAGTCGATCGTCTTTGACGCGCCTGTAGAACGCAGGATGGGAGCCGTAGCTCGACACGACATACTCCAGGTTCTTTCTCAGTGACACCTCATTTCTTCCCTCGTAAGGTTCAATGTGCAGGCAAATCTGCGGGAGACGAATTGAAATTAAAATCCGACCGACGACGCTCGATGACGTGAAACGTGGCAAGTCGTGCGAGAGACTTTAATGGTCTCGAATGGTCACAATTATTCATTATCCTAGTTCATTGACTTCAGAAAGATAATTGATGACCAAATTAATTAACCTGTAGCTAATTCATGATAAACTAATCTTTCAGTGATAACCCCTTAACTTTGATTCATGTTTGCATAGTTGTTTTTTTACCAAGTTCCACTCAGCAACATTTGAATTGCCATAAAAACCTAAGATGACCTACGACCTCCCCAAAGCATGCACCCCTCACCTTGAGGTTAAATTTCTGGGCTTCGTCGAGAAGAAGAGGTAGGACGGAATCCGAGAACTCCCCTTCTCCGTCGTGCATTCCGGGAGGATACCACGACACTGCCAGCACACCTGAGGCCAGAAATTGCAAGACGGGCCATAAAAAGTTTAAATACTTTAATGCATCTGACAAAAAATTGGCATTCCTTCACAGAAGGATAAATTAGATGCTGGATGTGAAGCATGTCTGATATACAATTGCAGAGCTGACACATGTGCTATGCTAAGATAGATATTACAGACTTCAACATTTCAAGAGCAAAACACAAGTATCCTTGACAGAAGTAGCAGCACCATCGCAAAGACAAACACAGAAGAAAAATGTATTTTTGAATATGATTACAATGAAACAAATGCAACGTGGAAATTTAACATATCACTGATAACCCCACAAGACCACCATGGTCCCATAAGCAGAACAAACAGAAATAGACTCAAAGACCTCTTCAAAAACAAAAACCAAATTTAAAAAAAAAAACCTATTCCAGCTTTATGAATCTTCTTAAGGTGGTAGTCTACGGTCCTCTTGTCCCTTGAACTGTAAAGTCCCAGAAGAGGGTAAAAGTTTGACCCTATGTCTTCAGGCGGTACGTGTTTTTTGTCGCTAATGTCGTCTGCATTTTTTGGCAAATACCGATGATTCCAGTGGATATATTTTCCGTCAGTAGCGGGATTTCCGTACCATGGATAGTAGAAGATGTGAACATCGTAATTTGTCGTGTTGAGAACAACAGGACCCAATTCCGGAAGAGTTGTACCGATCGATTCCTTTCCATTGTCTGTCTTTTCATAGACGACATTTCGTTCGATGAAAATGTCCGTCGCCACGTCCAATGGCTGCAACAAGTGGAACATTAAACATGTCAACAGGACTGAAACAACGATCAGTAACAGAATCCGCCTCAGTCGCGACCTCATCGGAATGAATTTTAATTATTTCTATGCCGAAATTACGATCTTTTTGTTTTCAAGTGGCGCAGACGACGTTTGGATTTTTGGAGATGTCGTTTCTGCCATCGATTTTCAACGGGACACGTCCTTACAGTACGAGAGCGCATTTGCTCAGCAAATAAGCTGTCATTTCATCCACTTCCAAAAGCCAAGCCACTTTTTTTCACTTTTAACTTATTTACTTTAACCTTTTAAGTAATAAATATATCCAAACTCTGTATGCTAGCTACCAAATGAGATACAAAAGCTAACCCACATGCAGAGTTATGCTGGCCAATGTCAATGTCTATTGAAAGAGTAAACTCTCTGAAAATATTTTATTCTCAAAAAATATTACAGATCTCAGAAACATAAGACATTTTACAATAAGAACGACGCGTTACGGCCCGGGTTAAATGACGGAAACGATAAAATCAAGAGAAAACAGGGGAAAAAAATCTTAGCAGCTCGAATTGATTACTGTGGCACGTAACGATCGAAATGTTTATCACAGTTCCACCAACATTATGAAACGACTCCAGCCTAAAATACATTCAAAAAAGGTAGCAGTGGAAATCCTAGCAACTCTCCAAAATCCAGGAAGTTTCATTTACAAAAAGAGAATAAAATAAGAGTTACGCCAGAAAATCAGTGGGCAAATCGTGCAGCTCAACATTACCTAGCAGTTCGGTCGTAAAATAACCTAGGCTCGTTAGTCTCAGGCAAGTGTCGATGATAAGTCTTCAGTACAAAAACGACGCGGAAGACCGCCTCGTGTCGCGACCGAAGAGATGCCGAAATCTCGTCCGAAATCCACGTACACAAAGATTCCTGAGTAACTTGCTATCGAAACGATTCAGAATAAATATCGTGACGCGCTCCGCCGTCGAGGGAAAACGCCCGTCACACCGTCAGCGATATCACGGGCCGAGTCAAAGTCTCCAGGGCTTCTCTTATCTGAGTGGAGCAGGAGACTACGTCGCTCAGACCCTCTGCCTGAAAAAGAGACAAATCCTTGTAGTCGGAATCGTCCAGGTCGAACGAGTCCGAAGAGGCGGACATCATTTTATTGAAGACCTGGCTCTCGAAGACCGGCTGAGCCTTGACGAAATCCGCAGAGGAGAGGTCGAATTCGTGATTCAGCTTGTCGAAATCGTGATTCTCGAATATGGACTGAGAGGCAAAACTGTTGCTTAAGTCTTGGGTTAAATGACACATCTGCAAGGAGTCGAGCAGGCTGCTGGCACAATCCACGGACGTTAGGCCGCTGCCGTTTTCGTCGACAGAACACAACTCGGATGAAGGGAAAAACTTTTTGGCAGGCTTCAGGGAAGCCTCCAGATCGTCCTCTTCGTCGTTCTCGTTGTCGCTGCGCCTCTTCCTTTTCCTGGACGTCGTCGAATTGGAACTTTCGATTTTCCCAAATTCTAATTCGAAATCGACTGACATTTCCTCGTCGGAGCTCAGGGTCGATTCGCAGTCGCTGTCGAAATCCAAACTCGTCGACGAACTCCTAAAGGTATCATGGGATCTATGGCTACGGGTAGATACGTGACTGACCCTTCTCGATGAGCTGTGGCTCTCTTCGCTCTTCGGCGAAGTTTGGGGCTTTGGCGGAGGCGAATTAGATTCCATCATGGCTTGAGTTCGGGCTTGGACGATGATATTGGCAACCATAAGGCTTTTGTGTAGACGAAGACCGCCTCTTTGATTTCTGGACGAGGCAATCTTGCCCAGAGAAATGTTGATCAGGCGCTGTGCTTCGGTGGACATTTCTTCGATTATCGCCTGTCGCCTTAACCCCTGTGTTTTTGTTTATCGGCAGGAAATTGGACGAAACCTGAACTATAAAACAAAACAGGCCAGCGATAAAACAAAGAACGTACAAACTGCACAGCCCACGGTACCGAGAGAATGCAAAGATGAATGTACTACAGCCTAATTAAAAGCAGCACGCGCACCCCTCCGACCAATCGGAAGAGAGCGACCCATTTTAAAAGAGGCCTATTGGCCGGACTAAAGTCAAACCGACGAATCGCCTGAGAGCTTTTAAGTAGGTCAAAACCACTAATGCGTCATTGAGCTCCTATTTCTGACATTCACCGATTCTAAATATTTCCAAAACTTCGGAAAGGTCCCTGAAACGATGAATTGTCAAGAAGTTCAGAGTTAAAAAGTTTTGTAAACATCCCGTTTCTTTAAAATGGCGAGAAACGACCGTTAAGAGGCTCTACGGACGAAACTCTGGAGGCCGAGAGATAATATTCGATCGAGACCCAAGGCCATTATTATCTCTCGCAGCGACTTACTCAGTCGAAGTAAAAACGAAAGGACAGAAATAGATTGTAAAATTCCGGATCCTTCCGGAAGTTTTCCACGCAAAAACGAACGCATCTCTGACGTATTTGTTTACAAACCGCCCACGCGAATTGCTAATTAAACCGTCGCTTTTACCGGTAATCGCTCCGACCTTGAGTTAACTTCAAACGAGCTGCGATTAATTCTGACGAATTAAAATATAAAAAAATCAAAATCAAAAAAAAAAGGAAAGAAAAGAAAAGAAAACATGAACGTCGATTCTAAAGTCGATATAGACGAGGAAAGCAGAACGAGCAAAGACTATGTGGACAGGTCCTTCAAATCTACATACAAGACCAAAAAGGTCGTCATCAAGGACGACAGAGTGTCAAAGAAAGGCGAACCCACTGGCATCAGCACTGCCAAGCAGATGCTCATCCAGAGTGCCAAGAAGGACAAGACGGCCGAAAAGATGAGCTTCGTCGTCGGCGTCACGACCTACACGGACACCGATTCTCAACAGGACATTGACGAACTTTTGGAAGAACTGTTGGATCAGTTGGACAAAATGCCGGAGCTCTCGGAGGAGCTGTTGGACGAGTACACGGAGATTTATCTCATGATTGATCCAACGAACGACGGATACATAGACGCCCCGAAACTATTCCGCGCCCTGCACACCGTAGGGTTTGACCCTACCGAGGCAGAAGTCATGGACATCATCGACGCTGTCGACATCAACAAGTTCCTAGCTTTTTTGTCAATTGCTGATCGAATATTTAACATTGAAGATTTGGTCCGATTATGAGAGCATTTAAGGGACTTTGAGAGTGCTTTCTTTTTTTGTATTTGCGTTTCTAAGGTTTGTGTGCTATTGTAGTTGAACAGTTAGTGCACTAAATCAATCAAGACCAGTGATAGAGCCGAACAATTCCGAATTAAAATAATCATTTTTACAATTTATTATTATTATTCATTTTTAAACCCCCGCCATCAATGCATCTTTGCCTGTAGCCGTATTGCATCAATTTCGAGACCTCTTTCTTGTCAGATCGGAGAAGATAGAATTCATCGAATTGGTGGACATGATGATGTCACGTGATCAACCGACACTGGATTCCAAGGAGTTGAGGGATGCCTTCTGCCTCTTCGACACCGACGAAGATGGAATCATCAGTCTCGACGACGTCAGACCAATATTTTCCAGGTGACGACATTTACCTGGATAGCGTTGGACGTTGGTAAAACGCGGTGGATTGGTTTTATTGGATCTTAGAATTTCAAATGGACAATTTTGGCGTTTCCGGTTTCGATCAATGGCATTGACATGCCCGCCTAAGACGTCGAGGGCATAAAAATGTCTATGATTAATATAACATAAGACTGAACGATCTCTAGGTTCTTGTCTTCTAATCAAACATCAAACTCTGGGGTTCGAAACCCAGCAAAGGATTCTTTGATCGTTTTTTTGGTTGAATATTTTTTTTTAGATTTGGCTACGACTTTGACGACGAAGAGTTGAACGACATCATCCTCGTGGCTGACTACAACAAGGATGGTCTGGTTACCATGGAAGACTTCATAACAGCCGTGAAGAGGGTAAACTTGAGAATGTTATTTTATTTATTTATTATTATTATTATTATTATTATTAATATTAATCACAACAAAGATAATAATAATAATAATAATAATAATAATAATAATAATAATTATTATTATTATTATAATAATGACAGCCATAATTATAACTGAATAATTTGTAAAAATGACAGCAAAGCGAAAAACCTTACAAAAACTTCGACTGGGACGCCATCATGAATGCCGACGACGGTCCGATAGGGGCCGCCTACGAGCCGAAGCTGGAAGACGACTACTTCGACGAGGGAGTTGAGGAGGAAGAGGAGGAAGAAGAAGAGGAGGAATTCCATGCTTGATGATGATGATGATGATGATGATGATGATGATGATGATGATGATGATGGTGGTGGTGGTGATGGTAGTAGTGGTGGTTTAGTGATGGGTTTAATGAAGACCTTTGGTGTTTCTGTATTAAGAAAGGAAAGGTAGAACAGATAGGCACGTGACAGGACAGTTGAATGTTGTTGTTGCAGTCGTTGTTGGCAACAATTGGAAGTTGTCAACTTGTTGAGAAACATTGTCGCCAGGGAAGTTACAATTCGTTGGGACGTGGTTGATGTCTTCTGTGTTTTTTTTTGGAAAGAAATTATTTTAAAATTATTCTTTTTGAAACATAATTAATATTTAATAAAGTAGAATTGAATTTCTTTCCATTTTGAGTATCTTTTTTTAAAAATACTTTTAATAACAATAAGAGGAATAACCACCACCACAATAATAGTAATAATAGCAATAATAATAATAATAATAATAACAATAATGACAATAACACTAAGGGCTAATTTATGCATAGCGTCAGAGGAGCCTAGAGGAGATCCTGATGATGATGATGATGCCGCACGAGCGCGCACCTGCAGCTCTTTGATGGCGCCAAACAGAATCAAAAGCGAAACAAACAGATGAGGGTGGAAATCCCATCCTCCGGTCTCCAAATTCCCCGACCGAATTCTTGCTATTTTTAACTTCTCGCCCAGCAACGCCCTGATTGGCTGACCCAAAAGTATGAAGGTCGTCGGATCTAAAATTAGCAACAGTTACTGACTGTGTGTAGTTGCGTGTAGTTGTGCTTTAGAAGATTGTTCTCGTCGTCGTTGCTGTCGTTATCACGATTGCGATGATGATGATGATGACGACGACGATGATGGTGATGATGATGATGATGATGATGATGATGCTTAACATTCCCGATGACGAAGATGTTTTTACGTGATTACCAAGAAATAAAGGAAAGTCGTTTGTAGAGAATAATGTGAATAATTGATTGGTTAATTAATCAATTACTAACTTAATGATTACCGATGATGATCATCATTATCACCATCACCGACTATCATCATCATGATCGACGACGACAACGACGACAACGACTACAATGACTCCAGCAGTCGTTCCCTGCTTACGACAGCATTTTCGTTCAGCAAATCATCATCATCATCATCGTCGTCGTCGTCGCCATCATCATCATCATCATCATCATCAGCGATTCGCTTAAACTGCTAAATAATGAGCTATTATTAAGTCCCAAGAGAGTTACTCACGAGTCTCAGAATTCATAAATATTCGTGTAATTACAGTCTCTATATAATTGCAGGCTCCCTCTCTGAGTAAAAGTGATTCAAACTCAGACCTGGATTCGAACCGCTGACCTTTAGGTTGATAAAAAAAATTACCCCTTCGAAGTCAGAAATGATTTTGAAGTTCTAAGAAAGGCACAAGTTGGCATTTTGAGATTTTGAACCGATTTCAAGACCAGTTAAAGTCCAGTTTTCAACGTCCAAGTTAAACAATCAATTTTGTGTAATTTATATAATTTAGTTTAAAATTCCAATTAATTTATTAAAATCATTCTAATCAATTGGAGCCATTTTTACATAATCTCATATTCTCTATATTTTAAACAAACCGAGCATTGCATGTTGCCGGGGTGGTACTGTCACCCATGGAACGTGCTCAGGGGAAGTTGTCATGAAAGTGGAGCTGGAATTCAGGTGATGGAACTGCTAATTAAGGGTATCAGTTTCCTTAATTGAAATCCGCTATTAACGGTCGCTGCTAGGTCGCTCGAACAGATTTCAAATCGATTTCAACAAACCACGCGCGTTTCTGCATTCCAGCGAGGAGCCTATAAAACCATCCACCACTAAAAACGAAATCACCTTCGCTGGCTGCGATTTGGAACCTTTGATCGTTCACTGGTTAGGACTTCCCGACTCGAAACTCCGAGCAAATGGACGCTCTGAACGAGCCAGAAAAGGAGTCGAACCCGGAAGAATTCTACCAGTCTAACATGTGGTTCTTGTCGGGCACCAAGGGAGCGTGGACACCTCATAGGATCCAACAGGCCTACCTGGCCGGTGGGTTCATAACTTTCATCCTACTCTGCCTGGTCTCCATCTTTCTCTGTGCCTGCTGGGGACTCAACAAGATGCTCAGGAACTACTTGGATGAAAAGAAAGAAGACAAGAAGAGGCAGAAGAGGAAAGATTCCTTGTCGAATTCGTCGAAAAGATACAGAAGCGACGATTCTACAGTACTGCAGAGAGGTATGAAGTACATGCCACAGATTGATGTCATCAGTTCCGAAGCTATGGGCATGGATTGCAGTCCGTCACAGACTTACTTTTTCGACGGGAAAAAGTAATGATTGATTGTTTTTTTTGTTTTGTTTGGGCCAAATTAAAGACTTTTAAAATTTTCCAAATTTTAACTTCGTTTGACTCCAAAGTTTGGAATTTGTGGTTCACTGTTGTTGTTGTTGTTTTTTTAAAAACTGTTTTAAATTTCAAATCGAGGTATTTGATTGGACAATTTTGTGACAATTGCAAGTGATTTCTTCTTCTTCTTTCGTATTTCTCGGACTCGATTTATCGGACTTTATCGATCATATTTTTCTGAGAAAACAAAAAAGTCACTAAACAAACAATTTCAATTTAAAAAAAAAACATTTTACATATTTTTTTCTCGAAAATGCAATTCCGAGAAGAAATAAATAAACGTAAATCGCACTGCACCTTGGAACACCTGTGTCTCGTGTTTGTGTTTCATAGGCGGCTTGTTGTTCCGAGAGATTGTAAAGTTAAACCCGAAAAGCGCTTCGGATATCTTTTTTTTTTTTAAATCTTTCTATCTTCCTCTATTCTCAATCATAAACGATGCTAATAGTTAAGTCCTAATAGATCCGATTGTCAAGACAAATCCATTAGCGAAGTGATCTATGAATTGACAGGCGCCGAGTTTTACAGAGTCGAAATTGTTTTTAAACCTGCAGTTTTGGAGCGAAAGAATCGCACCTCGTTTGAGTTTGGTTAGACGTATTGAAATCGAATCAGTCAGAGAATCTTGAAATCGTATGGAGTCTGTACGTAGGAATAAAATGTCCTTGTTGCAAAAGTTTATGAGATTTACGACTGGAGATAAAAAATCGAACGAAAACGCACCCGGTTCAGAGAGTACAGTCACCAGGCTGACGATTTCCGGTCCCACGAACGTGAAGCACCAGTGCCACGTTGGGGTGGACGAGGCCACGGGTACCCTGACCGGGCTACCACTGGAATGGCAGAAGTGGCTCGAAGGATCCATGATCAGGTAGGACTTTTAGTTCTTTGGTTTTGTTTTCATTTCTTTTGTTCGTTGAACGAGAGATTGCGATGGATGAGAGTGTGAGAGATGCAATAGGTTTATTTAAAAATACTGATATTCTGAGGACAACCAAAATGCCTGTTTATGTTAAGTTTATTTTATATCTCATAAATTTATCACGAGAAAGTTCAAATTAAAAAAAAATGGTCAGTATATGTTGATAAATTGTGTCTGAAACTTTTTGGCTTTTTCTTGTGACAACAAAAATCCCTTTGAATTTTTATTTGGAATTAAATTAATTTATTATTAAATAATTTAATTGATTTATTACAAAATAATTGCAAATTGATTTATTACATTATGTTCTCTGGATGGTCCTTCATCTGTTAAAATGATGCAATTGTTATGTAATCACAAAAAAAAAAACAGATTTTAAATGCAAACAAAACAGAACCAAATTATAAAACATTTTTCAATTCGTTCTCAAATAATATTACATACATTATTGCTGTATTTTCAGAAATAAGATAAGGATAAGAATTTCTAATATTTGAAAACAAAAACAATAAAATGTTGACGCATAATCGATTAAATAACAAAACATAATCTATTAAGTTCATAGTATTTTAACTTTTAATAATCACACTTTCATCATCATCGTCATCATCATCATCATCACATACCATCAATTAACGCCAAGTAATTATAAAATAATAAAAACACTGCCTAACAAGCACATAACGCTTTAACTTATTAACGACAATCATGACCACCATCAATCCTTAAACGCCCCCCTCGTTCCCAGCGAATCCGAGAAGATGGCCCACCCGACCGAAGTGGTGAACGCCCTGACGGCCTACAACAAGAACCTGCTCAAGCAAGACCGTCAGAAGTACATGGGCTGCGGGTCGTCCGAGGACCTCGTCGGCTTCGGGGGAGACTCGACGGAGGACGTACCGTCGCCGAAGGACGAGCCCGGGGCGGGGGACAAGTCTTGCTCGTCGGACGAGCTGAGCGTCCGAAAGACGAGGTCCTCCGAGGACCTGACCAGCGGCTACTCCACGGGGGCCAGCGTGCCCTCTCCTCCGCCCCCTCAGTTGCTGCCGAAGGAGAGGAAGTCGCTCAAGAAGAACTCCGCTCTAAAGCCAGCTGCCAAGGTCGGATCATTTGATTTTCGATTGATTTTTGTTTTGCTTTGTTCGTTTTTTATTCTGGGAATGTTTATTTTTGTCTCTGTTGACGTCTGCATGCATGCGTGCATGTGTGTGTGGCTTGGGAACCATGGTTTTTGTTTTTCGTCATTTTTCCCTTTTTCTCTGTTGCCCTTGGAAACTTTGTTGTTGGTTATTTTTTTAAATTTTAAATAATTTTTCAATCTTTTTTTGAATTTCCATCTTCAGACTTCCTCCTTCAACTTCTGCTTGATTGATTTTCCATTCAAGATGAATTACAAACAAAACGTTTCTCTCTTGACCTGCTCCGATATTTTTATAAACCACATATTTTGAAATTCCATGCTTCACAGACAGAATGGCATCAATCGTATCAATCAATCAATCAGTCAATCATTTCAATCACAAGGATCGTTGGTTCATTGAGATTGTCATTGACAGAGAGCAAAGCTCCTTAATTGCTCTGTAATTGGCTGAAAGGCCTAATGGTAAAGCATACATTTGCATTAATTTGCATTAATTTGGATCAATTTGCATTAATTTGCATCAATTTGTTAATCAATCCGAGTATCCGAGACTGTGGAATCACCTTTGAATTTGACGAGGGATCGAGTTGCGAACACGAGGAATGTCTCGTTTTGAACTTTCAAAATATCACAATTCACGTCCCAATTGCTTCCTGCAAAGGATTCTCATGACAACAACAACAACAACATTTCTAAAGTCACTTGCCCTTATGGAAGAGTAAGGTGAAATGGGTCTCATTGGTTTGGGCACCTGGATAAGTGACGGGCAAAAGTCAACTTGAAGGCACAAATTTTGTTGGTTTGCCATGGATTTCCAGAGTCAGGAAATAGGGTAGGGTTAGGGTGGAATTTGGGTGGGGTCTGAGTGGGTTAAGATCCCTGCCTGTCAGTTGTCATTTACCATGCCTTATCTCACTTATCTGACATTCATTGATTCATAGAGTTCAGATCACACAGACTCATCTTAAAAATGATTTTACACTTCACCTCAACGAATTGAAATCCTTGACCTTCGATAGGATTTTGTGTCTCAAAATTAGTTTCTTTTTCGTTCCTTTGCAACCTTTGTTAAAGTCTGAAAGACTCGATACGTTTATTTGTTGTTCTGCATTTTCTTCTGAGTTTTTAATTTCTTTTTCTGGTTTTTTTTCTTCTGCCATTGTTTACCAAACAAAAGAATCAATTGGAAATAATGGAGAATTGATGGATCCATGATGGCCGAAGATAACACAACTCAACACAACAGAACATAACATAACATAACAGAACAGAATATAACATAACAGAACAGAACAATATAATAATATCATTCAAACCTCCCATGTTTCTCTCAACCAGCTCCCCAGCACTCAGAAGGCAGAATTTGATCGCGAAGAACTCGAGTCGGTCAGACGGACGGACAACCACAAATCGCTGAAGAAGAAAAAGTCGAACAAATTAAAAAGGACCGAAGAGGAAATGCTCGAATCATTGAGTGGGTGTTTTTGATTCCAATGATTTGTTGTTGTTGTTGTTGTTAATGTTAATATTATTATTATTGTTGTTAATATTATTATTATTATTGAAACGTATGTAGAAAATAAGATTCCGTTTATAAGGAATATTAATTTTCCAAGTTAATCAATTAAAAGGTTTATTAAAATTAAATATAAAAATATATATTAATAAAAATTAAAAATCAATTTTTCTGATTTACTTCTGAACAGGAAGCTTCACATCTCCTGGCGACCCTCGTACAAAATACGCCATGCTGCAGAAACTCGGGGCAGGGTGAGTTGAAAGGATGCGAATGCATCGTTTGTTTTTATTTGTTATTTTAAAAGTTAAATAATTCATTTAAATACCAATTATAATATTTTATATTCCTGGCTGTTCACTTTTAGTCATGCATATCAATGAGATCACATGAATTCAATTATTTAAAAATTGTTTGTTCATTTTTTTTTGTAAACCTTTCCTTTCGTAATCCACTCGTTTGAACGTACTTCCTAACCCTCATTTCTCCTCCTCTCCCCTCTCTCCCCACCCAGAGCTTCGGGGACGGTTTACGAGGCTCGGAACTCGGAGTCGGGTCAAGTGGTGGCCATCAAGAAGATGGACCTCGCCAAGCAGCAAAGGAAGGAGTTGCTTATCAGTGAAATCGAGGTCATGAAGGAGTTCAAACATCCGAACATCGTCAATTACATTGAGAGCTTCCTGGTAAGGAATCCACTCAAAAGTGGGCCACAAAAAGTGCTTCTTTTGAACTTTGTCTGCCCTAATTTGCAGTCAGATGAGAACTCATAGAATGAATTGTCTCTATGAATTTTTGTCTAAGTTTTTTTCTTAGCTATTTGTCCAATGATATGGCTTGCACTGACTAACTGATTAACTGACTACAACAACCCCTAACGTAAAACAACAACAACAACAACAACAACAGGACCAGGAGAAACTCTGGGTGGTCATGGAGTACCTGGAAGGGGGTTGCTTGACGGACGTCTGCACCGAGACCCTGCTCAACGAAGGTCAAATCGCCGGCATTTCCAAGAATTGCCTGGAAGCCCTGAGCTTCCTTCACTCTCAGAAAATCATTCACAGGGACATGAAGAGTGATAACGTACTACTTAGTGAGTCTACTTCTCCTCCTCATCTTCCTCCTCCTCCTCCTCATCTTCGTAGATTTGAAATTGTGGTCCATCATTTTAACAAAGTTCTTTAGTGGTCAGGAATTACTTGAATGTAATATGGAAACATAATTATTAACACAATAATAATAATAATATATAATAATAATAATAATAATAATAATAAAAACAACAACAGGACTGTGAATATATTACTATTATTATTATTATTATTATTATTATTATTATTATTATTATTATTTGCTTAGAATGCAAACTGAAAAGAAACAGGAGACAAATAAAACCATTTGACCATTGAATGACTTTCTTTTCTTTAAACTTAGGCATGGATGGACAGGTGAAAGTGACAGACTTTGGTTACTGTGCACAAATAGCAGCAGTCGATGACAAGAGACGGACCATGGTTGGGACTCCATATTGGATGGCACCTGAGATCATCGCCAGGTGAGTCAACAGTGGACGGTTTTGTCTTTCTTGATGATTTTGAATCCTTTTGAAGCATTAAATAGAAGATTTTTTTTTTTAACTTTTAATTGTCAAAATGACAATTTCAAATACTTTTAAAGATGAATTTCTAATAATTAATCACAAAAAAAAAACAAAAACAAAAACCTTTAAGCAGTTTGCAGTCCTTGTGATTCTGAAAATGTCTTACAAACATGGTTGTGTCAACATGGTTTGAAACTCCTTACAGGAAGAAATACAACAACAGGGTTGACATCTGGAGCATGGGCATCATAGCCATTGAAATGATCGACGGTGAGCCCCCGTACCTCAACGAGACCCCGGTCAGGGCCCTCTATCTCATCGCGGTCAACGGGAAGCCAAAAATTGTAAACGCAGGTAGGTTTACGGAGAGCTAGAGATTGATATCATATGATATATATATCAATGATATAGTTTGATAGTAATTGGATAGTATTTAGATCAATTATTCGTATTTTTGTGATTATATTCCTGTTTATTCCTCTTTTGTATGTTTTGCAAATAGCAGACTTTACTTCTCAATATTTTTAAAGAAATCTATTTTTAATGGAACTTAATGGTTCAATAATCATTGCATTCAAAACACACACACACACAAAATTGCAATTCCATGTCATAAAACAACATTTTTGTCTCGAATCTCAGATAAGATTTCACCTCTCCTGACGGACTTTGTTGACCGATGTCTGACAGTCGACGTTCAGAAGCGGGCAAAAGCAGACGAACTTCTGCAGCACGAATTCCTGACGAAAGCCGCAGACCTTTCCAGTCTCCGGAGGAACATTTTGGCAGCCAGGAGCGTCAAAAACAAGAACTGACGTCGCACACGAAACGGATTCCGAGGAGACGTAAACTAACTTCTCCCATGATTTTACTCGCTTTTCTCGAAGGTATTTATTTCAACAAGACCGACTGAGTTCACTTTCTGCCACTTTCTGTTCTTCTTCTGGGAGTATTTTAGACGTAAATTAGTACTTACAAACTCGGATGTTTGAAATTTTCTTTCAAAGTTTTAATTGTAAATAATCGTTCACGAGCGTCGGATGCATTCCACCTTCGCAGTTAGGAAGCAGTTTCAGAAATTCATTTCCTGAAAGTTCTTTTGAATGGCGGCTCTTATTCGAGTTATGATTTTTTAATTTTTATTTTGTTGTTGCAATACAATCATTTCGAAGAGGAAGTCGAAGACGGGTCACTTCCTTAAGTTTGCTTCCTTGTTCGTTCGTTCGTCTTTTGTTCCGTTCGTTCGACACGAATCACGAGCCGTGGCCAATCAATGGCGATTTTAATTCTCAAATCACATAAAAACCACTAAAAACCATTAAATCGGGAGGCGAACTTCTGGAAACCCGTTTGCGAACGGAAATAGATTTTACGGAAGGAAAGTCCGACGAAAACGTGACGAGAAAAACCGCAAGACCAGGTGAGCAGACGATATCAGTGCCGAACGACGAAGACACGAAATTGGAATCGAAACGGAAAAAATCAAAACCAGAAACCTGTCGACGACATTCAAATTTCAAAAGCCAGAAATTCGTGCAACGAAGAAATGAAGGAATCAAAATGCAATTTCCTTATCCATTCCTTCTCGTCTTCTCCTCCGAGCGAATCTTCCTCGTTTCTCAAGTCCGACCCGAGCTAATCTTGTCAGACAACAACACGAACAACCAACAACAACAACAACACGAACAAACTTGTGAATCGAATTTAAAAGTAACGCGAGTCGATTGTAATTAGAAAAAAAAAAAAGCGCAAAACATTCGACCAGTGGAGAAGCCAGCCACTGGTGTTTCGTGCAGACAAATAATAATTTAAATAAAAATTAAATAATAATTTAAAAAAATAAAATTAAAAATACAATCTAAAAAAATATTCCCACACATGAAAATCATTTCCTCTGCCACCAGTATCCTTCCTCATACTGATTGTTCCACTCTGGTGCAATCTCCTTGCACTGAGTTGACCTCTTCCTCATCATCCTCTTCTTCCTCATCTTTCTCATCCTCCTCTTCATATTCTTCCTCCTCCTCCTCATCTTCTTCCTCCTCTTCCTCCTCATCTTCTTCTTCATCCATTGTTCCCTTCATTTTCGATTGAAATCTTCCGAGCATTGCAAGACTCGAGATAAATTCCTTTGCACTCCTGAAAGAGATTAGAAGGGAATGAAAGAAGGAATAAAAGAAGGAAGGAAAGAAGGAAGGAAGGAATGAAGGAGGGAGGGAATGAAGGAGGGAGGAGTGAAGGAAGGAAGGAAGGAATGAAGGAAGGAGGGAGGAGTGAAGGAAGGAAGGAAGGGCGAGCAAACAAATGAAGATCCTCCCACTTCTGAACTTTTCCCTCCGCACGGAGGACATAAGGCAGACGACTACGATGACAATAAGTGGAGGAAAAATCTCTTGACTTTCAATATAGAAATTATGACTGATAACAACAACAACAACAACAACAATAATAATAATAATAATAATAATAACCGTCATTAATAATTAAATAGAATTTTAAAACGAATATATGTGAAATTAGAAAAAAAAGCAAAAACAAATTGTAAACGTTTGGCAGACGACAACACGTATTGGAACCAACAACATCCAACAACATTCAACAACATCCAACAACATCCAACATCCAACAACATCCAACAACATTCAACAACATCCAACAACATCCAACATTCAACAACATCCAACAACATTCAACAACATACAAGGCAGACCCTGCATCCTAGTATTTGGAATAAATTCAAAAACCACGGCAATGAAATATTAACTCAAATAAAAATAAAACAATAATAATAATAATAACAACAACAATAATAATAATAATAATAATAATAACAATAATAATAATAACAATAATAATAATAACAACAACAATAATAATAATAATAATAATAATAACAACAACAATAATAATAATAATAACAACAATAATAATAACAATAATAATATTAATAACAACAACAATATTAATCTCTCCAAAAATTATTAAAAAATAAAGTCGTTGTTATTGTTGTCACAAAATGCACGTTTCAGTCGCAAAAAAGCAATCAATTGAAACTCAAAACACCTTTCGGTTGCAAGCTTTCGACATCGTCCAGGTGAGGCCGCACACCTTTTTTACCTGCAATCGATCACCTGACGTGGTGCGGTCATGCGTGACCGGGTGAGGGAGAAGAAGAAGCTCCTCTTTTATTATTGTTATTGCCAGAGGAGAATATAATAATAATAATAATAATAATATAATAATAATAACATAATAATAATAAAATAATAATAAATAATATAATAATAAATAATATAATAATAATAACATAATAATAATAAATAATATAATAATAATAAATAATATAATAATAAATAATATAATATAATAATACTCATTTATTGCTCTGCTTGATGCACAATCTCTTTTGGTTGATTGTTTTTGTTTCCTTATTTTGAAAGGAAGGCAGTTGAATCGTTTGCATCAGCATGGAAGTGATGATGATGATGACGATGATGATGACGATGATGAGGGTGGTGGTGATGATGATGATGAGGGTGGTGATGACAATGATGATGATAGCTGGTGATAGCTGTAACATCAATATCACCAATGAAGATCCAATAAAAAAGATTAAACTAAAAATAGCAAGCACAATGACGATGACGACGACGACGGTGGTTTCGATCAGTGGTGATGATAATAGTTACAGCACCTTCCTTGATGGTTGAAAAAAGAAAAAGAATCGGAGGATTCAAGATTTTGATGCGCAGAAAATATCTATTGTTATGTAATAAATAAAATATTAAATAAAATATCAACAACAACAATAATAATAATAATAATAATAATAATAATAATAATTGCATCATGAATACGCGCGCATTGATACCAAGAACAGCACGTGACGTTGAAACGCTTATTAAAAAATAATATTTTTAATTTAATTATTTTTAATTATGAAACAATAATGAAATAAATCACAAAAAACCGACTGCTATTATATTCCATTAAATTATTCAACCTTGGCAAACAACCGTCGGCTAAAAATAACTCGTTCGGTAATTCCCAGGCTTGATAATCTCGTGCGTGTTAACAAGATGTTAAAGATCATTATCATCATAATCACGGCCTCCAACGACGGTATCGTCATCATCATCACCATCAACATCACTGACGTTGGCATCATCATCATCACCATCAACATTACTGATGTTGGTATCATCATCATCATCATCATCATCATCATCATCATCATCATCATCACCGCACCCAACAGGCATCGGTAAATTTCCAAGCATCGAATGTCTTTCTGAAACTTTTCCATGCCCAGAGAATGACCTTCTGGAAAGCAAGGAAAACAACAACAACAACAACATCACCATCATCATCACCATAGTCTTCGTCGTCCCCATCACCATCATCATCATCATCATCATCATCATAATCATCATCATCGTCGTCATCATCATCATCACAATCATCATCATCATCATCGTCATCATCATCCTCCTCCCCGACAATCAGGCCGAGGATGAAGACGACAACGCGTTGGCGACCTGATGACATTCGGGGAAAGCCAGGAAAGAAGGCAGGGTCCCCTTGTCGACCCCGTCGAACTGCCCGACCGTCGCCTCTGCCGGGTGGATTAAACAGACCCCTCGGGGAGACTGAGGAGGGGGAAGAGAGGAAGAGGCCCCCTGGGGAGAATGCGGGTGGACCAGAACCGAGGAGGTCGTGTTCGAGTCCTCGGAGACGTTCCTCGCCCTGCGACCTTCGACCGACCTCAGGTGTTCCTTGATGGATTTGATCTCCTGAAGGAGGCGCTTCAGGTGACCGACCTTCGTTATGCCAAGCTCCTGTGGGGAACGATAATAATATTATAATAATAATTGTATTATTGGAATTATTTATTATTATTATTATTATATATTATAGAAAAGTTTACAGCACCCTGTATTCCCAGGCAGTAAAAAAAAAATCAAAACCCAAATATCAACAACAACAACAATAACAACAACAATAATAATAATAATAATAATAATAATAATAATAATAATAACATTATCTCCAACAACAACAACGTAAACAAAGTCCCCACCTTGAGGTCAGTCCTGCCGAGGGACAGCAGTTCCTGACCTCTGATGTCGTGCGCAACGAACACCTCCGCGTACTCAGAGAGGTCAAGGTCGTTGAGCCACAGTGCCACCTCAGTGTGGGTCCAGTCCCTGATGCTGAGCACTGGAGAGAGGGGCGTGGGATGAATTAATTAACGAATTAATTAATATTAATTAATATAATTATAATATTATAATGGGACGATGGGTATCAGAGAGACCCATCCATCTGACCATCAATCAATTCGTTCGTA
Organism: Hirudinaria manillensis; assembly: GCA_034509925.1. Taxonomy (NCBI): domain Eukaryota; kingdom Metazoa; phylum Annelida; class Clitellata; order Hirudinida; family Hirudinidae; genus Hirudinaria; species Hirudinaria manillensis. Next base: position 618,833 of record CM067528.1, read on the forward strand.
TAAGCATACATCTCTTTGCACATCTGCCCACCATCCATCCATCCATCCATCCACTCATCCATTCACTCATCCATCCATCAATCCATTGGAGTCCAAAGGTCACTGAGAGTTCAAGGCAACCGGCTGACCTTCTGCCCTTGAGTGATCCCCGATGCTCCTCTGCTTCCTTGCCGAGGATTTCGAAGAGAACTTGAATAAGTGCCTCAGTCGGTCCTTGTTTCTCACTCTCTTTAGGAGGCAGTGGGAGAGAATTTGATGATCCCAGTGATTATGATGATGATGATAATGATAATGGTGATGACGATGATGGCTGTGCGATAAGATGCACAGAACTCTTGCTTTGATGACATTCATATCCACATGAGCGATTGCATTAATGACAATGATGATGACCAGCGACATCACTAACATATCACCATCATCATTATCATCATCACCACCATCATCGTCATCATCACCATCACCATCATTATCACCACCATCATCATCATCATCACAGAACCTCATAAAACTGGGCTCCCATGCTGTGCACCTTGTCATGATTTCCCTCCAAAAATAGCAAAACATTCGTCAGCATCTCGACGTCTGCCTCCTGATAATAGTTGTCGTGACGATTAAATTTTCATTAAAGAAGGATTTAATTTATTAATTAAATATTTACGGAATAATTTGAAAACAAAAAATAAAAATCAAGAACACGAGAGGATATGTTCTACAAAATATAAATATAACAACAGCAACAATAATAATAATAACAACAATAACAATAATAATAACGATAATAATAATAATAATAATAATAATAATAATAACAACCAACAGCCCAACCTCGACGTATTGACTCTTCAGCAGAGTTGAACTCCTCACTTGGCAGCAAAAGGACCTAACATGACTGGCAAACTCCATCACATCTCCGCGACTGATCTGCAAATCATCACCACCACCACATCAACATCATCACCACCACATCATCATCACCACCACCACATCATCATCATTACCAACACCATCATCACATCATCACCACCACCACCACATCATCATCATCTCACCCTGTGCGGTGCCTTTCCGTCCGACGCCCTCGTCGAAAATCCGTCGACGAACCCGATCGCCCGGGCGGGGGGCGAGAGTTCGAATCCCGGTTCGAGGTCGCGCCGATCCTTCGAGGTCAAGTCCTCGACCTTGTGGAAGAGGTCGCGCGAGGCATCGACGAAGGTTGCGAGGAGGGCGAGTTCAGACTCGCCGAGGGGTGGTTCCCTGGACGGGGTTCGTTCCAACTTCTGCTTCTCCGTCCAAATCTTCAGGGCTTCCTCGAAGACCTTTGGAGGAGAAGAAAGAGGTCTCAATGGACCCTCGTTCGGAAATTAACTCTTTCATCAATCAATCAATCAATCAATCAATCAATCAATCAATCAATCAATCAATCAATCCATCCATCGACCCACCCTGTCCCTGATGAGAACTTGTGCCCTGTTCTTGTGCTGAATCCAAACGACTCCAGGATTTTGAATCCACGCCTCGCCATCCACTTGCACCGGGATGCCCTCATCACCGATTATCGTGATCCTCACTGTGCGGCACTGACGATGACGACGATAATGATGTCGATGATGATGATGATGACGGTGGCGATGATAGTAATGATGGCGATAGGCAATAATCAGGCAGTCTGATCGGTTTACCTGAGCTATACGATGCCTCTGGATGTTTATGACCCTGGAAATTCCCAGTTGGATGCTTCCAAAGACTGCCACGACTTCAAGCACTTTGTCGTCAAAAGAGGGAGCCAAGAAGTACTAGAAGTAATAATAATAATAATAACAATAACAATAATAATAATAATAATAATGATGATAATAATAATAATAATGATTATGATGATAATGATGCTGATGTCGAAGAAGATGACAACTACGGCGTCAATAAAGTTGTTGTCGATGTTGCTGCCGATGACGATGGTGACGGTGAAGGGCTATTTCTGGATCGTGGATCGAACGAAAGAACGAATGAATGAATGAACGAACGAACGAACGAATGAATGGACAGAAGATTAGCAGAAGATTGCAGATGCACTTGGAGCTCCTATGAAAAAGAAGCAGGATGGCAGGACAAGCGGACGGACGAGGAGACGGACTTGGACAAACGAAGGGGGCCGTGATGATGATGATGATGAAGAAGAAGAAGAAGATGATGATGATGATGATGATGACGACAGACATTGTTATGATAATGATTGTGATTATGAATGCTGGAAGATCAAGAAAATGAAAATAAATGGGTGCTGCATATTCTTTCAAGGAGTGCATCACGGACTTGGGCAATCAGTCAAGACTGGGTGGTGATGATGATGATGATGATTGGGATGGTGATGATGAATGAAGGAATTGGTAATGACTTATAATAATTTTCCAATAGAGATTTAAAAGGAGAGATAATAATAATAACAATAATAATATTAATAATAATAATAACAATCATCATCATCAGCACCGTCACCAGCCATAAACCAACCTCATCCTCCTTTGATCCACCCCAGAAGTTTGTCCCTCCCATATAACTGGAATAAAATGGAAAAGTACGATTAATCCCGCTCAATCACTCACTCATCCACTAACCCATCAACCCACCCATTCACTCACCCATCAACCTACCCACCCATCCACCCACCCACCTGGGAATGTTGAGGATGACGATGCCCTGCAGGTTTGGCAACGGAATGAGCTTCCCGTCGCACTCCAGTCTGACCTTCTGATCCAAGTTCTTGTGCGTCCTCTGCAGGATCTCCTTGCCTCCCAGGACTCCGTACCTTCGAAATGCATGCCGAAGATGATGAACGCGGAAAGCTTCGATTGCTCCGACCCGGAGGTGCCGAGTTCAAAACCCGGCAGAGTCCGAGACCGCGAGCGGACGAGTGGCAGCGCCATGGGGTACGAGTAGAAGATGTGAAATATTAGTAAATGATGGTTTTTAAATTTCATTTATCAAAATAAAATACAAAATAATGATAAACAAAATTCAATTATCCTTACAAAATGGATGATAAATGACCGTAAAATATGACCACGAATATAATGCTTGTGTTAGCATGCGTCGTTGTGCTGATCACGTGATCACACGAAGGTCATGTTGATAGGTCAGTGATTCATTCACTCATTCTAATCAATATTCATATCACCCATCATCATCATCATCATCGCAATACATTAGCCCAATAAAACTGTGATTAATAATTTATGCTAATTTAGGTCAGCTTTTATGACCTGGACCTCATTAACATAATAATGACAACAACAATAACGATGTTAATGAGGAGGAGGAGTCTGATATCGAGGTCAACCAACCACATCATGTTCTTGGTCCGACTCCTGCACTTGTGAGGTTGCTCTTCCCTCTTGTTGTGAAAGTCGAGGGCAATCTTGGCATCCAATCCGATGCCAAAGTAGTTGTTCATGACACACTTCTCCGTGAAGTCGTCCCTGTATGGTCGTCGGAAAGTAGGTCGGGGCGAGACTTTTTATTAGGTCGTGATGTTGTTTTTGTTAAATTTATGAGCATTTTCATCGAATATTCAAACAAACATTAAACAAAAGGGCTAAGATATCAATCTATCTACAAAGGTCTGTCCGTCGCAACTAACAGGTTAATGTTTGCAAGGTCGTTCAAGGGCGAGGCAGGGGCGCAGAGCGCGTCCGCATTGGCCATGAGGGCTCGACTGATGAGACTCGAGTGGATGGGGGAGGACTTCCTGCCCTTGCCGATGACCTGCTCTGAAGGGAGACGATGGTGATGATGATGATGATGACGATGGTGGTGATGATAGTGATGGTGAAGGTGGTGGTGATGATGATGACGACGGTGGTGATGATGATGACGATGGTGAAGGTGGTGATGATGATGACGACGGTGATGGTAGTGATGGCGAAGGTGGTGATGATGATGATGATGATGATGAGGAGGAGGAGGAAGAAGAAGACGACGTTGGCGCACAAAGAGTGAATGATTTGATTTTAAAGGTTCGAAAACTGCAGACCATCAAAGTACATTAACCTTTGGCACTTTGGATGCGGCGATGTGTGACAGATGATGATGATGATGAAGACAACGTGATGGTGGTAATGATAAAGACGACGATGACAACTATGATGATGATGATGATGACGATGTCTTATGTCGTACTTGGCAAGGCCTGCAAGAGCGGTATATTGAGCAAAGGAAATTGAATGCCTTCGGGACTTTTCTGGGACTGTCCGAGCCCGCCGTGAGCCGCGGGGGGTCGGTCCGACGTCCTGTACAGGGTACTTAGGCTGCTCAGGTGTCGACCGGCGCCCGAGTGGTTGGTGCAGGCCCGAGACGGGGACGCGTGACGGGAATGTTTTCCATCTACCTGGTGATCGAAGAAGCACGGAGAGGGAGAGTTTGTGCGGTCAGCTGGAAAGTTAAATCTACTATCAATCAATCAATCAATCAATCAATCAATCAATCAATCCATCAATCGACCAATTACATTTGGATGCATTATCATTATCATACCTACATTATTATCCTTATCAGCATCACTATCAATCAGCTGAAAAAGTGCAACAAAAAAAACTGATGAAATAGAGAAACTGTTAAACGATGGCACACTATCACTCCACTGACCTGACATTCCAAATAGAGGGGACCACCTGTCCACGAGGCTGAGTGGGTAGCTTTGGAGGGGTGAGTGAGGAGTCGAGGAGCGACTGGCCTCCCCATCTGACGACGAATAGACATGCAGGCGATGCTGAGCAATAAGTATGTTCGGATCGTTTAACTGCTGTTGTTGCTGATGATGAGATCTGATGCCGGAATGATGATGATGATGGTCTTGGGGATGCTGCGATTGGTGCGAGTAACTGGACAGATGGTAATGATGATGGCAATTCAGGTGGTGATGATGATGATGAGCTCCAGGGACGACCAGGTGATTCTTTTCCACGCCGTTGACGTCGTGCATGACTTGAGACACCTTTTTCGGTTTCAAAATCGAATTCGAATCAATCCTCGTCCCAGAAAAGACGAACCGTGCTGCGCCTACCTCGTCGTCCAGAATTAAATCGTCCGCGACGCTGACGCTCGGAACGTCGCACGAGGGCACTGGGCTGCTCGCGACGGCCGAACGCCTCGGGGAAACGGACGATTGATGGGGACCCCGGTCAGCCCGAGGGGAGTTCGGATCTGGAATCAGGGGGTTCGAAGGGCCGAGGAAGGAGTCGTCGTAGGTCGGAAGGTTTCCGACTCGTGACCCGGCGAGTCCCTGGCCAGGAGGAGTCGAGGACGATCCAACGTTGTCGTAGGGTAGGTTGTCGCAAAGCTGGTAGTTGAAGACGGGCGTCGGCTCTCTGGATCGGTCCTTCGTGGGGGCGAGGGTCTCGGCCACGGTCGACATCTTAGCGGAACGACTCTCGACGTTCCCGATCTCGGACGGTGGCGAAGAGACCGCCAAGTCGCCGTTGCACGCCCCGTGAGCGCCCTCATTCACCCCCGTTACTACTAGAAGCGGACGATCGTCAGGCGACCTTCGAACCGAAAGGGTATCGGTCAGAACGAGGTCCTGACCGGGTGGGTCGACAGCAGAGGTGGCGTCGGTGGCCTCTGGCACGGTGACCTCGTTGTCCCTGTCAAACTGGGTCGTCTGATGGTTCTGTTCGTCCACGGCTACGTTTATTATTCAAAAAGACACGAATATTAATGAAGCCATTTACCGACAATAATTATTCGACAATGACCTAATAACTCGTGCACCAATCAAACGACTCCCTTCTTTGGCTAGCCACGCCCCTGCCCACCCACCATAAAGAATATGGAAATGATGATCAGTAATCATTGATAATCATTGATAACCTTTCTCTGTGAGTTCAACTATTTGTCTGATGGCCTTCTTGAGACTGTTTGCCCTGCACATGAGTTGTTCCTTTGACCTTATGGTACCCTTAAGGTTTAATATTAATATTAATGTTAAATGTTAATGTTGATCGGTAGCCAATCAAAATGCATTTACGTTTTCGACGTCACGTCCGGACTCGTAAATGTCAATAAAATGTCAATGAAACGATTATTGAATAATAATTAAAATATTAAATATTTGAATAAAACGATTAAAAATCTTAATAAAGTTCATTTATAACCTTTTTGTAACTTAAAATGAAATTTAATTTTAAAAAGAACGAAATCATTGCAAAATGGCAATCATTTTTTACATCAATTTTAGACTTCAATTAAAATGGAAAGGGACTGACCTTCTGAACCCTGGGTGACCTCTGGGCCACGGGGCTCGACCTTTCGACCCCTGGCTGGATTGGTCTTGAGTTGGTCTGGACCTTGGAGACTGTCGTGACTTGAGGAGAGGAAGACGACGACGATGACGGATGGATCGAGGATAAAGAAGTGCGTGGAAAATAGCAACTCAACGGAGTGAGCGACGGTGCCGTCGACGGTATTGATGATGATGATGTTATCATTGGAGATGATGATGATATCGGAGGAGACATTGGTTGTGATGATGATGATGATGATGATACCGGTGGTGATGATAACGATTCGATAGGGTGAGTACATGCACTTGAGTTTTGAATCCTAGGAAGGCACGTCGTGGCTGCAATAGAAGCTCTTTGAAGCGGTGATGACGACGACGGCGATGCTGATGTCGATACTGATGATGATGATGATGTTGGTGGTGGTTGTGGTGGTGATGATGACGACGACGACGATGCTGATGTCGATACTGATGATGATGATGTTGGTGGTGGTGGTGATGGTTGTGGTGGTGATGATGACGACGACGACGACGAGAAGGAAGTAACGAGGCGAGAGGGGACCTGGTTTGCGCGGGAATTGTCGTCATCTTGGACCAGGGTCGTCGTCGATGATAATGATGACGACGTGGTGGATAGCGGTAATGGTAATGATGGCGTTAAGGATGACGACGACGACGACGGAGGCTCTTGGACGACGAGCGTCGACGTGACGATCATCGGACGAGAGGCAGACGAGCATTGCGAAGGAGTCGAATTCTTGAGCAGCTGTTGAGGGGATGTTTAACTTTTAGAATTCATTCTTTCATTTATTTGAGAGTTTAAAGATAAAATAATTACATTTATAGCTATAATAATAATAATAATAATAATAATAATAAAGATATATTTTATTCTTCTGCAAGGAATTTCAACTCCAAAACGTTTGTAGTTCTTAATAAAGCCATAACAAAGATACAAAAGACATTATCGAAGAAACGATATTATAATCGCAGTCCGAACTGGCCACGCCCACCTCGTTCTCCGATTGGCCGATGGTGGACTCTTCCGCAAGGGTCTTCAGGAGTGCCTCCATTTTTTGATTGAGCGTGAGACACTTGTAAGCAAAAGAGTCCTTGTCTGTCGTACACCCCTCGACCTCTTCGAAGGACTGACCCACCTTCGAGACCAGCTCTTGGACGATGCTGCACAGAACCCTGCGATGGATTGGTGATGATGATGATGATTTCCATGTTCATTGATACTTTGCCGATGTGAGTGAGTGAACGAATGATTGAAGGATTGAATGAAACGACGATTTATGCACGATTAACTAATCAGTTATGTAATAAATAATAATAAATAAATAAATAAATCAATCAATCAATTCAACGATTCTATCGAGGAAATGATGCAAAATGGGCCTCTGCCTTGAAATAAAAGAAAAATAAACAAAAATAAATAAAAATAAACAAAAATAAATAAATAAATAAAACGACCAACATGGCAGACGAGATGACGACGTTGTGACTGTCGGAATGAAGGATCCTCGACAAGTGATTCGAAGCCGTGTCCTCGTAAGCGCATATCGGATCGATCTGGAAAACGAACGAGTCGTCGTCATCTTCATCGTCGTCGTCATCATTGTCATCATCATCGTCATCATCATTGTCATCATCGTCGTCGTCATTCTCTGGCAGTGGTTTACTAACTGGTAGAGATCTATTGCGAGTCTGGTCTGTTTCGTAGCTGTAAATGCTCCACCTGCCAAGAAAATGATGATGATAATGATGATGGTGTTGTTGATGACGACGACGACGACGATGATGATGAGTCATCATCCAGCTGACAATGAACGTAGAGATGATGAGAGCATGGCTCATCAAAAGATGTTCGATAGCAGAGAAAAATTTCCATGAACGAGGATCCAGCTTATTCCAAGAACGAATGAATGAATAGATGGATGGATGGAATGAATAGCTAGATGAACGAGAGAATGAATGAATGAATGAATGAATGAATGAATGAATGAATGAATGAATGAATGAATGAATGAATGAATGAATGAATGAATGAATGAATGAATGAATGAATGAATGAATGAATGAATGAATGAATGAATGAATGAATGAATGAATGAAAGGCTCACATCTGAGCCGTAAGTAAACCCACTGCACACGCACGCACACGTCTCTCTCTCCTCACCTGTCAAACATCTGTATTTGGGCATGTTCCAGTTTTTCCAGCAGCGCAGGCAGTTGAGCGTCGTCGTCGAACGAGGCTCCCCAACCGAGCACCCGCGAGAGGTCGTTGCCCGTCCCCAAGGGCAGCACCCCGACCTGGCACTGCTTGTGGAGTCCCAAGCGATCGATTTCGTTGAGGACCCAACCGATGCTTCCGTCTCCTCCGCAGACCAACACGCGGAACGACTCGAAGTTCTGGAACAGCCTCAGGCTGAAACGATGATGATGACGATGATGATGATGATGGAGATGGTGGTGATGATATGATGAATGTGATTGTTGTGAGGTCAAAACTGGGTATTAATGATTATGATGACGATGATGGCTACTATTACATTGTATATTATATTATATAATATTGTTATAACCCTAAAATTATATGATCCAAAGAATTATGTAAAATTATATGGCGATATAAAATTAGAGCGTTATACAGAGTCTTCGGTTAGGTCTGATTATGCAGCTCAGCAAATCTGGAAACGGGGCAAGAAAAAGGAGAATTAGCAGCGGCAAAGACTTAGGCAATAGGGCCTTGAATTTCTTCCAAGCCATCCGAATACTTTCAATAAAACTGACCTACCATAATTAGTTTGAGGACCCCGGGTTATTACATTGGTGTCAGGAGTTGGATCTAGAGTTGAAGGGGAATCCAAGATTAACTAAGGTAGAGGCTTTATTACTTAAAAGTAAAAAAAGATGGGTAAATGGTTGGAAGAATTGACCCTGCCCGGACTGAGATATGAGTTGAAACAACGAAACCTGAACCCAACAGGTCTAATAGCCGAGATGCAGGAGCGACTTGAGGCATGGTTGGTAGAGAATGGTCATGATCCGGAAGAATACATATTCTGGGGCCCACCATCAGACAGCAGGTTTGCTTTGCAGGAACTAATCAGGAAAGAGCGTATGGCTGAACTGAAGAATATCGAAAAAGCTTTGGAAATCGAAGTAGTTCCGTGCCAAGTTGCCTCGTTCAGCTCAGGTGAAAACTCTACGGAGAAGAGTCCTGATGGTTCTTTTGAGGAGAACAAAGTGTTGCTTCCATGTGGCGAGGAACTCTGCAATGGTCCCAACGAAGAACAAATCATGTCCGTTGTGCCAGGTACCGTTTCTGGCAGCTTTGGGATGGAGTCATTAGAAGACCCATCCGAACACAGTGCGTGCGTGTCTCCAGAAACTGTGTGCGTGATGGCGGACTCAGAGGACTCGACGTGGGAGCCCATGGAGTTATTGATGAGGCACGTGGAGTTGCCGGTGGAGCGCACGGAGTTGGTACTGAAGCAGGTGGAGTCTTCCGAGGAGCCCGTGGATTTGCCGGCGAAGCCCTTGAGATCAATTGGAACTGTGGAGTCTTCGGGGGTGTCCGCGGATCTACCAGCGGAGCCCATCGAATCAGCTAAGTCAGTGGAGCCTGCAGATGTTTCGGCTCCATTGGAGATCACAGAAGGGAGTGCTCGGGATTTCGAGACAATGCCTAGCATTGAGAGTGGAGCAGGTGATCCTGTAGAGAGTCTGGGATCTGGCGACGTCGTGGAGCAGGAGAGTGTGCATAGAAATGGCGATGTTCCGCGACAGAAACTTGCGAGACGCAGAAGCAAGAGGGAGGAAACAGAAATCCCAGAAGATGGCAAAGCAAATGGATCTGGGATTTGCAGCGATGGGATTGTTGGAAGATCGGACCCTATTCCTAAAGTAAAAATGAAAATGGAATGGATGTCTGTTCGGGACGAACAGATTTAAGGAGGGGGCAATGTTATAACCCTAAAATTATATGACCCAAAGAATTATGTAAAATTATATGGCGATATAAAATTAGAGCGTTATACAGAGTCTTCGGTTAGGTCTGATTATGCAGCTCAGCAAATCTGGAAACGGGGCAAGGAAAAGGAGAATTAGCAGCGGCAAAGACTTAGGCAATAGGGCCTTGAATTTCTTCCAAGCCATCCGAATACTTTCAATAAACCTGACCTACCATAATTAGTTTGAGGACCCCGGGTTATTACATTGGTGTCAGGAGTGGGATCTAGAGTTGAAGGGGAATCCAAGATTAACTAAGGTAGAGGCTTTATTACTTAAAAGTAAAAAAAGATGGGTAAATGGTTGGAAGAATTGACCCTGCCCGGACTGAGATATGAGTTGAAACAACGAAACCTGAACCCAACAGGTCTAATAGCCGAGATGCAGGAGCGACTTGAGGCATGGTTGATAGAGAATGGTCATGATCCGGAAGAATACATATTCTGGGGCCCACCATCAGACAGCAGGTTTGCTTTGCAGGAACTAATCAGGAAAGAGCGTATGGCTGAACTGAAGAATATCGAAAAAGCTTTGGAAATCGAAGTAGTTCCGTGCCAAGTTGCCTCGTTCAGCTCAGGTGAAAACTCTACGGAGAAGAGTCCTGATGGTTCTTTTGAGGAGAACAAAGTGTTGCTTCCATGTGGCGAGGAACTCTGCAATGGTCCCAACGAAGAACAAATCATGTCCGTTGTGCCAGGTACCGTTTCTGGCAGCTTTGGGATGGAGTCATTAGAAGACCCATCCGAACACAGTGCGTGCGTGTCTCCAGAAACTGTGTGCGTGATGGCGGACTCAGAGGACTCGACGTGGGAGCCCATGGAGTTATTGATGAGGCACGTGGAGTTGCCGGTGGAGCGCACGGAGTTGGTACTGAAGCAGGTGGAGTCTTCCGAGGAGCCCGTGGATTTGCCGGCGAAGCCCTTGAGATCAATTGGAACTGTGGAGTCTTCGGGGGTGTCCGCGGATCTACCAGCGGAGCCCATCGAATCAGCTAAGTCAGTGGAGCCTGCAGATGTTTCGGCTCCATTGGAGATCACAGAAGGGAGTGCTCGGGATTTCGAGACAATGCCTAGCATTGAGAGTGGAGCAGGTGATCCTGTAGAGAGTCTGGGATCTGGCGACGTCGTGGAGCAGGAGAGTGTGCATAGAAATGGCGATGTTCCGCGACAGAAACTTGCGAGACGCAGAAGCAAGAGGGAGGAAACAGAAATCCCAGAAGATGGCAAAGCAAATGGATCTGGGATTTGCAGCGATGGGATTGTTGGAAGATCGGACCCTATTCCTAAAGTAAAAATGAAAATGGAATGGATGTCTGTTCGGGACGAACAGATTTAAGGAGGGGGCAATGTTATAACCCTAAAATTATATGATCCAAAGAATTATGTAAAATTATATGGCGATATAAAATTAGAGCGTTATACAGAGTCTTCGGTTAGGTCTGATTATGCAGCTCAGCAAATCTGGAAACGGGGCGAGAAAAAGGAGAATTAGAGCTGCAAAGACTTAGGCAATAGGGCCTTGAATTTCTTCCAAGCCATCCGAATACTTTCAATAAAACTGACCTACCATAATTAGTTTGAGGACCCCGGGTTATTACAATATTATATTATACACCCAACTGTGGGCATAAAAACACATGATGACGACGATGATGATGGTGGTGATGATGATGATGGATGCGTGAACAAAGGCAGGTGTCCCTTTCAATGGTTCCCTTCAAGACAGCATCACGTTGAATCCAAAAACCATTCATTTTGAATACGATTCCAATTCACAGAACACGCACGACTGAACTCCACAGTGACGTTCATAATAAAATATTAATAATAATAATAATAATTATCACTATTAATAATAATAATAATAATTATTACTATTTTGTAAATAATAATAATATAATAGCAATCATCGTCATGATAAAATGAAGTTAAATATAATCGAATAATAATAATAATATCTTTAATAATAATAATAATAATTATTATTAAATATATAATAGCATTATTATTATTAATGTTGTTGTTAATAATATGCATCTAGGTCACTGACCCCATTTTGGGTCCTCCATTCATGAGGTCAAACACCTGAGCAGGATTGAGGAGCTGCTTGAACCTCCTCAGCATCTTCACACCCTGGTGGTGATGATGATGATGATAATATCAAAAATAGTAATAATATAATAACAATAATTATTATTATTCGTAAATTATATCCCAATCATTTTCAGGCCGACAAAATAATTTAATATAATTTCAAACAAATATCTCAAACACTTTAACCCCTGTCATTATCATCATCACCACCACCACCACCACCATCATATTCGTCGTCATCATCTTCCAACCTGACTGTCCCCGCTCTTGGAGTTGAGGAAGACCAGAAGTGGACTCGTGTTCGGGGACTTGGATGCCCTCCAGAAACCACCCTCGTCGAAGTTGGAGATAGAAATCGGGGGAAGGATGGACACCCGGGCCGGTCCGAGGTTGCACCTCGTGGTCTGCTCTTTGCAGGCAGCGTGCACCTGGTGGTGACGACGACGATGATGATGGATTGAAATGATTGAATTAGATTTGGTAACGGTTCAATAAGAAATAGGAAGACTTTAAAAAACTTAAATAGCCATTTATGATCAATAATTATAAATAATTGATCGTCCCAAAAAGGGATTTTATCCCATTTCCATGGCCATCCTAACCGAGCAAACAAAGAACTAAAAGCGACGACCGACAAAGAAAGAATAAAAAGCAAACGAAAAACAAAAACGATGTTTGAACAAGACGAGAGGCCCTCTCGCAAAACAGCAACGACAAAAACAACGTTCAGTCAAGTGGTTACAACACTCTTTGACTGTCATCACTATCACCACCAACACCATAACAGTATCACCTTAATCAGTACAGTTATCATCACTACCACCACCACCATCATCATCATCATCATCACTACCATCATCTTCCTCATCATCACTACCACCACCACACCATCACCATCATCAACACCACCATCATCATCATCAACACCACCACCATCATCATCATCACCATCATCAACATCACCATCATCATCATCACCATCATCATCATCATCATCGTCATCATCACTAACTGTAGAGTGACACCATAGGCACCAGTAATCCTGCAATCTGAGTGCACAACTGCACTGCTTGTTGCAAACCAAACACTTGGAACTGACGGGGAAGTTGCCAGCCATCCACTGGTGAGGCATGACCAGGTCCTTCGTTACAATATTATAATGATATTATAATGAGCATCATTAACATTCATCGTCGTTTATTCATTTAGTCATACGTTCAATGGCAAGGACATCCTACGAAGATAACAACAACAACAACGAAACTGATAATATTAAAGTTATAATAATAACAATTTAATAATAATAATAATTAAATAATAAAAATTTAATAATTGTGAACATGTCACAGAACGTTGAAGAATTTCCACTCAAAGAGGACGTGGACGCAAATGCTTTCCGGGTCTCGAACCTTCACTCCAGCCCTTTCCACACCACACCACACCACACCAACCCACTCCACACCACACCAACCCACACCACACACCACACCAACCCACTCCACACCACACCACACCACACCACACCAACCCACTCCACACCACACCAACCCACACCACACACCACACCAACCCACTCCACACCACACCAACCCACACCACACACCACACCAACCCACACCACACACCACACCCCACACCAACCCACACCACACACCACACCAAACCACACCATTCCACACCCTCATTCTCGACCTCATTCCATTCCATCCCTTTAATGGACCATGGCAGATAAGATAAAATAAAAAAAAGAATTTGGACCTAAACATTCAAAATGACTTTCCACGTTTGTTTTGCTTCGTTATTTCTATTATTATTATTTTTTATTATTATTATTATTTTTATTATTATTATTGTTTTTTATTATTTTATTTTCTACAAAGAAGCTCGTTAGTTAATCAACAGCTAATTGATGTAGCGCTGCATCTCTTAACAACCGATAATGATGTCACAGGATAATAATAATAATAATAATAACAATAATAATAATAATACCATAGGCCTCTATCAGAACCAATTAATCATCATCACCATCATCACCACCACCACCACCACCACCATCATCATCATCACCATCATCATCATCCCCTAACCCCATTCTCGTCCTCGATGATGTTGCCACCCATGGACGCCAGGGTGGTCCACTTGCAGGTGCTCGTGGATTTCGAGGCGCACTTCTTGTGGGTTCGAAACTTGCAGACTAAAAGGTCAAATGTTAATCTGTTACCATGAATGCTAATCAATTATTATAATGAGTCATGAATATTAATAAGCTATAATAATAATAATAATAATAATAATAATAATAATAATAATAATAATAATAACGAAGCATTTTGAGTTGTCAAATAATGTTAGAAGATTATTTTAAAAAATCCCGGAATGTCTCATGATTTAATTTTCATCTCCATTTCCTGTCCTTGGAAAGAACCAAAGCAGGAAGGAAGGAAGAGAGGAAGGATAAAATAAAAAATAAATAAAAAAATATTTAAAATAAAAAAATATAAAAAATGCATAAATCTATATAAATAAAAATGCAATGTTTTTTTGCATCGTGTAAATGTTCTCTGAAAGTACTTAACCAATTGCTTTCAAATTTTGAAACAACATAGTGCTCGATTAGAGGAGTGTTTTATATATAGGTTTCATATACATATATGCCACAACTAAATCATAAAAAAATACGTTTTTTTCGAAAATCTTACCATCTTGCCAAGGACATGAAAAAGCTTAAAATATCGTAACCCTCAAGCATTGTGAAATTGTAAAAATAAACATATTAGAAAATTTCTTTCTTATAAAATTAATCAGATTGATCCACAGCAACGCGTGGTTGGCCACCTCTAGTTTAAAATAAAATATTTTTTCATTATTTATTCATTTTCAATATGGAACGATAAATCAAACAAATCATTGCAGTGCACTGACAAATAGCTTTTTATTCATAGCCACAGGTGGCTCACAACAAATATCTTTCATCAATGTTAAATATGATTTTGAAAATCAGATTTATGACAACATGCATCAAACATTTATCTGCTTATAAAAGAATTTGGGCGATCGCTTCACAGTTCAACAGTTCATCATGTCGAAGATTGTTTGTGTTTTCCTGCTTGCAATGCTTTTGCTCACTCTTATCCTGGGTTACTAATTACTGATATTTCTCTGTTGGCCACGTGGATAAGTTATATATAACTAGTTGCATAATATTTTATTATTTCATTCGTTTGCAGGACTCGCTACAGGATGCTATTATGAATTTTGCAGACCTGTTCGTATTGTTTTAATAACCTGTTAAAATAATTATGATACTCTTGGAATCTTTCGTTCATTAATAGTAAATCTTTTAGGATGCAAGTTGTGATGAAGAACGTATTTGCAGAAATGCCTGTTGCGTATGTAAGAACCTAATTTATTAGAAAATCACCAACTATTAATTTTGTTTAAAACGTTTTGATAAATTATTTCTATTGAAATATACTGAAAAACATCCTTCATAAACTACAAAATACTTGTAGAAAGCATAAATTTAGACCGTTGATAATAATTTCAGTGATTTACATGAAACTACATCACATTTTTGTTTCGTTTTATTTTGTAGATCACTGATTTCACTCGATATTTGAACCTTCTGCCAAGAATTTGACCTCTTGCTAGTGAAAGAAAGTGGAAACATCTGCTAATCTGATAATAACTACCTTTAATTTTAAATCTAAATTAATAATTATAAATAAACAAATTGTTAATAAAATTGTTGACATATGAAGAAATGTTTAAAATAATAAAAGCGAATGGTTAATAAAGATTTGAATTAAATCCATTTTAATAGGTACAAATCGAAGCGAAATTATCGAAACATTTTGTTTTTGAAATGATTTTAAATATTTAAATTTAAATTAAAAATGATTTTCACAGAAATTGAAGAAATCATTACGAAGACATCGTTAATAAAGCCCGAATATCATAGCGACCATTTTGTTATAGTGTGACACTTTTATTAAATTTATTTTCACAAATAAAATGCATTTTATGTTAAAACATGAAATTAAATTAAAGTTTTAATTGAAATTCAATTGTTTGGGCGGCTGTGCGGGATTGCGATTCCCGAATTTCTGGTTTCCCAAGAAAGAATATACTGAAAAATTGAAAAATTAAAACAACAATTCCGATATTATTCATCTATTTGGATATTAGTATTTATTTCAAGTCGGGCAGAAACGGAAAAAGGCAAGTTTAATAGTAATAATAACAATAATTTAAATAATAATAATAACAATTATTTAAATATAGTGTTAAATATAATGTTCGACATTTTCACTTGGATCCTTGAAACAAGAAGCCACGTTTGCATGGCATCAACATTTCGATTCCATTTTCGTTACTAAAAAGTAAAATGTAGAAAACTCAGTAGATATAGAAATTATATTGATATTTATTATGATATTTAATTTAAAATTTAAAAATATAATTATAATATAAAATAGCAAAAATAAATTGCTCAAAAACCCTGAGACAATTAAATATTTGACCAAAAGCAGAAGGAATACGTGTCGTTTTCATCACCTTTGAAGATGTCTGAACCGACGTGATGAGAGTCCAAAAGTTCACAGGCCACGAAATATTTAATAAATGTTTATCATATTAACATGACTGATAATTACTTTACATAAAACATAAATTAGTAAAAATATGTTATTAATAAACATTTTAATGCAAATTATAAAATAAACTACAAAATCTCAATTAATATTTTCCTTCCACTCATTGAAGCAAGAAATCGCAATTACACAACAGTGCCACTTCATTTCCATTTATTTAAAATAAAATATTGTTTATAATAATATTCAAAATAAATACTTTTCTTTTTTCATTATTTATTCCTTTTCAATATGGAATGATAAAGCAAACAAATCATTGCAGTGCACAGACAAATAGCTTTTTATTCATAGCCACAGGTGGCTCACAACAAATATCTTACATCAATATTAAATATGATTTTGAAAATCAGATTTATGACAACATGCATCAATCATTTATCTGCTTATAAAAGAATTTGGGCGATCGCTTCACAGTTCAACAGTTCATCATGTCGAAGATTGTTTGTGTTTTCCTGCTTGCAATGCTTTTGCTCACTCTTATCCTGGGTTACTAATTACTGATATTTCTCTGTTGGACACGTGGATAAGTTACAGATAACTAGTTGCATAATATTTTATTATTTCATTCGATTGCAGGACTCGCTACAGGATGCGATCTACGTTGCGATGATGTTTGTATTGTTTTAATAACATGTTAAAATAGTTATGATACAATTGGAATCTTTCATTCATTAATAGTAAATCTTTTAGATTGAACGTTGTCCTGGAAGTCGTGTTTGCAGAAGAGGCTGTTGCACATGTAAGATCCTAATTTATTAGAAAATCACCAACTATTAATTTTGTTTAAAACGTTTTGATAAATTATTTCTATTGAAGTACAATGAAAACATCCTTCATAACCTACAAAATACTTGTAGAAAGCATAAATTTATACCGTTGATAATAATTTCAGTGATTTACATGAATCTACATCACATTTTTGTATCGTTTTATTTTGTAGTTCCCTGATTTCACTCGATATTTGAACCTACTGCCCATAATTTGACCTCTTGCTAGTGAAAGAAAGTGGAAACATCTGCTAATCTGATAATAACTACCTTTAATTTTAAATCTAAATTAATAATTATAAATAAACAAATTGTTAATAAAATTGTTGACATATGAAGAAATGTTTAAAATAATAAAAGCGAATGGTTAATAAGGATTTGAATTAAATCCATTTTAATAGGAACAAATCGAAGCAAAATTATCGAAACATTTTGTTTTTGAAATGATTTTAAATATTTAATCAGATTATTTTATTTTAAATTATATTAAATTAATGAATTTGATTATTTTAATTAATTTTACTATTAAAATGCGTTTTAAAATTAAATTTTTATTTATAAAGAAATTAAATAAAAATTTAAATGTTGCCTTTATTGGTCCATGAAATGCAATGTGTGTTTGCATCCTGCAAATGTTCTCTGAAAATACTTAACCAATTGCTTTGAAACAACATAGTGCTCGATTAGAGGAGTGTTTTTATATAGGTTTCATATATACGCCACAACTATATCATGTAAAAATACGTTTTTTTCGAAAATCTTACCATCTTGCCATGGACATCAAAAAGCTTAAAATATCGTAACCCCTCAAGCATTGTGAAATTGTAAAAATAAACATATTATAAAATTTCTTGCTTATAAAATTAATCAGATTGAGCCACAGCAACGTGTGGCTGGGCACCACTAGTATATAAATAAAAAAATAAATATTTAAAATAGAAACTAATTTGAGAGAAAAAAATTGTATTCGTTTATAGTTGAAAATTCTCATTTATTCGTCTTTGAATTGTTTTTAATTCTATTTTTTCGTCCTCCAACTTCGTGCTCGAAAATCCTCTTCGATATTTTTTGGGTCCTCAGGATAGTGATCAGTAAGTAGCTGGATTAGCTGGATGGATGGACGGACGGATGGGTGGATGGACGGATGGATGGATGGATGGATGGATGGATGGATGGATGAACGGATGGATGGACAGATGGATGGAGGAAACAATGAATGGATTGACAAATGAAAGAGTTTAGGAATCCACGAAAGCATTTTCCCATTCAGTGATTGATTGAATGAATGAATGAATGTAACGAGGAGGACAATATTTGAGGAGACTCAACGTCATGAAAGATGCAAAAACAAAAACAGGGCTCCAACAGCGATACATCAACATCAACAACAACAACAAACAACCGCGAAATCGAGTTCATCGCAGCAGGCGACATCTCGCGAATGAAACGAAGCACGACCAGGTGAGTGCACGTTCACGCTTGAATGGCAGCCGCTCGACGGAGCGTGCTGGATCGACGTCGAGTGGAAAAGATATAAAAAAAAAAGCGTGGAATTCCCCACATTTTAATTTTTATTTTCCGGAATGATGGAAGAAATGCAAAAGAAAACTCGTAAATGGAAACATTGCCAGAGAATGCTGCTAAAATGTCATCCTCAATAAAAGCAAAGCAACATCATCATCATCATCACCATCATCAACACCACCAACGACCATCATCATCGTCGTCATCATCTTCTCACCTTCGCAGGCGAGGCCGTTGATGGTGACCCCTGACCTGGTGACCTTGTGGAGCGATTCACAGCAAACGTTGCAGAAGATCGGCCTCAGGTTCGGCAGGACGCACCAATTGTGATGGTCCGACATCGACGACAGCTCGGCCATCTCTGACGTCACCTGACGACGACGACGACGATGATGGCGATGATGATGATGACGATGATGATGGCGAAGATGATGACGATGGCGACGATGATGATGACGGTGATTACAGACGCGTGAGAGATTATCGTTGAAGACGGTGCTCGGCGGAGCTTAAGAGAATTGTTGGATCCCTACTTCATAATTAATGAGGCCCCCTTGCATAATTAATTAGGCCCCTTGCATAATTAATGAGCTCGTGCAAACTTAATAACGGCATGCAATCTCGCTTAGTGACCACCCGTGAGGCGCTAATATTATAATGAGGATGACTTCATTCCCAGCAAACTCCATCGTCGTCGTCATTATCATCATCACCAGTATCATCATCATCACCACTATCATCATCATCATCACCAGTATCATTATCATCATCACAAAATGAAGAGAGCGAAGAAAATAGAAACTGATTTCCATAGATCAAATTGAAAAGATTGACCGGTTGCTCTGATGATGATGATGAAGATGATGAAGAAGATGATGATGATGGTGGTGATGATGATGATGATGATGATTCAAAAGAAAACTATGCGGTGAGGAAGGAAAAAAATATTAAGCAATGCAAACAGATCTCTTACGAAAATACATTTCGTTTGTTTTCCCATTTGTCCCTTGCTGCTCCGTCCGTCCATCCATCCATCCATCCATCCACCCATCCATCCATTCATCCATCCACCCACCCAGTCATACCAACTCAATCAATAAAAACGACTTTTAGCGATGAACAGGCAACACCCAGCAAATTGCATTTTTCAATTTAGAAATCACTCCCTGTAGTTACGTTTATCATCAACGACCTAATTGAGCAGAGAGTAGTTGGATAAATGGATGGATGGATGGATGGATGGATAAATGGATGGATGGATGGATGGATGGATGGATGGATGGATGGATGGATGGATGGATGGATGGATGGATGGATGGATAAATGGATGGATGGATGGATGGATGGATGGATGGCATAGGGAGATGGACGATTGAATGGCTTGTCAGACAGTCAACGGCGTTCATGGAAATAGACTGCACTCGATACATGATGAAGAACACAAAAAGGTGAAAAATACGATGACGACGACGACGACGATGAAGCCACTCACCTCTCGAAATTCCTTGGAGGCTGCAGCCCTTATGGCCGACACCCATCCCTTCATCTCGCCCCTGGTCGCGGCGCACAAAACCAGGTTCCGTGAAGGTGTTATCACCTGTCCAATTAATAAAATACATTTAAAAGCTGTCACTGCAGGTGTAGCAAAAGGCAAAAAAAAGCGCGAAAGTCAGGTAACACTCGGCGTTGAGAGTGTAGGTAACAGAAAAAAAAATCAAGAGGTCGGAGGAATGGATGATTTATATCGTTTGCTTCTTTTTTTTTGCTGAGGGGTTGTTCCCCACGAGGGTGGGTAGAAAGTGCCCGAGTGCAAGGGTAGACTGGTGAATAGGGATTGCTTGGGATGAACATATAGAACCACCGGGCTTCTCAGACGTCACGTTTGCTTGTTTCACCTCGAGAGGTAATTGAGTTTTTTTTTTATCACAGACACATCAGGGATCAAGCTACAAGCCCTGGCATCTGAAATCGTGCTCTATCTCCTAATCGTTCACTCACCCAGCCACTCACTCACTCACTCGAATTGCAGCGTGACCCATCTCCATGCGACCCAAAGATCCCTCCATCCATCCATCCGTCGGTCGGGTCGTCGAAAAGGTCAGCAAAAAGTTCAGAGGTCAAGAGGTCGAACAGATGAATGCAAAACTAGAGGCTAGCACGACGATGACGACGACGTAGATGGACGTAGAGAAAATAAAGAAATTGGAAACTATAAGGGGAAGGTGATTGGGTTGGATTGGCTTGGGTAGTATGGGTATGTAGGGTGTGAAAGTCTGTTAGCTGGATAAATGACAATCAAAGACAGCTCATAACTTGCAACAAGTTTTACTGGAATGCCATGTCTTTCAAAATGTCAGTCAATAGGGTGTGGTTTGGCCAGGGTTTGGGCTGGGGTCTGAGTGGGTTAGGTATTAAAGATCCCCGCCTGTGACTTGTCTTTTGCCCGTCACTTATCCAATGTTCGAAGGATCATCCAAACCCTTTGAATTCAAAGGCTTATTTCCAGTACTTTGAGTTCATCAGGGACTGGAAGATTCTTTTTTAAATCTCACGTCTTCCTTCCATCCATCCGTCCATCCATCCATCCATCCATTCATTCTTTTTTTCCTTTTTATTTATTTTTTATTTATTTATTATTTTTTTTAGAATCGCTTTCCTCTCTCGAAACTTGTTCCTTTTTGAAGTACGTGTTGAGAGAAGAGACTTGCTAGGAGAACTTCAATGGCACCAGAGGAGATTCACCTCCTCTCAGCCCACCCACCACCCACTCATCCATACACCCCCCGAGGGGTGATTAATTCAGGGACATCTGATGATGATGATGATGATGCAGAATTAGATGATGACGACGACGACGACTATGAAGGCAGCAACGAAGACGGTGAGAAAGCTGGTGGTGATGAATGTGAAAGGCAATAAAAACAAACATTTTTTTTGAAGGGACTGCCAGGGTTGTTGCTTCGACGGTGGTGCATCATCATCGTCGTCATCATCACCATCATCATCGTCGTCATCATCACCATCATCATCATCATCGTCGTCATCATCACCATCATCATCATCATCGTCGTCATTGAGAAACTCGATGGCTCCAGAATTTGTGACGGCAGCCTCGTCATAAAACGCCCACAAACGAGTCCGACTCGGAAACACTCATTCAACTACTCATTCATTCATTCACCCATCCATCCATCAATCCACCCACCCACCCATCCACCCGTCCATCCATCCATCCATCCATCCATCCATCCATCCATCCATCCATCCATCCATCCATCCATTCACGGATGGAAAGAACGAAAGAACATCAGCGTGGACGATTCATATAGACTGATGAATGGCTGATTAAAAGAATGAAAAGAACGACCTAATGAATGGATGGATGGATGGATGGATGAATTAATAAATGAATGAATGACACATAATTCGTCAATGGTTTTAGAGCACGAGAGAGAATTTGATTCCATCTCCTCCCGGGGCTTTTGTTGGCATTAAGAGTCCCAAGATGGAGGTGTTTATGGCGTCTGATGTCAGAATGACTCAATAATGGTGGTTGTCATCTCTCGCCCATCCATCCATCCACCCACCCATCCATTCATCCACCCATACATCCATCCATTCATCCATCCACCCATCCATCCATCCACCCACCCATTCATCCATCCGTCCATCCATCCACCCACCCACCCATCCATTCATCCATTCATCCATCCACCCATCCATTCATCCACCCATCCATCCATCCATTCATCCATCCACCCATCCATCCATCCATCCATCCATCCATCCACCCACCCATTCATCCATCCGTCCATCCATCCATCCGTCCGTCTATCCAGGAAGTTCTTCCTCGTTTTGAGCTTCTTCCGGGCGAACGAGCGGACGGACGGACGGATTAATTTTAAAATAAAATAATATTCCTTTTAAATTCAATTTCCAAACATCCCTGGAGACACGTCACAATATGGAACGATTTTTGGGAATAAAATCAAATAAAATAGAATAAAATAACATTTAGAAAATCAAATAAAATTCATGCGTGGCTCATTTCTTTACTATTATTATTACTATTATTATTATTGTTATTATTGTTATTATTATTATTATTATTATTGTTATTATTACTATTATTATTACTATTATTATTTTTTTTTATAATGATTTTATAATTTTAATAATCCAGAAGATGCTGACATCCAGAAAATGCTGTCAAAACAACAGCTGAGAAAGCATCGTCAAAAATAGATCAGGAATATATAAATATAAATAATACATAATACAAACAAATAATAAATAATACAAATAATAAACACAGAAACAAAATTATAAATATATATGCAAATATAAATAGGAATTTAAAAAAAACCAATCTGCCAAACTCCTGCGTTGGGCAAATGTTATTATTGCAGGAAAAAGAAGAAAAATCATTTTATATTTGGTGAGCCAATGAAAATATTATTCATTCACTGGAATAACAATTCCTCCCATCAGTCCATCCTTCATTCCTTCCAGCAATTCTTCCACTCATTCTCTCATCTTGTCCATCCATCCATCCATCCATCCTGTCCATCCATCCATCCATCCATCCATCCTGCCCATCCATCCATCCATCCATCCATCCATCCATCCATCCATCCATCCATCCTTCAAAGGAGAAACCTTTTCCACCGTCATTTTGGACTGGGACAAATAAGTAAGATTTAGAAACATTAGCAAATGAATGAATGAATGAATGAATGAATGAATGAATGAATGAATGAATGAATGAATGAATGAATGGATGGACAGACGGATAGGTGAATGGGTGGACGGATGGAAAGATCCATCGATCCATTTTTTTTTCAAAGCTTCAAGTGCCAGTCAGATACTGTCTCGAAATGGTCTTTTAATCTGCACTGGCATCAATCCCTGCCTCCCTCCTAAATTGCTTTGCAGGAGCATGGATGAATCCTTGTCTGATTGGATTACCAGCAAATTGCAATGCATGGAAATGAATTGATGGATGGATGGATGGATGAATGGATAGATAGATAGATAGATAGATGGATGGATGGATGGATTGGTGGATGGAAAGGTCCATGGATGAGTGGACAAGCAGAAGGGATTGAAGCAGCATTTTGTCCAGACATATTTCTTTTTATTTTTCATTCAAAAATTCACGAGGGGGCAATTGCCACCCATCCACCCACCCACCCATCCATCCCATCCATCCACCCATCCATCCACCCCAAAGTCAAAGGATCTGAATGGAGAGGCTTAAGGTCACTTAGTTGAGGCCCTCAGTTGCCAAACTGCAAAAGATGTCGGTGGAGTTGGGAAAAATTCCGGGATTGCAATACTCCATCCGTTTTATGGTGACGACGACGACGACGATGATGATGATGATGTGATTCTCGTGTGTCTGTAGAACTCATGGGTAAACAAAAGGCTGATTTAGAATTTCCTCCACCAATTTTTCTTTCTTTCATTCCATGTACAAACAGGGAAAGTATTTTTTGTGTTGGACCTCAGAGTGTCCTGCCAGGGGTCTTATTCCAAACCATGACGACGACGATGATGATGATGATGATGACGACATAGGTGATAATGGTCACATCGTCTGCAATACCATTGCATGGCCATGGTGTTAGAAACCATCATGTAGCTTTTGACGATGACGACGACGACGATGACGACGACGACGACGACGATGATGGTGCCTGGAAAAGGTCGGGCTTTCCCTCCCTATAGACATTCCTCTCATGTGCGTCATCGTCGTCGTCGTCATCATCTTCAGCTGGCAAGCAATCAATACTTCAAGAAGACTTCCACACATTTTTTCCTCTCATTTCTCCTAAAAGACACTCTGTCATAAACATGCAGTAAAAGCAACAACAACAACAACACCACCAACAACGACGACGACAACAGCAATGATAATAAAATTGGCAACAAAATATAATCATCATCATCATCATAATTATAAAATTATGATGGATGGATGAAATTATAAGAGTAACTAATCATTAAACATTGGAAGACATTCATTCAACCATCCATCCATCCATCCATCCATCCATCCATCCAACCATCCATCCATCCATCCATCCAGCTGACGTCATAGAGGCACCTTGGCCCGATGGAATCCAATTCACATCAACTGGACCTCTCAAGGGTACGAAACTCCAATTGAGGCCTCAGTTCTGTCTGTACGTCTGCAAAATATGGATGGGTGGACGGATTATCGGGTCATCTGTGCTAGTGGCTTTTGGTGTGATAGGGGATGGATGGATGGATGGATGGATGGATGGATGGATGGATGGATGGATGGATGGACATCTGGAGGAAGAGAGAAAGGATGGTCGAGAAAAGAGAATCTGAGAGACTTTATTGATTCCATCTCTAAGCAACGTCGTCGTCGTCGTCGCCGCACCGACTTCAACTCAATGCATTTTCTTCAATCGTTCATTCAGACTATGACTATGACTTGGTGAGGGCAGCCAATCCGAGAGAACACGTTATAATCAATTGATGAACTCAAACGTTCAACCATCAATCCACCCATCCATCCATCCATCCACCCACCCATCCAGCCACCCAACCCAAACCCAAACCACTCACCCACCCATCCATCCACCCAACCAACCCAACCCAACCCTCTCAATCCACCCACCCACCCAACCAGAGTCAAAAACATTCCAAGCAGTCATCATCTATCGAAACACTTAGATGTCGGAATTTCCACAGGAGCGATGCATCCATCAGAGGCGATGACGTCACGAATAATTAAGTTTAATTATCATTCATAATTAATTTATCAATTATTTATATAAAAACCATCCAGGATGTGATTTATTATTCTGATTGTGGAATAATAACGTAAGTAAGGGCAACGATGATGATGATGATGATAATAATAATAATAACAATAATAATAGTAATAATAATAATCATCATCATCTTCTTCTTCTTCACTATCATCATCGCCTCACCTGGAAGCTGTGATTGATGTTCTTGAGACTTCTCTCTGCAATGCTGGAGTCTATCAAGTCGATTTGATTGAAGATTGTGGACTACAAGGAAAAGATGGAAGGTGGAACATGGGCATCATCATCACCATCATCGCCATCATCATCGCCATCATCATCGTCACCATCATCGCCATCATCATCGTCATCATCATCTTCACCATCATCATTATCATAATCATCATCCTAACCAACCCACCTTCTTGTCTTTTGAATAATAGAGAACCCCACTCTTCAACTTGAAGTATCGCCTGTGCCATCTCTGAGTTAGGGGAACGTTACGATGATTACAACATTGTTTTTCGTTGGAATTACAATGATTACGACATTATTTTTCGTTAGAATTACTTCAATTACGACATTCAGACTCGACAAATAAATCAACAACGAGTGACATCAGTTATTATCAAAGTTGTTGTCTTCATCTCCATACTGACGTCATCATCGTCATCATCATCGTCATCATTATCATCACCACTGACCTGGAAGGATCCATTCTGCTTGTTGAGGAAGCCCTCTTTGATGAACGACTGAAAGAATAAAACAAGATATCACCTTAATCAATACATAAAAGTCGTTTCCGCCACCACCATCATCATCATCATCACCATCACCACAATCATCATCACCATCATCACCACCATCATCATCATCATCACCATCACCACAATCATCATCACCATCATCACCATCACCACAATCATCATCACCATCACCACAATCATCATCACCATCACCACAATCATCATCACCATCATCACCATCACCACAATCATCATCACCATCACCACAATCATCATCACCATCACCACAATCATCATCACCATCATCACCATCACCACAATCATCATCACCACCACCACAACCACCACCACCACAACAATCATCATCATCATCACGACGACAATCTATTTATAAATCCATCCGTCACCCAATGAAATTTAGGAAACTCAGTTTGCTTTGCACATTAGGAAGTTGTTTGTGTTGAATGTGTTGTTGTTGTTTATTGTTTGTGTTGCATGTGTTGTTGTTGTTTATTGTTTGTGTTGCATGTGTTGTTGTTGTTTATTGTTTGTGTTGCATGTGTTGTTGTTTATTGTTTGTGTTGCATGTGTTGTTGTTTGTGTTGCATGTGTTGTTGTTTATTGTTTGTGTTGCATGTGTTGTTGTTTGTTGTTTGTGTTGCATGTGTTGTTGTTTGTGTTGCATGTGTTGTTGTTTGTTGTTTGTGTTGCATGTGTTGTTGTTTGTTATTGCAAAGTGCCATCACTTCCAGTTTCGTTTAATGCCTACTTACAGCTGGAAAATTTGGTAACTAAAAGAATGAACGAACGAACGAAAGAACGAGTGAGTGAATGAGTAAAAAAATGAAAGACTGAACAAATGAATGAATGAATGAATGAATCCAACAACTGAGGAACGGATGAAGGAGAAAAGGCTGCTGACTCATCAACGTGCTGGAAGGATGGAAAGAAGGAGAAAAATGGAGGTGGCAAGGAAAAGAAAAGAATGATGAAAAGTGGCTCAGGCGAGATGTTTATTGCTCAGACAAAACTTGCAGACTTTTTTTTCTTTGCCTGACCAGGTCACTCACTCGTTCATTCATTCATTCATTCACTCATTTGCTCACTCGTTCATTCATTCATTCATTCACTCATTTGCTCACTCGTTCATTCATTCATTCATTCACTCATTTGCTCACTCACTCACTCACTCACTCACTCACTCACTCACTCACTCACTCACTCACTCACTCACTCACTCACTCACTCACTCACTCACTCACTCACTCACTCACTCACTCACTCACTCACTCACTCACTCACTCACTCACTCACTCACTCACTCACTCACTCACTCACTCACTCACTCACTCACTCTCTCTCCTCTGACAAGACCTCAGTGGAGTGAATCTTAGTAAAGAATTTGCCAAAATATTTCCGGAATAAAAAGAAATAATTTTGAATAATTTAAAAAAAAACGCGGAAATAATCAAAGGTCGAACTTGATGATGATGATCGAATCCACACAACAATAATAAACACACACACACATCGGCAGGAGAGACAAGGAGAAAACAAATTCCATGGCGAGATGTTGAAGAGATTGAGGAGAGTATTGAACTCTCCGATGATGATGACGACGACGTCGACGATGAAGGTGATGATGATGATGATGATTGAAAAACCAAGGTGTCATGAAAGGCTCCACCTCCACCTCCACCCCCCCCCCTCCAAAGACCGTGGGTCGTAAAAATTCTCAACTCTCTCAAACAGAAGAGTAATTCCTTACAAACAAGTGAGGTTATTTTTAAATGGCACGATCTATTTTTAACCACTCCCGAGTAAATATAAGGCATTAGTAATAATAATAATAATAATAATAACAATAACAACAATAATAATAATAAGAACAATAACAATAATAATAATAATAACGATAATAATAATAATAATAATAACAATAATAATAATAACAACAACAATAATAATAATAATAATATATCAATAATGACACAAACCATAACAATTACGATCACAATGGCAATGATGATGATCACCATGATGCGAAGATGACGACGACGACGACGATGATGGTGACTGTCATCAACAACATCCTTGAAAGGTTATTATTATTTAGGATGGCACGAAAGGTGAACTGAGAGGTCGCTGGTTCAAGTCCCACGAGTTCCAACACCGAAATTGAACAATCTTGGAAGTTTAAAGTCCTAACTCTTGAATACGAGTTATTCCTGCTGGATGTCGTCTGCTTCCGAGTCGAGGCGGGGAATCATTTCAAAGCCGAAACGGAGGTTCCTAGTCATCATCATCATCATCGTAACCATTGCCATCTTCGAGGATCGATATCAAGAGCCATTCTGTGCTCTGATGAGTCATAGAATCTGAGATAAACCACAACCATGAAGACAATTCCAGTGCTTAGGTTGTCACTTGGTTGAATTTCGTGATTGAACCGTCAGTCGGACTCCAGGGGCAGCAATCAATCGACGGAGAACCCACGACTCGATCAATCGATCGATTGATTGATTGATTGATCGACCGAAGCAACCGACCGATCGATCGGCCACAAACAAACTCAGACTTTCAGACTCCAGAGAGGCACGAGTTTCTTCTTTTCTCAGTCTCCACCCACAAATGGAAAAGTAAAACAAAAAAAAAAAAACTTTGAAAATTGAAAAGGAAAAGCTTGGCAACAAAAGCAACCAAAACAACAATCAATCACAGATGAATTGATTGAACATCTTTGATTGAACTTCTTTGATTGAACATCTTTGATTGAACTTCTTTGATTGAACATCTTTGATTGAACTTCTTTGATTGAACATCTTTGATTGAACCTTTGAGCTGAGAAATCCTTCTGGTTGGAAATCAAATTCAAAGTCTCGAAATCCACCTGCAGCACATAAAGAGTGAGGGAACGTTTGGTGGATGATTGATGATGACGACGACGACGACGATGGAGATGATGTTGATGATGACGACGACGACGATGGGGATGATGTTGATGACGACGACGACGATGAGGAAATAAGAAAACGGAACGAGACAAACAGAAACGAAGCAATGAAAATTATTCTTCGAGACATAAATAACGGTCACGAATTCCAGCTCCTGGTTTTCCACGTCATCCGCAGTCATCCACGTTGGAGGCAGTTTTAAAGTTAATAATGACAAGAAATGAGTGAGGTGTTATTATTGAAATTATTTATATAATAATAATAATAAAATAATAAGTAAAATAATGTCATGGAAATATAATAATAATAATAATAATAATAATAATAATAATAATAATAATAATAATAACAACAACAGAAATTTACACCTAAACATAACCATGCAAAAGTAATAAATCAAGATATAATAGTAACAATAATAATAATAATAATAATAATAATAATAATAATAATAAAAATATAGGAGTAAACAATGACTCATTGGCAAAGCATAAATCAACCTTGGACCACCACAAAAAAGCAGCTCGATTCGTTCATGCATAACATCTCTCGGAACACCTGCAGCGGCAGAAAAAAAAGTGGAAAAATTTAAAAAAAAAACAAAAAACAAAAACAAAATCAGGTTCGGAATGTTTGACATTGAAATGCAAAAAATCTTCTGAAAAAAACGAGACAAAAAAAAATTTGGAGACGAGAAAATTTGTCTGCAAAATTCCTTTGTTGTTGTTTTTGTTGTTGTTTTGCAAAGGTCGTGAATAATTAATAAAACATTTTTCGGACTCAAAAACGTCTTCTCGAAGTTCCTTTTGTGACGGCGTCGTTCAAAAGAGGAGGTGGCACGCAACCGAACGTCGGTCATAAACAAAGCTAAAACGAAGTCGAACCGAGGCGAAGCTAAAAAAAAACGACGAGTTAAAAAAAATTCTCCGTCAAAGTTCCCGTCGCCTCCAGGACGACGTCCGACTTTAGCGGGACCTTCCACGTCGAGTCTTCGACGCATTCCTCCGACGTCGAAGGAAAAGCCATTTTTGCAAGCAAATCTGATGCCACTTTGGACTTTCCAAACTCTTCCTGAAATGCCTTCGTTGCAAAAATGGAAAATAAAATCGACAGATGGACCTCAAGACCTCGGTTCTCTGGAAACGAAATGCAAAAGGATTCGTCGACGGCTCGACCTGGAAAAACGACCGACGACGAAATCCGGGAGACGACGGAATCGCGTGTTTCTTGCTCTCGATTCCCGGAAAGGACTCCGAACGAAGGGTCCGAACCCGGAATTTCGTTCGTTCTGCTTCCGAGAAAATAGAAAAGTAAAAGAAAAAAAAGATAATAATAATTAATAATTATTATTGTTATTATTAACTTCATTTCATCAGACTTTTAATCCATTAAAAAATGGCAAATCTATGATTGGCCAATAAGACTTTAAGCCAGCAAGCTAATCTCCTGCATGCAAAAAGGAAAAGTGCACGAAGGAAAGCAAAACGCTTTCCTGTTAATGACGTAAAAGCTTTCGTCCGTTTAAAAATAAAATTATTGGAAATTATCGTCGACATTCGATTCGATCGAGTGCAGACGACCTGAGGTTTTTCGATCGAGAAGCAGTTTCGAAGGACGACGGACGCAGAAACGGAGCATTCCAGTTTAAAAACACTTCTTCCGTTCAATTCCGTTCGCTCGAAAAGCCGTTCGGCACGTCTCGATCGGATTTAAAAACAACACCCCTTTGCAACACCTCGTTGTGATCAATAGAGAGAAGAAAAAAAACAAATCAAAAAGAAAAAATGTTACAACAGTGGTTCATAAAACTCAGTGGAGATAAAAATCAATGACCCTTCTTCTAATGTTTAAAATACAATTAAGATGCAATGAAGATAGATACATTTAAAATACAATTAAGATACATTTAATATACAATTAAGATACATTTAAAATACAATTAAGATGCAATGAAGATAGATACATTTAAAATACAATTAAGATACAATGAAGATAGATACATTTAAAATACAATTAAGATACAATGAAGATAGATACATTTAAAATACAATTAAGATACAATGAAGATAGATACATTTAAAATACAATTAAGATACAATGAAGATAGATACATTTAAAATACAATTAAGATGCAATGAAGATAGATACATTTAAAATACAATTAAGATGCAATGAAGATAGATACATTTAAAATACAATTAAGATGCAATGAAGATAGATACATTTAAAATACAATTAAGATACATTTAATATACAATTAAGATACATTTAAAATACAATTAAGATGCAATGAAGATAGATACATTTAAAATACAATCAAGATACATTTAAAATACAATTAAGATACAAAAAAATGACTTCTTTGGAAACAAAAAAAAAATCAAGATGCTTAACATGGTTAACTAGACTAACGTTGTATCGGATGTCTTTGTTCGTAGACAGTCGCCTATGGAAGCATTTCGTTGGTTCAGTATCTCCATCGCTCTCGGAGCTATCTTCATGCTGAGAGGCCATTCCCGACTTTTCCAAACTTTCCGGGCTCCCTCCAGCTACCAAGGCGAGTGTAACTTCCACTTGGGCTTCCACCTCAGAAATGCAAAACAATCGGCTGATATTCGGGCTCTTTTCGCATCGTTATCCGTCAAATGTCCTCCCGTTGAGAGATGGCAAACGGCGCTGGAATTCTAAATCCATGTCATGCAGGACATCGTGTCGCTCGAGAATCGGTAATGGCGACTTGTGACGACCACAAGCGACAGTGAGGTTAGTAGCGACGACCACAAAAAACACAACACACATTGAACTGCCTCAATCCGTGTCTATCGCACGCCTCCGTGTGTGAGAGAGAAAGATATAAATAAAGCGAATGAAATTTTCGAAATGCCGGAGAGAATGCGAGAATATATTTGAGGGCAAGTGAAAGGGATTAAAAATGAACGGAATAAAAAAAATTAAAATGAAATAAAACACAGGATCGATTCTCTCCACCGTTAGTGATCCGAAACAATCGTAAGATTGTGAAAACCACCAACCCGATGGGGTGTCTATTTATGCCCCCGTGGGATGCATATTGGCTTCAGTGTATGTCATAAAACGAAGACCAGTGTATGGTCCACAGTTTTCCCGAGCCTTTTGCTCTTTTTAAAATTCTTTTCTTTCTTTATTTTTTCTTAAATTTTTTTTTTATTTTGCAAGGCAAAGGCGCAAAAAACCGATTTAAAAAATTTTCTTCTCCTGAGAAAAATTACCGAGCATTCTGTCAGTCTTTAGCCATTTTGGGAATTTCCTTTCTTTTCCTTGTTGACTCGGATCAAAGATTTGATGAATCGATGCGCGTAAATATTATTAATAAAATAGTAATAATCAAAAGAATTTTCTAAGTTTAATTAATTTCATTTTATTTTCCTTTGTCGCTCGTTAATGACAAACTGAGACAGACTTTAGAAGAGCTACGTATTGCCTGGAAAGATGGATTCTCTAATGTTTGCGTGACAAGCCAAGAACATTTAAACAACGCCTGACATTTTGACGCGTCGCTTTATCAAAAGGCGTCCATGTCATCTGACGTCATCCTTTGACACTCGCGTCAATGGCGACACCTCGGGACTGATGCTTTTAATGGAAATAACTTCCAATTAAACGCAAATAATTTCGTATTTAGTACTAATTGAAAATAATTGGATAATTTGGGCAATTAGCAATAATTGGAAATAATCGTTCGATAAACCACTGAATTGCGCACATCTGGGTAGTTTCGCTATTCGTTTCCAAATTCTATGAAGTCGTTCATTTGGAATCATCATTCGGAGTACACACGTTTCAGTGACGTAATCGTTCAAAAAAGTCATCTCCTACCGACCACCTGGACTCTGAAGCTGACGTAATCGCTTCCAGAATCGTCGGTGACGGAGCAGCGAAAGGTACCGGCATCTTTGTCTGTCGGCCTGAGGAAGGTGATGGTCAGTTCTGACAGGGCGCCGTCAGGAACGTTGACGTGATTGTCGAGGACGATCGTATCGGTCGACGAGGTGAGATTCTGTCCGTCCCTCTCGAGCATGATCTGAGAGGTCAGGTAGTCGAAAGCCCTGCACCGGACGCAGGTCGGTTGGTGCCGGGTGACGTTGATGACGAAGACCGGTTTCCTCGTCCTGCCTGGAAAGAAGCTGTCGTGACGTGGAGATTCTCTCTGGAAAGACGTTCATTGAAAGAGATTCTATCTTGATGGCAGTTTATATTTATTGTGGATAATTAACACGTATCTGTAGTTGAAAGAAATATTATATTCTAGCTGGAAAAGTATTTATTTACTCTCTCTTATTAGCCAAGAAGTATTTGAACAACGAAGTAAAAGTACTGTATTAGAGAAACTGAAGTCTGGAAAACCGAAGTAGAATTCAATTACTTTTCTCTGTACTTCGGTTTAAAATTGGACTGCTACTTGATTGGTACTGGTACCCTCACAGCGTACAACAAGTACAAGTAAATCAATCAAGTTTTTACTTGAGAGAGACAAAAAATATCAGAAATCGTCAATCATTTTGCAAAAGTTTTCTCACGTTTTTTTTTTGCGCCTCAAAAATTCAAGGCACACGAATTACAAAGGTCGTTTGTTTTGTAAATATTTTACAAGAGAAGGATGGTAAAAGGAAAGAAAGAAAGAAAGAAAGAAAGAAGGAAGAAAAAATGAAGGAGTTACTTTGTTTTTCTGAAGAAAAGTGATTTTTAAGAAAAAGGAAAAGTTGAAATCGTTAACTTCTAAGGAGGCCTTCGTAGGCCACCTCCATGGCCTCTCATAACACCCTCGGGTCACCTATACCCCCATCCTCCATCCATTCAGTACCCGTCCATTACACACCACTCGATTCAATTTTCCATGGGAGCAAACAAACAGACCCATTTCACGACCCACTTTTTATTTTTGTTTCTCGATAAAAAAAAGTCACTCAGAAGCCGGGGAGGAAACTGCTGCCCTCAGTACCCTACCCTACTCTTTAAATATCATCTCTCGCCAGGGTCAAGCCCGGGTTTGAACTTGCCTACCTTGATCTGGGTATCCTCGCAGGGAGAGAATATCATGGTCGGTGCGCGCAGATCCCTCTGTCTAATCCAGGTACTGGAAAAGGTTTTGTCGGAGCCTCTCTCAGCCATGCAGGTGTAGACGCCGGAATCGGCCGTCGATCCGTTGGTTATGGTGAACGTCATCTTCAGAATTCGATGCTGGTTTACAAGGTGAGGTTAAGGTCAAATGGAATAGTTTCATTTTAGGTAAGTTTTGTCAGGTGACATTTTTGTAGCGCAGTTTTTAGATCGACTGGAGTCGACCAAATGGGATTAATTGACAAGTTTAGCATGTTTTCTTAATCTTCTTTGATTGAGTTTCAACCACCATCAGCAACCAATAAATCAATGATTGAATCAATCAATCAATCAATCAATCAATCAATCAATCAAAATTGGCCCTTTCTTTTCCCATAGAAAAAGATAGAATTGAGTAAAAATCCAGTGCTAAACCTTGACTCCGTATCTGTTTGATTCCATCTTCTGACTTCCGGTGTAGGTGTACTTACCTGTCCTTTCCACGAAAGCTATCCTCCCCCTGTGCATCTTTCCACAGCCTAAGGACACCAATTGGTCACTCAGGCCTTTCACGGGCCTTTGAATTGAAGAATAAACACGATGAGGGTATATACACATTGAGGCCAACTGGTCTAATAATATTATTTACTCCTCGTCATGTTATTATTATTATTATTATTATTAAACAATAAAAATTATATTAATATTATTATTAACAACCTGTCGTTGTCCAAGGATGTCCTGTAGATGTGAACTTCGTCGATGAATCCACTACTGTCGCTTTCGAAACGAGCCTCGCAGCTGATCGTGATGTTGCCTGACCCAAACCATCATCATCGTCATCATCATCACCATCATCATGGTCATCATCATCGTCGTCATCATTATGATGATCATCATAAACACAGGCAAACTGGTAAACTACCATCACCACGACCATAACTACTACTACCACCATCATCATCATCATCATCACCACCATCATCATCGCCATCATCACCACCATCATCATCGTCATCATCACCATAGTCACCCGATAGGCTGTAGGCAATGGTGTAGGGGGGCGTGCCGAGCCACATGACAGCGTCCAGCATCTCGACCTCGTACTCGACGGGGTTCTGTACTGAGGTGTACAACTGGTACTGGAAGAGGGCGTACTTGTAGTTGAAGCAGGTGGTTATATCGACAGGAAAGCGATTCTCCAGCTTGTGGATCCTCAGCGTGACAACTGTTATGTCGTGAGACGATAGCGACTTGACGCTGTACTTCGGATTGCCTGGAGGTCATCGTCGTCATCATCATCATCATCATCATCATCATCATCATCATCGTCGTCTTCGTCGTCGACATCATTATCATCATCATCGTCGTCGTCGTCATCATCATCATCATCATCGTCGTCGTCGTCATCATTATCATCAGCGAAAGTCACTAGTTAACTAACCCTAGCCCTCAACAGAGAATGTTCAACCTCAAACGGTACATCAAAAAAAAAAAGTCGAACAATCCTCACTTGGTATTATAATGGA
Organism: Hirudinaria manillensis; assembly: GCA_034509925.1. Classification (NCBI taxonomy): domain Eukaryota; kingdom Metazoa; phylum Annelida; class Clitellata; order Hirudinida; family Hirudinidae; genus Hirudinaria; species Hirudinaria manillensis. The sequence goes on from CM067528.1 coordinate 655,256, forward strand.
CGGTAATTTTCCATTTAAAAAAAGTTTCCTATGTGAATCTAATCAGAGCATTGAAAATACAAAATGAGCGGGAAAAAGAAGGCAAAACAAGCAGACGAGATTCGTTCCTCAGAAGTTTCCAAAATCCACGAATCCAACGACATTTTTTTAATCTTTTAATCTCTTTTTGACTAATTTATTTAAAAAATTTTTTTATTATTTTTATTTTTTTACCGGAAGGCGTTCCTGATAATAATGATAATCATTTCCCTTTTTCATAAAAATAAAAAAAAAATAAAAATAAAAAAAAATAAAAATAAAAAAAAAACAAATTATTACAGAATGACGATGGCGATGATGATTATCATAACTCGTCCAAATCGCAATATGGAGAGCTAGGTAAACGTCTGTTGAAACGATTTGAGAGATAATGAGCTATCAAAACAGAGGCAAAAACAAACAAACAGACAAACTGACAAACAAACAAAACAAACAAAACAAATCAACAAACCATCTATGTTGATCTTGTTCGGTATTTCGGCATAGGGGAGACTGTGGTTGCTACCCACGCTGACGAACCATCGAATCTGGGGAGTCTTTCGACCCTGGAAGGTGATGATGAGTTTGGCTGTCCTGCCCGGAATGAAACTGGATAAGTACCTCCTCATTGGTCGAAACGAAGTTACGGACTTCAGAAGATCTTGTTCGAAGTTCTGAAAGTGAGCTTTCCATGTGATGTCTGTTCTGTTTGTAAGCCAGCCTCAACGTGTATATAACAGTAATCCTAAGTATTACAAAAAAAAGTTTGGATAAGTTACCTGTTTATCTCTGGATGTCTTGTGAGTTTCACTCTTTTGGTAGCCGATTGAAAGCAACAGGAACAACAAAACAACGAAAGGAAGTCGAAAGGAAGACATGCTCAACAAATTCAACAACACTCAACAAAGTTTCAACAAAACACTCAACAAAAATGAAGCAAAGTTTTCCAGAATTTAAAGTCTACTAAGAGACCGACAGACAGAGAGACAGAGTCGTTGAAATTGATGCCAATCTGAAAGCACCGGCTTTTTAAACCGCTCAAACGGATGATGATAATGATGATGATGGTGGTGGTAATGATGATTATGATGATGATGATGGTAATGATGATGATGACGACGATGATGATTATCTTAAACTGGTCAAAGTTCAAACGAATGATAATAAGGAGGGGAAAGTTTGCAACAAATTGATCTTCAAATTACATCGTTTAAACGATGCTTTGGAACTTTTTAAAATATCGTCTGCTCTCCGTAGATTTTCATGATTTTGAATTCAAAGATTTTTATAATGTTAGGAATCAATTCGCTGAAAATCGACCAAGATTTTCGACATTTTAAAGATAAATACCCTCAAAAACCAATTTAAAAAAAAAACAACAAAAAACCATAAAAATCATTAAAAAATAACTGAAATAAATATTTATTGTCTTGTTCAAGCGAGTCTAAAAATGAACTTTTAGTTTCGACCTCATGACGTCAACGGGACCGAGTGACGCCAGTCAGATCGAGAGAGATTTGAAAAAGCAACAAAGTCCACGTATTTCTATCGTTCCAATAAACTTTATTTTAGCGAAAAATTCAACCACATTTAATTCATTTCCAGAACAAAAGCTGCAAAATATATATATTTTATTCAGAAATCTAATTTAATTGTGAATATTTTAAAGCTAATAGATCGATTTATAAAACTTAATCCGAGAAATCGCCAAAGATGTCGTCTGTCAATTTGAGATCCTACGTCGATATCCTGGATGGTCTGGTTAAGAAACTGGAGGACTTTCTCCTGGCGTGCGATACCATCGTACCGTGGTTTAGAAGGATCAGAGCCATTTTGGAGGTATTTATTTGAGAAATATAATATTTATTATTAAACATAATTGACGAATAGAATAAATCTGTTAAATATAACTTTAATATATATGTAATAACGATGATTATACTTAGTGAGGATAGTTACACTGGGTGAGGTTCAACGCGTATGTGTGATATCGAATATCATATTAAAAATGATTTACGAGAAAAATAAAAGTTAATCTTAAAAATAGAGAAAAAAAGGCCTATAAATATACCTCTATTACCAGTACGTTCGCAAGATGACTGGATAAGTGACAGACAAAAGACAAAGGGTTTGGGTAAGGCCAGGGTAGGATTATGGTCTGAGTGGGTTAACCGTTAGAGGTCCAAGTCTGTGAATTGTCCTTTGCCTGTCACTTGTCCAACATACCTGTAGGCACTGGGCGAATGTTCGAGGAAGCTGAACGCCATGAGGAACAGAAATCACGACTTCGGTCAAATTGGCTCCGATGGAATGAAGTACTTCGAAAGTTTCATGCATCTCATGAGACTGTCGGTTGTCTTCGACATCGGTCTCAAGCTGGGCATGACCCAGTGCAACCCTCCCATCTATTTGGGTCACCTGGAAAAGGTTGGTTGAGAATTTTTTATTTTGACAGGGGGATTTCCAGTACAGAGGTATCACGGATAGGATGGTCTTGTATTATAATGAAAGTTGTTGAGTAAACATTTCTTGAATAAATTCATACATCAACCCGTCTGTCCATTTTCCCTCTCTCCTCTCATCCATCCATCATCAGATAACGGAGGCACTCCGCCAGTGGAACTACAACCCCAACAACTACCAAGTCCTGAACGAATTGAAAACCTTCGCCATCGAGTACGGCCTCTTGGACGAAGACACCTACGACGGATCGAAGGCAAAGACCGAGGACCTCCTGAAACTCTTGAACAACGTCGAAGCCAAACTGAGCCAAATCGAGAACCTGGAGGAACCATTGGGCTTCGTCTCTATCATGGAAATGAAACGATTCTCTTCCAAGATCATGACCATCCAGCCGAAGACCGTCTACGAGCTGCCGAGAGAGAGCATCATGCACGAGATAGCCAATCTCATCATTCGTACGGTATCCCTGGCCAACAACATACCATTCAAGACGGAATCCAATTCCGGCATCGTCTATATCTCCCAGTATAGGCTGCTGAGCAAGAGAAAGTTCGAACGCTGCGGTCTCTTCGAGGTCTCTCCACACAACAGTTTCGACCAGCTGGCCCCCCATCTCCTGCACTTCAAGACCCGTAGTTGGCTCCTGGGCAAGATCGAGACCTGGCTGGTTACCACGGAGAAACCGTTCTACTACGTCGTCGGCAGCGAGGGCGTCGGAAAGTCGTGTCTGGTGTCGGCCTTCTGCAAACTCTACGACCACTACATCATCAATACCTACGTTTTCGACTCTCGCCATCCGTCAGGCGTGGCTCAGCTGATCAAGTCCATTGCCAGCAGTCTCATGCACAACTTCCCGGAATACCTGTGTCTCATGGACGACCTGATACCGGAAAATCAGGCCGCTCAGTGCCCGCCGAACGCCACCTGGCAGGAATTGTACCAGTTCCTGCTGAAGAATCCCTTCAACCTCCTCTACGGCAATTACAAAAAGTTCCCGAAGAGGAAACTGGTCGTTGTCGAGGGTCTGAACGAGTGCAGCAGGGCCGAGTGGAACGACCTGGCCAAATTCATGGACATGTTCCGCCGGGACTTCAGCTACTGGCTGTGCATGTTGGTCACCTGTCGTACGGAGAGCATGACCTCCTTTCCCTACCTGTACGAACGCGACCAGGAGTACAATTCGCTCGTCGACGGCGTCAACCTGGACAGCAAGACCTGGACCGGACTGCACCTGACCGACCTGGAGATGTTCACGACCAGCTGCTTCTGCGACGTCATAGCCAGGCGGATCAGTCCGCAGGAGTTGACGCACGGCGACAACTTCCGCGGTTTCACCAAGAGCCTGGACAACTTCATGAAGCACTCTGCCGGTAAGTTCTCCTACGCCCAGCACCTGCTCAGACTCTTCGACGAGTCGATGGTCGAGATGCACGGACAGTTCCACAAGAGCGTCATTGACGCCTTCGAGCGGTTCACGGCCCAGATAGGAAGGGACAAGATGGACGAAAACCTGAAGGTATTCGCCAAGGTGTTTTACAACTACAGGTTGAACGAAGGCAATCCAGGTGAGTCGCTTCGCTTTGTCGGAATATAGGAAAACCTTAAAAAAAAAAGGAAATATATAAATATGTGTTCTCATCTTCTCTCGAGTATTAGCCAAACCTCATCATCTCCAGTCTCTTTATATTTGTTAAGCTGGCTCTTATGAATTTAGCACTCGGTAACCTTTAACCTTTCTATCCAGTTCAACCTCCGCCCGAAATTTTTCTCATCATGGCCGGAAAGGGAGGAATCCTGGAATGATGGTCGGAGGTCCCCACCTCGCTATGGCCAGTCCGACTTGCCATGAAACGACGACAGGAGAACCAGAAGATCATCCGCTAGTTTCGAACTTTGACCTTTGCCAACATCCATTAAAACTTTCAGGTGCCCTGTTGGCGTTCCTTTCGAGCCACGATAGAATCTCGTATTTGCTCAAAAAATCAGGCAAAATAAACGACAGAAATTCATTTCAAAAACTCGAGAACTTATAATTCGTTCGTCGACGATTTAAAGCACGATCCGAAACGACAGATGGACAGACCTCTATGGCTGGGATGCCCTCCAAAAGAGGTCATCGAGGTCAAAATAAACCGAAGCGAGGCTCGCCTCGACGACCGGCAACTTCCAAAGTAATTTGCTGGAAGGGGAATCGAAACGACGTCGACTGGCCCGGGGAATTGAATTTCAAAAGATTTTAAAATAGATTTTAAAATAAAAGAGTTTAAAATAAATTTAAAAGCAAATTTAAAATTCGATCGAGCCATTTCGAAACCGTCCGTTCCGACGAATGGATCGGCAGACGAAAGAAATCGTTAAAAAAAAAAAGAAAACAAAATAAAATGAAACAAAAGAATTCTAAGACTGTCGTGAAATAATAAATAAGCTTGCATAATCAAAGTTCACGTCCAAATATTGCTGTGTTGTGCCTAAGAATTCCTCTTGCAGAGGATCTTTTTGTGGCCAAGGACGATAAGGCTATTTAATAATAATAATAATAATAATAATAATAATAACAATAATTATAATAACATTAACAATAGTAATAATAATAATAATAATAATAATATGATCAAATACGACATCTGATGAGTTTAAAAAAAAAACCCAACAACACTGACAAGGGAATGTCAATAAATATTGGAGTTGTAAATAATTGCAAACAGTTACAATAACAATAATAATAACAACAATAATAATAATTAACAAATATTTTCTAGATTAACATAACAACAGACCTCAAAACCTTCTACGTACAACAAAAACCTCGTCAACTACTCTTCAACGTTTCACAGTAGAAAGTGACGTGCTAAATAGTTTACATAAAACGCATATAAATTAATTCTATTGGTTCGTCATTGCCATCATCATCATCACAATCATCTTCGTCGTCATCGTCTCCACTGCAAATAGAAGTTAATGATAATTTTCAACATCAAGGAAGTTGTTCAAGTTTAGGAGGAAACAAGGGAATCGTTATCATGATCGACGTGCGATTGAAATTACGTCATCGATTGAACCTTTGTCGATGACTCGTGGAACAATAAACGTCTGCCTATGAATTCTAATTGCCGCCATGCTGGTAAAAAAGATCATCATCATCATCATCACCATCATCATCATCCACATTATCATATAACCTAGACATTTAGAGGGAATGATTAATTGGAAACTGACTTTTCAAAACGAGCAATTAAACCACGGTCATAATTATATAAATTATGGTCATAATTAATAATAATAAGTAATCGTGACATCCGTAACGAGCAATTGTACTCCTGGCGACGTAAACATTTTCGAGTACATTGGAATGACGTCGATGCAAACGAAGTTGCAAACCCAGCGAAACGAAACGGAGAGAAGGAAAAATCCAACGTCGTCTCTCGCAACTCGATTAAACTGCAACTAGAAATCGTAACAACAACAACGACAACAACAACGATGGCAGCGACAGCATTAACCTTGTAACAACAGTAACAAGAGTTCAAATGGAATTAAAAACAACATGCAAGTTTCAACTTCTCGAATTAAACTATGAAATTGATAAAAAGAAAAGAACAGTTGCAACTGGGAAACTCGATTTTCTCCGGCCAAGAACCAAATTTCGATCGATCGACGCCGGAAACTTCGCGACAGCGTCAAGAAGAGACGTACCGGCCCTGACCGGACATCAATCCTTCGGTGTCGTAGAAATCTCCCGGGTAGCCCGACCCTCCGCCGACGGCGGCCGGAGGCGCTCGCCTGTGGTAGTTCGGGGGTCGGGGCGATCGGCCCCCGCCGGCAGGCACCAGAGCCCTCGGGGAGGAGGTAGGCGGGGCGTCTTCGAGCTCATGAGCGAAGATGACCGGGGCTCCCTTGCCAACCAGTTCCGTCGAGTCGGACGACTCGGGACGCTTCTCGCGACGTCTGCAGACGAGGCAGGCGACCACGACCGAGAGCAGAAGGAGAGCTGCGACGATGAGTACGGGGATGGCGACGTGCTTCAGCAGCTCCACCTCCTGGCTCGATTCCACGGCCGGGCTGCCAGCCGTACCCCCCTCGGAGCGCTCCTTTTCCATATCGCCCTCCTCGTCGTCGTCATCCTCCTCTTCCGTGCCGTCGACGGCGTACCTGTAGACGGTCGTGCCGAGTGCGGGCGTCGCGTCGACCGCGACCCTCGCGGCGACCTCGTCCCCCACGTACTTCGCCCTGAGGCCGACCAGGCCCCTCTGCCGGCACTGCCCCCTGGGATGGAATTCCACGAACCGGAGACCAAAGTCTTCGACGTTGTCGAGGAACTCCGCCTCGACCCGGAGACTGAGAGGATCGACCACCGCTTCCTGGATTCTTCTGACCTGATTCTCTGGGCAGGTTCGGTCCTCTTTTGAGGACATCGTCCGATTGGTCCACCAGTAGTCCAGGGAGCCTTTCTCCAGTTTCGTCACCAGGACGTCGCTGGCGGGCCTGTCTCCGAAACTGGACGCGATCCTTCTGGCGAGGTCCAATCTCAGATCCACGTTTCTGTTGAACCTGTGGGTGGGGTAGGAGTCGAAAGAGGAGTGTGGATGTTAGTTGCCGACGACGACAACAATAGAAGCACTTGGCTTGTTGTTGTTGTCGTCCGGCCGACAAAAAAAGCAAAACAACAGCAACAATAACAACAAATCAAGGACCGACTGACTCATCGAAATCAATGTTCCTGAAGATCATGTTCGCCTCGAAGAACGGCGGCTCCGCTGCCCTCACGACCTTGAACCTGAGCGTCATCCTGGAAACGCTGCCGGCAGCGTCTGAGCCTTGTAGGATGTAGTCCTGGAGTCCCTCGTGGCTCAGAAGGGGCACGCCGTACATCAAGGGGGGCGGACCGGCAGACAACTTGATCCAGGAGTCGTCGTTCAGCTGGATTCCTCCGACAGTCAGAATCTCCAGCCGGACCGTAGGGGCTGTGAAGAAGTCGGGAGTGATTTCCATGAGGAACACCTCCCCCGTCTGGACCTGCGGACGAACACGAAGGGCGCTGAGGGACGGAAGGACGATCAGGAGGAAAAAAAATTTCGGACAACATGTTCGATTACTTTTTATTAATCAAATGCTAACTTGCTGATGATGTAACAATTATTAATCAAGTGATAACGAAATGGTATGCAAACAATAACCTCGATCAGATCAAAGCTCTTGGCACCAGCAAACTCTTGGAATGGAGAGGTAAACAATCCCTCCAAGCCAGGGGTGGTTTTCTTCTTCTGGGACTTACTCTTCGGTTTGGTCGTCCTGGAAACGGGTTGCTGCTCGGCCGTCGTCGCAGCGACGCTCACCGGGGTGACCGGCAGAACCGTGGTCACCGAGGGCTCGACCTCTGTCGTTTCCTCGACCGGAAAGATGACTTTGGGCGGCGGGTAGGAAGACACGGCGGTCGGCGGCACGGCCGAAACGGTGGGCGTGGGAGTCGGGTAATGGCCTGACTTCAGGTACCTCCTGTGCCTCTCCTCCTTCGGCTTCTGATTGGTCACGTACCAGCCGACCAGGCCACGACCCAGGGCCCGTCGAAGGGTGCCGTCCGCAGCTTCTTTCTCGACCCTTTGGAGGACGGACATCTGCTGCTTCTGGACGCTGCCGCAGCCGACCGTCCAGCTCAGGACCGCACGGGAGTCGTCGTCGTTCGACTCGAGGCCCCTCGACTTCGGGTCGGGCTTGACGTCTCCCGGTCCTGCCACGAGGGCCGAGTCGTCGAATGGTGCCCCGTCCCCGATCTCGGACGAGCTCACCAGCCTAAGGGCTTCCAGGGGAATGTCGTAGAACCTGGAAAAGCTCTTCATCACATTGAGTCGGGAGGAGACTGGAAAAGCCGGATCGTCCAGGGAGAAATCCAGAATGACGGAAGCCATTGTACGAGAATTTGACTTCTTGCACTTGATGGTTTTCTGCTGCTGCACCTGATTGTGATGATGATGATGATGATGTTGAGGGTGGTGATGATGATGATGCCTGAGTTGAGGATCCCTCTCCTCCGCACCCATCAAATTCGTCTCTTCGGGGGAATCCTTTCCGTTTTCCGCCCGATCGTACTCCTTTACCTCGAGTCGGAAATAATCGGCCAACGAAGGATTTCCGGCGACTTCAACCTGGAAGAAGTAACTCCTCCCCAGGTTCTCCCTCCTGGGGATGCCTCGGAGCTCCCCGGCCAAGGAGTCGAATTCGAGCCACTCTGGGAGGAAGTCGAGGGAGGACTCGGAGACCTGGAACGAAAAGGACGAAGTTCGGAAATGGAACGGTGTTGTTGCAGTCTGCTATTTTTGTTTCTCATGTGAAAGAACAACATGTGATGGAACAATAACAACATGCAATAGAACAACAACAACATGCGATGGAACAACAACAACATGTGATGGAACAACAACAACAACATACGATGGAACAACAACAACAACATACGATGGAACAACAACAACAACATACGATGGAACAACAACAACATACGATGGAACAACAACAACAACATACGATGGAACAACAACAACATACGATGGAACAACAACAACATACGATGAAACAACAACAACATACGATGAAACAACAACAACAACATACGATGAAACAACAACAACAACATGTGATGGAACAACAACAACATACGATGAAACAACAACAACATACGATGGAACAACAACAACATACGATGAAACAACAACAACAACATACGATGGAACAACAACAACAACATGCGATGGAACAACAACAACAACATGCGATGGAACAACAACAACAACATGCGATGGAACAACAACAACATACGATGGAACAACAACAACAACATACGATGAAACAACAACAACATGTGATGGAACAACAACAACATACGATGGAACAACAACAACATACGATGGAACAACAACAACATACGATGGAACAACAACAACATACGATGGAACAACAACAACAACATACGATGAAACAACAACAACATGTGATGGAACAACAACAACATACGATGGAACAACAACAACATACGATGGAACAACAACAACATACGATGGAACAAATGTTTTTCATTTTCAAAACTCAAGTGAAACGAACGATTAACTGTAATTGCAATGATTGGCAATTTGTTGGTCACAACCACCACAAAATGCCAGGCCTTTGAAGAAGGCAATGATGATGATGATGATGATGATGACGACGATGATGATGGTGATGATGATGGCAGTATGCATGCATCACTCTTGTCATTATTACAATGTTATCAACTTTCTTGAATAATCTGAAAATGACTAAAATGGAAATGAAAAATAATTTTGAACACAAAAGTCCTTTCAATCTTTCATCGCCATCATCATCATCACCATCATCACCATCATCATCATCATCATCATCACCATCATCACCATCATCATCATCATCATCATCACCATCATCACCATCATCATCATCAACCAGCACAACAACAACAACCAGCACAACAACAACAACCAGCACAGCAACACAACCAGCACAACTACACAAAAACACCCGAAGAATGTTATTTAAATTGTGCCCTCCTACAACTAAAACAATGAAATTCTCCTGATTTTGTAGGCGGAGCTGAACTTAAGTCTCAAAGTACGGTTTCCGCAGAGCAATCAAAGTGTGTCTGACATGTTTTTGTATTTTTTGAAAGTTTTATATAAAGTCAAATAAAATAATATTTATTTAACTGAATTAATCTGAAATTAATCATCTCAAGAATATCAGGTCACCCGCTCGGGTCAGTCATCGACTTTAGTGAGTCGAATGCAAATCCACAGAATAAAATTAAAAGTGGGACTGATGTGATGCAGAATATAAAAATTAAAACTGAAACAAATCAACAAATATGCTCACAAGATATTCTTTCTCTCCTGGTGGAAGTTTATAAATAAATGCCTGACCAGGTTGTATGGTCACATCTTGAAGGTTCCAAGCTTTTGGAAAGCTTTTCATGAATTCATCTACATTACCAGTAGCCACTGAGCAAAAAGTGTAAAAATAAACAAATACAGTTAAAGCATCGATCAGAAGAGGGTGTCTTTTTCCTTTGAGAGACATTTTAGATGCCACCGTGCGAGAACTAAGTCGTTTTGGAATGTAAAATTGTTTTCAAAACAATCTGCAATGTTAATCCATCCGCTTGGAGTTCCTGGCGAAATATTCAGGTGTTAGGAATTTGTAGACTTCATTCGTAACAAATACGATTTACTGAATTTGCAGTTTTTTTTTAATTCATGGATTTAGGTATTATAAAGCGAATAATCCAATTCTCAAACGCAAAATTAAAAAATAAATGCACAACGAACCAAACCTAAAAAGCAGCCACCGACGACAGGCAAATACCTTCGGAATAAACTCATAAATTTTTTGATGTAGGGATGTGACTGATTCACACCTTTGATTAGACTAATTAATTTAACCCATTTAATTCCATTTTAAACACTTTTTTCCGACTTTAAAGAAAAAACGCTCGTTAATATTTGGCAGCTTCCAAGTAGTGTTTGAAGACTTGAGGACAAATCTGAAGCCAGTTATTATTGGATGAGAAAAAAAATTTAAAGAAATATAACGCATTTAATCATTGTAACTTGGTTAAAATGTAACGCATAATTTCAGCGACATCACAAACAAGTCGATTCCGAAATCACAAACTGCATTCTAAAATCAAATCACTAAAATTATGTCAGGGCGTCAAAGATTATAGTTTTGAGTTTAAACATAAAATCTATTCTTGAATATTTGCTAGCCACAAAAATTATTCAAGAGTTTTAATTTTAGTATCGTTTTCAAGAGTGTGAAGTCCAGTTTATCTTTATAACTAATAATGATTTATTGACCGAAATATTTCTGCTAATTTATTCAAAATAATTATTTAATAAATTCATCATGTTTCTTGTACTCAAAACATGTCGAGACTGATGTGACCAATTCATATTTCTCGGTGAATCTTCCACTTTAACTTCAACTTTTCATTTATATGAAAACTGAAACAGTAAGAAAAAAGGCGATATTAAAGAATTGATTAAACCTTTAACAGTTAATTAATTAGTCAGTTTATTTGTTGATATATAATAGTAATAATAATAATACTATTTAGAATGGATTAAGTCATATTAAATAAACTTTGTCCAGTTACTAACTGCATTTATTCGCAGAACAAAGGTAAGGATATCTGCAGCGGGTAACCTAGAGAGTGAAACATATTATATCTTATTCAGAAAATAGACAATAGACTTAGACGTGTAGACAAGTTATCTCTTACCTTGTCACAATATTGATATAGACTCGCTTGCGACACGACCACTTCTACTGATTTAAATAAATAATTTTTATATTCATTTTAAAAATTCATTTAAAAATAAAATTATGAAATAATTATGAAACCTATTATTAAACTAATTATTTAGTCACTGTTGACCTACCCGTGAGGCAAAAGAGTAGTAGGATTGAAAGCAAAAAGACATAAACAATCTTCATCTTTGGAGATAACTGAGCCTTTCGTTTGTGAATTTCAAACTTCTTTTATATTTTAAATTCTCACCTGAATTATTGCTGTAATTGACGCCGAACTGAAATGAAACACAAGTTTCAATAACTCTGTTATCGCCAGATGGTGGATTCTAATTTTAACTCGTTTTATGACTCAATTTGGAAAGTATAAGATGTCCAATGCATTTCATTGTATTCATTGCAATTGTTTTTATTGCCTGCGGTGCATTTTTGCGACCACATTCAATCTTTGCAATCCACACGCTTTCCTAAAATGGAGTTTAAAATTAAATCTTAGGTTTAGAATTGCAAATGGAAAGTACATAATTCATCTTCGTGGCCTAACGTCTGAGCAGCTGTTTCTGATGTTTTGAAACGAGAATTTAAATTTAATGTTTCAATACGTTACAACATTTGAAATTGGTAAACAATTTTCTAAAAATTTCCTTTCATTTAACAAAAAAAATATTGAAAATTAAAATTAAAATAGATTAATAAAAGCAGATTGACTTGTTTTTTGACTTGGATCTAACTTTCTGTCTTCTTCTTCTAAGACTTAGAGTAGTTTTTATTATTTTTAAATATTTTATTTAATTCAATTAACAAATTAATTACGTTTTAATATTAATGTTTAATGATGATTTACTTCAATTTGATGATTTATTACCTAATTTATTTGTTGTTCAAAATAACATCTGTCGCTGTATTTTGAAGGGCGATACTCGAGTGGAAAATTTGATGGTCAAAAGTTTAATATTAATTTCAATATTTAATTTTTCGTATTTTGAATTACTTTTAATTATTCCTTTTCGAGTTTGGAATAAAACGAAAAATAACTCTGGTGACAAATTCGATAACTTTATTTCCAAAGCGTTTATCAATTTAATTTGTACTTTAATAATCAAGTTTCTGATAAATCAGGATAAATAGATTCAACATGTTGATAATTCATCTTTTATTTATAAATCTTTATCACAATCTTTAATTTGCAATCTCCAAAGTTTCTTTCTCTTGCGGTAGTGATCTGGCGTTGAAAATATGACATAATATATATATAAAATATTCTCCGTGTCCTCCTTGCGTCGAAACTGTTTCTGCAGATTTTGTTTATTTATGAAAAATTTAGAATATATTGTTTCAAATTATTCAGTAATTCATTTCAATGCGAAAAAATGCGAAATTCATTAAATACATTAAATGGAATATATTAAATATAATTAATTAAATATTAAATATTAATTTGCGACCAACTCATGAGGCAAAGAAGAAGCAATAATGAAATCAGGAAAGCACAAAAAGTCCTCATCTCTTCCGGTTGTGATGATGATAATGATGACGACGACGAAGACGATGTGATGTCTGAACAATCGATTAATGTACTCCTTTTATCTCGAATTTGATATTGAAAATTAGAAAGAAAACATTTCAATAAATTTTGGGCGACACCTGTTACCAAATGGCAAAATGAGTTTGTAGCTGGTCTTCAATTTCAACGATGAGCTAACAATGTGAAATACCAAACGCAGACCCTGAGGGTTATTACGCATTATCATGATTCAAATTCAGAAAATAAATTAAAGTGTTTTTCAAAATCTCAGTCAAGCATTATTATTATTATCAATATTATTATTAATAATAATAATAATTATGAAACCAGTTATTAAACTAATTATTCAGTCACTGTTGACCTACCCGTGTATTACATTATTATTACTATTATCATTATTATTATTATTGTTATTGTTATTATTAATTATTATTATTATATTATTGATTCCAAATAAAATAATTTATTTTTGAATGTCGCGTTTACGACATATGACTGTAATTCAAATGCTTTTCAAATTTTCATTTTTTTCGCTTCATTGCATCCGGAACATTAAACATAGAAAGGAGGGATATCGTCATAAAATGGAGTGGCAGGCTCTGTCGGGGAAGAACAAATAATTTTCTTTTAGAGATTAAAATTAAATTGCCAAAAAAATTAAATAAAATAAATCTAAAATCTATTAAATCAATAATGTCAAAAAATAATTTCATTTATTATTAAGCTATTTTTAATAAACTAAATTTAATTAAATAACTTTATTATTATTATTATTATTATTATTAAACCAATTTTGTCTCAATGATGCCAACGGCACGATTTGGTGTGACGATCGCAGTAAAGATTGCAGTGGCACCAAATATCCTGTAGAAAAGATAATTTGAGATGGTTGCTAAATATTATTGTCGAATAACCATTTATAATAAAAATTAAATAAATTTAGATTTTAATATTAATATAATATTATTAAATAAATAAATTTAAAATCTCTTACATGGATTGTACGTGGCTCGCCAACGCCCATTATGAAATAATATTTACCTGCCCATTTTAAATTTAAATTTTAAATTTCGAAATTTATTAAAAACTATTGAAGCATAATTTTGTTTCACAACGAAACTAACGGCATTTCTTGGATTTCCTATCACAGAAAAGGGTCAACACGGCATCGATGCATCTGAAGAAAAGATATTTTGAGATTCAAACAACCATTTCTTGATCTGCTTGATAACTATTGTTGAACAAATTCTATGTAATAAAATGTCAATATTTTAAAATTGAAATTAATGAATTTTATTTCCCCTGCCTGGTGGCATGGATCCTCCACTCCACTGTCCTCAAAGCCAGGCCCTGGCAATTTTCAATTATTGATTTTTATTCTTTTATTTCGAATTTTATCGAAGAATACTGAAAAATAATTTGGTTTTATAAAAACTAACGACATTTTTTTATTTTGAAATCACAGTGAAGACTTAAACGGCAATGATGTAACTGAACGGATAACAATTTGAGATTCAAAAAGCCATTTCTAGTAATTATTGTTTTCTTTAATAAAATGTCAATATTTGGAAATTAAAATAAACGAATTTTATCTCCTGCCTGACTGCATGGATCATACTCTTTTTCTTTTCCTTGGTGGGGTTCTGCTGATATTTGGACTTATTTATATCTCCATTACGTCCTAAAATTAGATTTAAAAACAAAGCAATTAATTTTTAATTTTTGAGGCCTGGAGTGCAATCAGGCAGTTGAATGTGGTTCATTGCTCATTGGAAAGCATTGATTCATAGTTTTATGTCATGCTATCGACTTACAGCTGTTTTGGCAACAGCCATTTTGATTTTTAGAAATATGAATTTCAAACAAAGTATTTAAAATTGTAAAGTTAATCTTACACCCCAAAGTGGATAATCACCTCCTCAAGGAGTTTTCATCAAACTCTGGAAAAGATTCCAGCAATATTTTTTTTAAACTTTTATTAAAAAATTAGGGTTTTCAAATTATTATTTAGAGATTATTGAAATAAATTATTTAATTTAAATTAATTTAATAATTAAAATTTAATTATTTAAATAGATTATTAAAAATAAATTGAAAAATTATTTTTGAATTGTTATATTATGTCACTAGCGACGGATAATTTGTAAATTTTGAAAGGCCATTTTGCAGACGATCAATTCTTCATTTTCAAAAACATTGATTGTTTCTGTAGACGTTGATTTCAATAATCACGTAACACTGTTAAACAAGACAAATGTAAAATACTTAATTAATATTGAACTGATTTTAATAACTTTAATTTATTAATTATTTTTATTATTAATTAATAAACCACAAAATCTAACGGCACATTTCGAGTACCGGATCGCAGATGAGATGCTTTGCGCAAATATATTGCTAGAGAAAAGACATATGAAGGGTCAAGTTCGATGTTTGGTAATTGATAATTATAATGTTAAATAATTTCATTCATAATAAAAGGTAATTATTTTTAATTTACAACAAACTAATTTTATTCCCTACGTCTTCTTCTCCGCATAAATCGAATATACATCCCCTCCGAGTTCCTGCCAATTTTCAATTCAAATTCTTAATTTCCAAGTTTATTGAAAACAACTTCAACGTAACGACAACCAACCAACCAGAAAGGCAAACAAGCACTTGAATTGCAAACAGGAAAACATAAACAATCTTCATCTCGTCAGAAGTTGTCTGAAACAATGCTGATATTTGGACTTATTTATACCTCCATTGCGTCTTAAAATTAGATTTAAAAACAAAGCAATTAATTTTTAATTTTTAAGGCCTGGAGTGCAATCAGGCAGTTGAATGTGGTTCATTGCTCATTGGAAAGCATTGATTCATAGTTTTATGTCATGCTATCGACTTACAGCTGTTTTGGCAACAGCCATTTTGATTTTTAGAAATATAAATTTCAAACAAAGTATTTAAAATTGTAAATTTAATCTCACACCCCAAAATGGATAATCACTTCCTCAAGGAATTTTCATCAAAATCTGGAAAAGATTCCAGCAACTTTAATTTTTATTTTAAACTTTTTATTTATTTGTTTTTAATTCTGAAAGTCCAAAATTTTCCTTTTCACCAGATATGTGTCAACAATTTTGTCGGATTATGTTCACAATGCTTTTGATTATAATAAGAACCGCTTCCAGGAACTAATGTAATAATAATAGTATTATAATTATTGGTGTTTTTTCGTAACATTACTGCAAGATGGAAAGTTTAAGAAAACATGGAGAATATTTTTTTAAACTTTATTAAAAAAATTAGGGTGTTCAAATTATTATTTAGAGATTATTGATTAAAAATAAATTTTTAATTTATAAAATTAATTTTATTATTTGCTATTTTATGTCACTAGCGATGGATAATTTGTAACTTTTTGAAGGCCATGTTGCAAACATTGATCCCAATTTTCTGTAGACGTTGATTTCATTAATGAGATACACTGTTAAGCAAGACAAATGTAAAATACTTAATTATATTGAACTGATTTTAATAACTTTAATTTATTAATTATTAAAATTATTAATTATTAAAATTACTAATTATTAAAATTATTAATTAATAAACCACAAAATCTAAAGGCACATTTCGAGTACCGGATCGCAGGTAAGTTGCTTTGCGCAAATAACATATTAAGGGTCAAGTTCGATGTTTGGTAATTGATAATTATAATTGTTGTGGATAATGTAATAATATTGTAAGAATTTATAACGATAATAATCAGAATCTTTTTGAGGCTAGTGTAATGGCACATTCTTGGTAATAAAACAGCTTAGTATCTCCAATTCCCAAAGTAGTCCTTAACTATATAGCAAGTAATTCCAGATACAACAATGTTAAATCATTTCGTTAATAATAAATGGTAATTATTTTTAATTTACAACAAACTAATTTTATTCGCTACGTCATCTTCTTCGCATGTATTGAGTGGACATCCTTTCCGAGTTTCTGCCAATTTTCAATTCAAATTCTCAATTTCCAAGTTTATTGAAAACAAATTCAACGTAACGACAACCAACCAACCAGAAAGGCAGACAAGCAGTTGAATTGCAAACAGAAAAACAATCTTCATCAATCTGTAATTTTATTGTAATATGAAAAGTCGCAAGAAACTTAAGAAGACTTAAAAAACCGTGAGAAATATTTTTTAATTTTTATTATCTCGAAATTATGTTTTCCGAATTAAATAATTTAGTTTTTAAGTGTTATTTTTGTGACGTAATAATGGTTAATTTATAACTTTTTAAAGGCTGTGGTGGACGATCCAAACTTCCTAACTTTCATGAACCCTTGGATAAGCGTGGTTCTATTTATACAATCCTGGCCATCCTGTTGACGAGGATAAATGTTCGTTTATTAAAATTTTTAAACTAATTCAAATTAATTTATATTATTTTTTATATTAAAATGTTATTAGAATTTGAACTATTGCAAAAATATAACAAACAATAAATTAACAAAAACACCAATGGTATCATTTGTCATCAAACTAATTTTAATAACTTTAATTTATTTTTAAACCAATTTTCTTTCACAAAAGCTAACGGCATGTTTTGCTCCACATATTACAGTAAAGATATTCTAAGCAGTGATCGTCCTATAGAAAAGTTAATTTATGAGTCAAATGACATTTTTGATGTTTGATAATTATTTATAATTAAATATATATATTCAAAATTTATTATCAATTTTATCTCTTACACGGTAGCATCTAGCGCCTAACTGTCCTTCCCGAAAGAGAATTGCTGCCAATTTTCAGTTAAAATTCTCAATTTCCATGTTTAATAAAAACAACTTCAACGTAACGACAAACAACCAACCAGAAACGCAGACAATCAGTTGAATTGCAAACAGGAAAACATAAACAATCTTCATCTCGTCAGAAGTTGTCTGAAACGCCAGTGATATTTGGATTTATTTATACCTGCATTGGGTCTGAAAAATTAAATTTAAAAATAATGTAATAATTTTATTTTTGTTTTTTTTTGATACATAAATTATTGGAGGAATTTGCATGTTGAATGTAGAATCGATTGTGATTCATCGTTCAATGCAAAACACTGATGCGTAGTTTTTTTTTCGTTTACGTTGAAACATGCTCAAACAGCAACAGTCATTTTGATTTTTAGAGATATAAATATGAAAAAAAAATTAAAATTGTAAAATGAATGTTATACCTCGGTATGGAACATCATCGCAGCTCAAAAGCTTTCTTAGCCGGAAAAATTTCCGAAAAGATTTTAATTTAAATAAACTCATAAATCCAAAATTAATTAACTAATTAGAAATCCCAGAAGATGGCAAAGCAAATGGATCTGGGATTTGCAGCCATGAGATTGATCAATGACAATCGGATCCTATTCCTAGAGTAAAAATGAAAATGGGAATAGATGTCTGTTCGGGATGAACAGATTTAAGGAGGCGGCAGTGTTGGATCCCTGGATCCGGATAATTGAAGAATAATTAAAATTATATTGCTGATTAATCAATTTAGTGGCAATATAATATTATAATTAATTAAATAATTAATTATTATTCAGAGTCTTTGGTTATGAATCTAGACAAATAGATTTATCAAGAAAAGTAGAGCGAGAGTTAGAGAAACAGCAGATTTCAAGACTAAGACATTTGAGCTTTGGACATCTTCCAAGTCATCCGAACACTTTCAATAAACCTGACCTTCTATAATTAGTTTGAGGACCCCGGATTATTACAATACGCACTTATCACCTTATTTAAATAATTGTTATTATTATTATTTAAATTATTATTATTATTATTATTATTATTATAAAACTTGCCTTTATCCGTTTCTGCCCGGCTTGAAATAAAGAATAAAAACCAAGTAGATGAATAATATCGGAATTGTTGTTTTAATTTTACAGTTTATTCTTTCTTGGGAAACCAGAAATTCGGGAATCGCAATCCCGCACAGCCGCCCAAACAATTGAATTTCAATTAAAACTTTAATTTAATTTCACGTTTTAACATAAAATGCATTTTATTTGTGAAAATAAATTTAATAAAAGTGTTACACTATAACAAAATGGTCGCTATGATATTCGGGCTTTATTAACGATGACTTCGTAATGGTTTCTTCAATTTCTGTGAAAATCATTTTTAATTTAAATTTGAATATTTAAATTTAAATATTTAAAATCATTTCAAAAACAAAATGTTTCGATAATTTCGCTTCGATTTGTTCCTATTAAAATGGATTTAATTCAAATCCTTATTAACCATTCGCTTTTCTTATTTTAAACATTTCTTCATATGTCAACAATTTTATTAACAATTTATTTATTTATAATTATTAATTTAGATTTAAAATTAAAGGTAGTTATTATCAGATTAGCAGATGTTTCCACTTTCTTTCACTAGCAAGAGGTCAAATTCTTGGCAGAAGGTTCAAATATCGAGTGAAATCAGGGATCTACAAAATAAAACGAAACAAAAATGTGATGTAGATTCATGTAAATCACTGAAATTATTATCAACGATTTAAATTTGTGCTTTCTACAAGTATTTTGTGGGTTATGAAGGATGTTTTTCAGTATATTTCAATAGAAATAATTTATCAAAACGTTTTAAACAAAATTAATAGTTGGTGATTTTCTAATAAATTAGGTTCTTACTTTTGCAGCAGCGATTTGTGCAATAATTACTTAGTCCACCACATTCGTAATTCTAAAAGATTTACTATTAATGAACGAAAGATTCCCAATCGAATCATAACTATTTTAACAAGTTATTAAAACAATACAAACATAAAGGCAATATTTCTGGCATCCGGTAGCGAGTCCTGCAATCGAATGAAATAATAAAATATTATGCAACTAGTTATTTGTAACTTATCCACGTGTCCAACAGAGAAATATCAGTAATTAGTAACCCAGGATAAGAGTGAGCAAAAGCATTGCAAGCAGGAAAACACAAACAATCTTCGACATGATGAACTGTTGAACTGTGAAGCGATCGTCCAAATTCTTTTATAAGCAGATAAATGTTTGATGCATGTTGTCATAAATCTGATTTTCAAAATCATATTTAACATTGATGAAAGATATTTGTTGTGAGCCACCTGTGGCTATGAATAAAAAGCTATTTGTCAGTGCACTGCAATGATTTGTTTGATTTATCATTCCATATTGAACAGGAATAAATAATGAAAAAAGAAAAGTATTTATTTTGAATATTATTATAAACAATATTTTATTTTAAATAAATGGAAGTGAAGTGGCACTGTTGTGTAATTGCGATTTCTTGCTTCAATGAGTGGAAGGAAAATATTAACTGAGATTTTGTAGTTTATTTTATAATTTGCATTAAAATGTTTATTAATAACATATTTTTACTAATTTATGTTTTATGTAAAGTAATTATCAGTCATGTTAATATGATAAACATTTATTAAATATTTCGTGGCTTGTGAACTTGGGAACTATCACCACGTTTGTTCAGACACCTTCAAAGTTGATGAAGACGACACGTGATCTTTCTGCTTTTGGTCAAATATTTAATTGTCTCAGGTTTTTTCAGCAATTTATTTTTTCCATTTTATATTATAATTATATTTTTAATATTTATAAATTTTAATTTAAATATCATAATAAATATCAATATAATTTGAATATCTAGTTATTTTTCTAAATTTTAATTTTTAGAAACGAAAATGGAATCGAAATGTTGATGCCATGCAAACGTGGCTTCTTGTTTCAAGGATCTAAGTGAAAATATCAAACATTATATTTAAGACTATAATAATAATTATTATTATTATTGAAATTATTATTATTATTATAAAACTTGCCTTTATCCGTTTCTGCCCGACTTGAAATAAAGACTAATAACCAAGTAGATGAATAATATCGGAATTGTTTTAATTTTTCAATTTTTCAGTTTATTCTTTCATGGGAAACCAGAAATTCGGGAATCGCAATCCAGCTCAGGCGCCCAAACAATTGAATTTCAATTAAAACTTTAATTTAATTTCATGTTTTAACATAAAATGCATTTTATTTGTGAAAATAAATTTAATAAAAGTATCACACTATAACAAAATGGTCGCTATGATATTCGGGCTTTATTAACGATGACTTCGTAATGATTTCAGCAATTTCTGTGAAAATCATTTTTAATTGAAATTTGAATATTTAAATTTAAATATTTAAAATCATTTCAAAAACAAAATGTTTCGATAATTTCGCTCCGATTTGTTCCTATTAAAATGGATTTAATTCAAATTCCTATTAACCATTCGCTTTTCTTATTTTAAACATTTCTTCATATGTCAACAATTTTATTCACAATTTATTTATTTATTATTATTAATTTAGTTTTAAAATTAAAGGTAGTTATTATCAGATTATCAGATATTTCAGAGGCCATGGATTTACCAGCGGATGTTTCGGCTCCATTGGAGATAACAGAAGGGAGTGCTCGGGATTTCGGGAGAGTGCCTAGCATTGGAAAGTAGAGCGGGTGATCCTATAGAGAGTCTGAGATCTGGCGACATCGTTGAGCAGGAGGGTGAGCATAGAAATGGCGATGTTCCGCGACTGAAACTTGCGGGACACAGAAGCAAAAGGAAGGAAATAGAAATCCCAGAAGATGGCAAAGCAAATGGATCTGGGATTAGCAGCCATGAGATTGATCAATGACAATTGGATCCTATTCCTAGAGTAAAAATGAAAATGGGAATAGATGTCTGTTCGGGACGAACAGATTTAAGGATGGGGCAGTGTTGGATGCCTAGATCCTGTTAAATAAAGAATATTTAAAATTATATTGCTAATTAATTAATTTAATAATTAATTAATGTTCAGGGTACTATTCAGACTCTTTGGTTATGAACCTCGACAAATAGAGTTATCTCGAAAAGGGAGCGAGAGTTAGAGAAACAGCAGATTCCAATTCTTAGAATATTGAGCATTTTACATCTTCCAAGCCATCTGAACACTTTCAATAAACCTGACCTTCTATAATTGGTTTGAGGACCCCGGGTTATTACAGTAATATGAAAAGATGCAAGAAGGAAGGCTTAAAAAACCGCGAGAAAGATTTTTTAATTTTTATTATCTCGAAATTATGGATTCGGAGTTAAATAATTTAGTTTTTAAGTGTTATTTTTGTGACGTAATAATGGTTAATTTATAACTTTTTAAAGGCTGTGGTGGACGATCCAATCTTCCTAACTTTCATGAACCCTTGGATAAGCGTGGTTCTATTTATACAATCCGCCCACTAATGTTGACGAGGATAAATGTTCGTTTATTAAAATTTTTAAACTAATTCAAATTAATTTATATTATTTTTTATATTAAAATGTTATTAGAATTTAAAATTTTGCAAAAATATAACAAACAATAAATTAACAAAAACACCAATGGTATCATTTGTCATCAAACTAATTTTAATAACTTTAATTTATTTTTAAACCAATTTTCTTTCACGAAAGCTAACGGCATGTTTTGCTCCACATATTACAGTAAAGATATTCTAAGCAGTGAACGTCCTATAGAAAAGTTAATTTATGAGTCAAATGACATTTTTGATGTTTGATAATTATTTGTAATTAAATATATATATTCAAAATTTATAATCAATTTTATCTCTTACACGGTAGCATTTAGAGCCTAATTGTCCTCCCCGAAAGAGAAATGCTGCCAATTTTCAGTTAAAATTCTCAATTTCCAAGTTTAATAAAAACAACTTCAACGTAACGACAAACAACAAACCAGAAACGCAGACAAGCAGTTGAATTGCAAACAGGAAAACATAAACAATCTTCATCTCGTCAGAAGTTGTATGAAACGCCAGTGATATTTGGACTTATTTATACCTGCATTGGGTCTGAAAAATTCAATTTAAAAATAGTGTAATAATTTTTATTTTGAATTATTTATAGTAAAATGTTTGCATGATGTTGCGTGTTGATCGATACAATCGTATGTGATTCATTGTTCATTGCAAATCATTGATGTATAATTTTATGCTATGATTTACAGTTTCGTGTCTACGTAAGGCTGCATCAATTGTCACTTTGATTTTTTAAATTACAAATTTCAAATAAACATATTAAAATTGTAAAATTAATCAGTTGTCCACAATATGGGACATCATCTCTAAAAACTTTCTTTGCCACAATCCGAAAAGATTCCAGTCATGGTTCTAATCTTTTAGTTTTTTTTTTTTTAATTCATAAAGTTTAAAATATAATTTTCACAATTTTTACATTTTAACCATTTTTGGAGGAAAAGTTTAAAAAATATTTGTGAATGGAATACAATTCTGATAAGAATAACTACAGCATTCGAGAAGAATTGGTCAATCATCTGATATAGAATTCCATCGGATAAAGAATCATCAGATACAAAATCATCAGACACAGAATCATCAGATACATAATGCAGGTAGGAAATATTTGTGATTCGTTAATTTCTCTGTAAATTCGTAACAAGTTATTTGGTTTTTCATGGATTTGAATTTGAACAAACTGATGAATAAAGCAAAACTGTAAATATAAAAACGTCTTATCCGGCGTTGGCTGGACTTTATTTTCGTAAACCGTGACAACAATTTGTATGCACGTGGTTCGTTTGCACTGCATCACAAATCGTGCGACCTCAGAAGCTAGTAAGTAATATAAAGTTCTTTATGTCTTAAAATTTTCTCGTTTAGAAATAACTGAATTAAGAAATTTTATTTCTCATAATTTGAAGACAAATTGGGTTCCATATTGGAAATGAGATTTGTTCAAATTGGCAAAGCGTTTTTCGAGAGACGTTTTTATGAATGAACATTTTTGTAACTTATTTATTTCTAAATGAAGATTTTCCAAAACATTATTTAGTAATTATTATTAATATTTAGAGGTTATTAATTCAAAATAAAATAAATTATTTCATGGAGCCATTTTCTGTCATAGTTGTGATTAATTTATAACTTTTTAAAGGCTTTTTTAATGGATGATCCACTCTTCCAAATTTAGAAACGTTAAATTTAGTCAAACTTTGACGGCCTTTCTGTTGAGGACAAAAACGTTAGTTTAGAAATTAAAATTAAAAAAAATAAAAAAATCAATAAATTGGAAAAATTAAAATTGCTTTCTTTTACGAACAAACTAATTTTAATAACTTAAATTTATTGTTAAACCAATTCTGTTTCACTACAAAAACTAACGGCATGTTCCTGATATAGAATCACAGAAAAGGTCATTTAAGCATTCAGAGTCCTGAAGAAAAGATATTTTGAGACTCAACAACCATGTCTAATGCTTGATAATTATTTATAATAAAATGTAAATATTTTTAATTCATAAAAACTTAATTTTATCTCCTACACTATTGCATGGGGCACCTCTCCGTCCATCCAAATGGTGGAACTCTGAAAATTATAAATTCAATGTAACAATTTCATAGTTTACCATAAAATATAGAAGCATAATGACAAGCAATCAAATATATTTTTTAAAAACTAACGGCATGTTTCACATTTCGAATCACAGAAAAGGTTTCCTAAACATTGATAGTCCTGGAGAAAAGATAATTTGAGATTTCTATTTTCAGCTTAGTAAATATTATTAAACTTTTTTTTTATAATTCAATATGAATATTTTGAATTTATAAAAAATATAATATAAAAAAAATTTATAAAAAATTTAAAATTTAAAAAAAAAAATAATTTATCTCTTACATGGTTGCATAGGTCGCCTATTTTTCTTCTCTGAATGCTATATTCTGAATTCAATATCCCAATTTCGAAGTTTATTATATACTACTAAAACAGTTTCACAAAACTAACGGCATTTTCCAATTTTCAGATCACAGAAATAGAATATTGAGCATTGAATATTCTGAAGGAAAGATATTTTCAGATTTAGCAACCATTTCTAATGCTCAGTAATTATTGTTAAACAATGTCTATGTAATTAAATATATACTGTTGGATCCCTGACATTAATTAATTAATTAAATAATTAATTAATTAATTAAATAAATAATTAATTAAGTTTAGTTAATATTCAGAATCTTTTATTTCGAAGTCGAATCTAGCGATTCGAGTCATTAGGCAGTTCCGATCAAGACAAGCAATCGACCAGATCTCCTAAACATCTTTGCCACTAGTTTATTCCAATAAAGATATACTTACGTTAAATAATTCATCAGACCCCTAGGTTACAACATTGGTGTCAGGAGTGGGATTTAACGTCGTAAAGGGATATCGATTCACTAGAGGTAAAACAGCGAGTTTTAACGACAGAAATGGGACCTAAGATACTGGAAGATTTGCGCGTCCCCGATTTGAGACGAGAACTAAGGAATCGAGGCCTGGATGCAACTGGCCTAAAAGCCGAACTACAAGGACGGCTCGAGGAATGGCTTTTGGAAAATAATCACGATCCGTCGGAGTATGAATTTGGGGTTCAAAAAGATTGGGAAGCCATGATTTGCAGCATTGATACTTTGCGGTCAGATATGAAATGCGACAATAATGTTTTGCGGTCAGATATGATTTGCGGCATAGATACTTTGCGATCAGATATGAAATGCGACATTAATGATTTGCGGTCGGATATGAAATCCGATATAGCCAACTTCCAGGTAGCCATGGATGTTTTACGGGAGCAGGTAAAGACAGACGTAGCCAAATTCCAGACATCCATGGATGTTCTGCGGGAAGAGGTAAGAACTGATGCAGCCAAATTCCAGACATCCATGGAAGAGGTAAAAACGGACGTAGCCAACCTCAGATCATCCAAGGAGATGGCCGACCTGAGAAAGGTTAAAGCAGAATTAGATGCACTAAAAGAAGAGCAGAGGAGGGAAATAGAGAAGTTTAAAAAATACAATGAATCGAAAACAGAGACATATGGAAGAGAGAAAACGACAAGACCACCATTATTCGACGGACAAGGGCCATGGGCAGTGTTCAGACATCAGTTTGAAACTGCCGCCGAACGTAACAAGTGGACCGAAGAGGAAAAAGCAACAGAGCTGATAATGGTACTGCGAGGAAGGGCAGCCGAGCTTTTGCAAACAATGCTCCACTGTAAAGCCTATTCAGAAATAGCAGAAGCAATGGAAAGAAGATTTGGGAATGGCCACATGCTGGAAGTACATAAAAACGAATTGAAAAATCGTACGCAAAAACAGGGCGAAACACTCCAAGAATTAGAGGCTGATGTCAGAAGGCTCGCATACCTAGCCCATCCAGGACAGTCAACAGATTTCATCGAAAACATTGTAACTGACGCCTTCATTGATGGGATAAGGGATGTGGAAACAAAAATGGCATTAAAAATACATGGAAAGAAGGCCAGCCACGAAGCATTGGCGTTTGCAATCTCAATGGAGGCGGCAAGAGCTTCAATCCAAAACAGCTTGAATGTAAGGAAAATTGAAGCACAGGAAGACAAAGACAAGGAGAAAGACAATGATAAAAACAGTGAGATAATTAGAAGAATGGCCGAACAAATCAACAACCTCAGCAAACCTCAAGGAAAACCAAGGTTCCAAGAAGTAGATAGAAGACCAAGGTGCTTCAGATGTAACAAGCCTGGCCATTTAGCCCGAGATTGCAGAACGACATTCCCCCCAAAACAACAGTACTGGGGAAGATCGTACAATCAGGAAAACTAGAAGCTGCCGGTTTTGGGGGGCGAAGATCGGTTCAGCAAACTCGAAATGCCCCACTCATCTTTCACGTTACAGCACTAGGGAAAGAATCATCTCTGGGAGTTAAAGGGAAAATAGGAGGGAATGAATACAATATGGTGATCGACACAGGGGCATCTGCATCCATTATCCAACCAAAGTTAGCAGAAAGCAGTAAAATAACCATAGCCGAAAATTACAAGCTAAAAACAGCCACAGGGGAATTAGTGCCAGTCCAGGGAACCACAGCTATTACAGTAGATTTAGGAGGCAGGTCATTCAAACAAGAATTCATGATAGCCAATATCACAGATGAATGTATACTGGGATTGGATTTCATGCGACGTTACGGAATTTCCATTGACATGAAAGGCGGCATCCTTCAACAAGGAACGATGGAGATTCCTCTACACTACGGAGGTACAGAAGTCAAAGACACGTTTGTAAAAGTATTACAAAACGAGACCATTCCGGCACAGTCGGAAAGCTTAATTTGGGGCGGGCTAGAAGGCGACTATACAAAATTTGGTATAGGAGCAGTCGAAGATCAATCGGGCATTGGCCAAGGACTACTAATAGGACGAGCACTAGTCAGGCTAAACACCGGCAGAGTTCCACTGAGGGTAATGAATCTATCTGACCAGAAACAACAGATCAAAGCAGGAACACCTATCGCACTTTGCAGGAACCTAGAACGCATATTAACATTAGATGGAAGTGGAAATAAGCATATCAAAAGGGATACCATATCTAAACCATTGATGGACAATCTCCTGAAAGATTTAAACAAAACCCTACAAAAAGAAGATTATCAACAAGCGGAAAAACTGCTTAGCGAATTTCAGGATATAATGGCTGAACAAGACAGCCCTTTGGGTAGAACTAACCTCGTGCAACATCAAATAAATACGGCCGGTGCTAAACCCATTCGACAAAACCCCCGTCCACTTCCTTTAGCTACAAGAGCAAACGCCAAGGAAATGATAAAAGAAATGCAAGACCAAGGGGTTATTGAACCGTCAAATAGCCCCTGGAGCTCACCAGTGGTACTCGTTAAGAAGAAAGATGGATCACTTCGTTTTTGTGTCGACTATAGAAAGCTGAACGAAATGACACTTAAGGACAGCTACCCCTTACCTAGAATCGATGATACTTTAGACACTCTCTCGGGATCAAAAATTTTTTCCACGTTAGATCTCAAAAGTGGTTACTGGCAAGTGGAGTTACATCCTGACGATAGAGAAAAAACGGCCTTCTCGACAGGTGAAGGATTATGGCAATTCACTGTCATGCCGTTCGGGCTATGCAATGCCCCCGCGACGTTTGAAAGATTAATGGAACACATACTAAGGGGACTCAATTGGAAAGTATGCCTAGTATATTTGGATGACATAATTGTTGTCGGAAAAACATTTGGAGAACATTTAGACAACCTCCGAGAAGTATTTAGTAGGATTAGAGAGGCAGGCATGAAACTGAGTCCAAAGAAATGCTCACTCTTTAAAAAAGAAGTCAAATACCTTGGCCATATCGTGTCTTCTGAAGGTGTTAGTACAGATCCAGATAAAGTCGAGGTAGTAAAAAATTGGCCTGTACCCAAAAATATCCAAGAACTTCAAAGCTTCTTAGGACTTTGTACCTATTACAGACGATTTATTGCCAACTTTTCAAACATCGCAAAAAGCCTTAATGAGCTTACTGTAAAAGGCAAGCCATTTATCTGGAACGACAGCTGTGAGAAAGCATTTGATAATCTGAAAGCAGCTATGATAACGGCACCGATCCTGGCATATCCTATTCCCGGATTACCTTTTATCCTCGATACAGATGCCAGTAACTGTGGAATCGGGTCAGTTCTTTCCCAGCAGGTTGGAAACGAAGAAAAAGTTCTAGCATTTTATAGCCGTTCACTGTCCAAAGCGGAAAGAAACTATTGCGTAACCAGGAGAGAATTATTAGCAGCAGTAGAATCCATGAAACATTTCCATAAATATCTTTTGGGCCAGCCGTTTTTGCTAAGAACGGATCACGCCTCTCTGAGGTGGCTGTTAAACTTTAAAAACCCAGAAGGTCAGATGGCGAGGTGGATTGAAAAACTACAGGGTTTTCAGTTCAATATTGAACACAGGAGAGGTCAAATACACAACAACGCTGATGCGCTATCACGACGTCCTTGTCAACTTAACTGCAGACACTGCAACAACGCAGAGAAAAAACAGGAGACCGAAGAATGTCGACAAATTCGTATCACGGCTCCCGAACCCTGGACAGAAAGCGGGTTACGAGATCTACAATTAAGAGACGAAGCACTTGCACCCATACTACAGTGGATGGAGGCCGGGGTGAAACCAGGTTGGCAACAGATAGCGGAGCACGGAGAAGTTACTAAGTCCTATTGGGCACAGTGGGATTCCTTGAGAATTAGTAATGGACTCCTACATAGGAAGTGGGAAACAGAGGATGGCACCGACTATCACCTTCAAATAGTACTTCCGAGATCTTGTGTCTCTGAGGTGTTACAAGAATTCCATAACGGAACCTCAGGTGGACACCTGGGAGTGAATAAAACCATCAGGAAGGTGAGGGAGAGGTTTTACTGGTTGCACTACAAACAAGACGTTGAGGAGTGGTGTAGAAATTGCACTAATTGCGCAACCAGTAAAGGACCTCAAAAGAAGACTAAAGGTCTAATGCAACCCTATAATGTGGGAGTACCTTTTGAAAGAATAGCTTTGGATATTGCAGGACCATTCCCTGCATCAAAGAAAGGAAATCGGTACATATTAGTGATCAGCGATTACTTCACCAAATGGACCGAAGCGTTTGCACTGCCAAATCAGGAGGCGGAAAATGTAGCTGATGTTCTCGTAAATAATTGGATTAGTCGATTCGGGGTGCCATTAGAGTTACATTCGGACCAAGGAAGGAATTTCGAGTCGAAAATATTTCAAGAGCTATGCGAAAACCTTGGAATCCATAAGACAAGAACCACTGCATTGCATCCGCAATCGGACGGTATGGTCGAGAGATTTAACAGGACCATGGAACAGTATTTGTCAAAAATGGTAAGTGAACAGCAAGATGACTGGGACAGATACCTACCACTTTTCCTTATGGCCTACCGGACAGCCGTGCATAAAACGACAGGAATCAGTCCATCGAAAATGACATTCGGGAGGGAGATTCGTCTTCCTGCCGATATGATGTTCGGAAGAGCAGAGGAACCTAAGTCGGCATGTGACTACGTTTCAAGCCTAAGAAATACATTGGCCGATACACACCAGGTTGCCCGGAAAAATATTAGTGTTAATAGCGATCAAGCCAAAGCGAGATACGATAGGCAAGCCAATGATATAAGCTTTAAAGAAAATGAACTAGTCTGGCTATACAACCCCCAACGAAAAAAAGGGAAGTCGCCAAAGTTACAAAAAGATTGGGAAGGACCATACCGAATCATAAAGAAAATAAACGACGTGGTATACCGCATACAGAAATCAGCAAGGACTAGAATGAAAGTGGTCCACAGCAATCGATTAGCAAAATATCACGGCGAGACAGAACAGCCTGTTCGGGACGAACAGATTTAAGGGGAGGGCAATGTTGGATCCCTGACATTAATTAATTAATTAAATAATTAATTAATTAATTAAATAAATAATTAATTAAGTTTAGTTAATATTCAGAATCTTTTATTTCGAAGTCGAATCTAGCGATTCGAGTCATTAGGCAGTTCCGATCAAGACAAGCAATCGACCAGATCTCCTAAACATCTTTGCCACTAGTTTATTCCAATAAAGATATACTTACGTTAAATAATTCATCAGACCCCTAGGTTACAACAATACATTTAAAACTCATAATCAATTTTATCTCTTACATAGTGACATGGATAGCCTAATTGTCCTTTCGGAATGACATATGCTGCCAATTTTCAATTCAAATTCTCAATTTCCAAGTTTATTGAAAACAACTTCAACGTAACGACAACCAACCAACCAGAAAGGCAGACAAGCACTTGAATTGCAAACAGGAAAACATAAACAATCTTCATCTCGTCAGAAGTTGTCTAAAACAATGCTGATATTTGGACTTATTTATACCTCCATTGCGTCCTAAATTTAGATTTAAAAACAAAGCAATTAATTTTGGTTTTTGAGGCCTGAAGTGCAATCAGGCAGTTGAATGTGGTTCATTGCTCATTGGAAAGCATTGATTCATAGTTTTATGTCATGCAATCGACTTACAGCTGTTTTGGCAACAGCCATTTTGATTTTTAGAAATATGAATTTCAAACAAAGTATTTAAAATTGTAAAGTTAATCTCACACCCCAAAATGGATAATCACTTCCTCAAGGAGTTTTCACCAAACTCCGGAAAAGATTCCAGCAACTTTAATTTTTATTTTAAACTTTTTGACTTTTATTAATTTTGTTTTTAATTCTGAAAGTCCAAAATTTTCCTTTTCACAAGATATTTGTCAACAATTTTGTCGGATTATGATCACAATGCTGTTGATTATAATAAGAACCGCTTCCAGGAACTAATGTAATAATAATAGTATTGTTGGATCCCTAGATCCAATTAATTGAAGAATAATTAAAATTATATTGCCGATTAATTAATTTAATAATTAATTAAATTTAGTGGCAATATAATTTGAGAATTAATTAATTGGTGCTATTCAGACTCTTTGGTTGGGAACCTTGACAAATGGATATATCTCGGAAAGCAGAGCGAGAGTTAGAGAAACAGCAGATTTCAAGACTTAGTCATTCGAGCATTGTACATCTTCCAAGCCATCTGACAACTATCAATAAACCTGTCCTTCTATAATTAGTTTGAGGACCCCGGGTTATTACATTGGTGTCAGGAGTGGGATTTAGAGTTAAAGGGTATCCAAGAGTAACTGAGGTAGAAGTTTGTTTAGTTGAAAAGTGAAGTATGCCGAAGTACTTGGATGAATTGTACGTGCCTCGATTGAGACAAGAATTGAGAGATCGTGGCCTGGACTGCAAAGGCACGAAAGCTGAGATACGAGAACGACTTGGGGCATGGTTGACAGAGAATGGCCATGACCCGGAGGAATACGAATTCGAGTCTCGATATAGTAAGTTGCTGAGAGAGTTAGAGGAACGTAGGAGGAGTATTATGGGCGATTTAAAAAACACAGCGGTTCCGTGTCAGGATGTCTCACTGGTTTCAGGTGAAAACTCTACCGAGAAGAGTCCGGTTGGTTCTTTTGAATTCGAATCCGAATATAGTAAGTTTCGG
This sequence comes from Hirudinaria manillensis, assembly GCA_034509925.1. Classification (NCBI taxonomy): domain Eukaryota; kingdom Metazoa; phylum Annelida; class Clitellata; order Hirudinida; family Hirudinidae; genus Hirudinaria; species Hirudinaria manillensis. Next base: position 687,530 of record CM067528.1, read on the forward strand.
AGAAAGTTTGCAGAGAACTCTAGGAGGATTATTAGGGGCGATTTGAAAGGCACAGCGGTTCCGCGTCAGGATGCCTCTTTGGTTTCTGGTGGAAACTCTACTGAGAAGAGTTCTGATGTTCCAAGTACCGTTTGTGGCAGCATTGGGATGGAGTCATTAGAAGGCACATCCAACCACAGTGCGTGCGTGTCTCCAGAAACTCTGTGCGTGATGGCAGACTTAGAGAACTCGACGTTGGCGCCCATAGAGTTACCAGATCAGGTCGAGTCGTCAGCAGGGCCCAGAGAGCTCACGGAGGTTTTAGTGGAGCAAGTGGAACTTTCGGAGGAGCCTGTGGGATTGCCGGTGGATCATATGGAGTTGTTGGTGCAGCCCGAGGAGTTACTGATGAGTCACGTGGAGTTGCCGGTGGAGCGCACGGATTTGATGGTGGAACAAGTAGAGTCTACAGAACAGCCAATGGATTTCCCGACAGAGTCTGCGAAGTTATTAGTACCGCCCGAGGAGTTACCGATGAAGGACATTGAGTTACCAGTGAAGCACACGAATTTGATGGTGGAACAGGTAGAGTCTACAGAGCAGCCCATGGATTTACCAGCTGATGTTTCGGCTCCATTGGAAATAACAGAAAGGAGTGCTCGGGATTTCGGGAGAGTGCCTAGCAAGGAAAATGGAGCAGGTGATCCTGTAGAGAGTCTGAGATCTGGCGGCATGGTGGAGCAGGAGGTTGAGCATAGAAATGGCGATGTTCCGCGACTGAAACTTGCGGGACATAGAAGCAAAAGGGAGGCAACAGAAATCCCAGAAGATGGCAAAGCAAATGGATCTGGGATTTGCAGCCATGAGATTGTTGGAAGATCGGATCCTATTCCGAGAGTAAAAATGAAAATGGGAATAGACGAACAGATTTAAGGAGGGGGCAGTGTTGGATCCCTAGATCCAATAAATTGAAGAATAATTAAAATTATATTGCCGATTAATTAATTTAATAATTAATTAAATTTAGTGGCAATATAATTTGAGAATTAATTAATTGGTGCTATTCAGACTCTTTGGTTGGGAACCTTGACAAATGGATTTATCTCGGAAAGCAGAGCGAGAGTTAGAGAAACAGCAGATTTCAAGACTTAGACATTCGAGCATTGTACATCTTCCAAGCCATCTGACAACTTTCAATAAACCTGTCCTTCTATAATTAGTTTGAGGACCCCGGGTTATTACAGTATTATAATTATTGGTGTTTTTTCGTAACATTACTGCAAGATGAAAAGTTTAAGAAAACATGGAGAATATTTTTTTAAACTTTATTAAAAAAATTTGGGTGTTCAAATTATTATTTAGAGATTATTGATTAAAAATAAATTTTTATTTTATAAAATTAATTTTATTATTTGTTATTTTATGTCACTAGCAATTTATAATTTGTAACTTTTTAATATATTGCAGACGATCAATTCTTCATTTCCAAAAACATTGATCCCAATTTTCTGTAGACGTTGATTTCATTAATAAGCAAACACTGTTAAACAAGACAAATGTAAAATACTTAATTAATATTGAACTGATTTTAATAACTTTAATTTATTAATTATTATAATTATTAATTAATAAACCACAAAATCTAACTGCACATTTCGAGTACCGGATCGCAGATAAGTTGCTTTGCGCAAATAACGTCCTTGAGAAAAGACATATTAAGGGTCAAGTTCGATGTTTGGTAATTGATAATTATAATGTTAAATAGTTTCGTTCATAATAAAAGGTAATTATTTTTAATTTACAAACTAATTTTATTCCCTACCCTTCCTTCTTCGCATGATTCGAGTAGACATCCTTTCCGAGTTTCTGCCGATTTTCAATTCAAATTCTCAATTTCCAAGTTTATTGAAAACAACTTTAACGTAACGACAAACAACCAACCAGAAAGTTAGAGAAACAGCAGATTTCAAGACTAAGACATTTGAGCTTTGAACATCTTCCAAGTCATCCGAACACTTTCAATAATATAAATATTATAATTCTATAATTCGTTTGAGGACCCCGGATTATTACAATACGCTCTTATCACCTTATTTAAATAATTGTTATTAAATTATTGTCATTATTATTATTATAAAACTTGCCTTTATCCGTTTCTGTCCTACTTGAAATAAAGAATAATAACCAAGTAGATGAATAATATCGGAATTGTTGTTTTAATTTTTCAGTTTATTCTTTCTTGGGAAACCAGAAATTCGGGAATCGCAATCCCGCACAGCCGCCCAAACAATTGAATTTCAATTAAAACTTTAATTTAATTTCATGTTTTAACATAAAATGCATTTTATTTGTGAAAATAAATTTAATAAAAGTGTCACACTATAACAAAATGGTCGCTATGATATTCGGGCTTTATTAAGGATGACTTCGTAATGATTTCTTCAATTTCTGTGAAAATCATTTTTAATTTAAATATTTAAATTTAAATATTTAAATTTAAATATTTAAAATCATTTCAAAAACAAAATGTTTCGATAATTTCGCTTCGATTCGTTCCTATTAAAATGGATTTAATTCAAATTCCTATTAACCATTCGCTTTTCTTATTTTAAACATTTCTTCATATGTCAACAATTTTATTCACAATTTATTTATTTATAATTATTAATTTAGATTTAAAATTAAAGGTAATTATTATCAGATTAGTAGATATTTCCACTTTCTTTCACTAGCAAGAGGTCAAATTCTTGGCAGTAGGTTGAAATATCGAGTGAAATCAGCGATAATCAACTACAAAATAAAACGAAACAAAAATGTGATGTAGATTCATGTAAATCACTGAAATTATTATCAACGGTATAAATTTATGCTTTCTACAAGTATTTTGTAGTTTATGAAGGATGTTTTTCAGTGTATTTCAATAGAAATAATTTATCAAAACGTTTTAAATAAAATTAATTGTTGGTGATTTTCTAATAAATTAGGTTCTTACCTCTGCAACAGGCATTTATGCAAATACGACCAATAGGACAAGCTCCACGCTAAAAGATTTACTATTAATGAACGAAAGATTCCAATAGTATCATAACTATTTTAACAGGTTATTAAAACAATACAAACAGCATTGCAAAATGTACCGCATCCTGTAGCGAGTCCTGCAATCGAATGAAATAATAAAATATTATGCAACTAGTTATATGTAACTTATCCAAGTGTCCAGCAGAGAAATATCAGTAATTAGTAACCCAGGATAAGAGTGAGCAAAAGCATTGCAAGCAGGAAAACACAAACAATCTTCGACATGATGAACTGTTGAACTGTGAAGCGATCGTCCAAATTCTTTTATAAGCAGATAAATGTTTGATGCATGTTGTCATAAATCTGATTTTCAAAATAATATTTAACATTGATGAAAGATATTTGTTGTGAGCCACCTGTGGCCATCAATAAAAAGCTATTTGTCAGTGCACTGCAATGATTTGTTTGATTTATCATTCCATATTGAAAAGGAATAAATAATGAAAATATTAATTGAGATTTTGTAGCTTATTTTATAATTTGCATTAATATGTTTATTAATAACATATTTTTACTAATTTATGTTTTATGTAAAGTAATTATCAGTCATGTTAATATGATAAACATTTGTTAAATATTGTTGGATCCCTAGATCCAATAAATTGAAGAATAATTAAAATTATATTGCCGATTAATTACTTTAATAATTAATTAAATTTAGCGGCAATATAATTTGAGAATTAATTGGTGCTATTCAGACTCCTTGGTTAGGAACCTTGACAAATGGATTTATCTCGGAAAACAGAGCGAGAGTTAGAGAAACAGCAGATTTCAAGACTTAGACATTTGAAGCATTGTGCATCTTCCAAGCCATCTGACAGCTTTCAATAAACCAGACCTTCTATAATTAGTTTGAGGACCCCGGGTTATTACAATATTTTGTGGCCTGTGAACTTTTGGACTCTCATCACGTCGGTTCAGACACCTTCAAAGGTGATGAATACGACACGTATTCCTTCTGCTTTTGGTCAAATATTTAATTGATTCAGGGTTTTTGAGCAATTTATTTTTGCTATTTTATATTATAATTATAGTTTTAAATTTTAAATTAAATATCATAATAAATATCAATGTAATTTGTATATCTACTGAGTTTTCTACATTTTCTTTTTTAGTAACGAAAATGGAATCGAAATGTTGATGCCATGCAAACGTGGCTTCTTGTTTCAAGGATCCAACTGAAAATGTCGAACATTATATTTAACACTATATTTAAATTATTGTTATTATTATTATTTAAATTATTGTTATTATTACTATAAAACTTGCCTTTTTCCGTTTCTGCCCGTCTTGAAATAAAGACTAATATCCAAGTAGATGAATAATATCGGAATTGTTGTTTTAATTTTTCAGTTTATTCTTTCTTGGGAAACCAGAAATTCGGGAATCGCAATCCTGCTTAGGCGACCAAACAATTGAATTTCAATTAAAACTTTAATTTAATTTCATGTTTTAACATAAAATGCATTTTATTTGTGAAAATAAATTTAATAAAAGTGTCACACTATAACAAAATGGTCGCTATGATATTCGGGCTTTATTAACGATGACTTCGTAATGATTTCTTCAATTTCTGTGAAAATCATTTTTAATTTAAATATTTAAATTTAAATATTTAAAATCATTTCAAAAACAAAATGTTTCGATAATTTCGCTTCGATTCGTTCCTATTAAAATGGATTTAATTCAAATTCCTATTAACCATTCGCTTTTCTTATTTTAAACATTTCTTCATATGTCAACAATTTTATTAACAATTTATTTATTTATAATTATTAATTTAGATTTAAAATTAAAGGTAGTTATTATCAGATTAGCAGATGTTTCCACTTTCTTTCACTAGCAAGAGGTCAAATTCTTGGCAGAAGGTTCAAATATCGAGTGAAATCAGGAATCTACAAAATAAAACGAAACAAAAATGTGATGTAGATTCATGTAAATCACTGAAATTATTATCAACGGTCTAAATTTATGCTTTCTACATCATTATCACCTTATTTAAATAATTGAGTGCCTAGCATTGGAAAGTAGAGCGGGTGATCCTGTAGAGAGTCTGAGATCTGGCAACATCGTGGAGCAGGAGGGTGAGCATAGAAATGGCGACGTTCCGCGACTGAAACTTGCGGGACACAGAAGCAAAAGGGAGGAAATAGAAATCCCAGAAGATGGCAAAGCAAATGGATCTGGGATTAGCCATGAGATTGATCAATGACAATCGGATCCTATTCGTAGAGTAAAAATGAAAATGGGAATAGATGTCTGTTCGGGACGAACAGATTTAAGGATGGGGCAGTGTTGGATGCCTAGATCCAGTTAAATAAAGAATATTTAAAATTATATTGCTAATTAATTAATTTAATAATTAATTAATGTTCAGGGTACTATTCAGACTCTTTGGTTATGAACCTCGACAAATAGAGTTATCTCGAAAAGGGAGCGAGAGTTAGAGAAACAGCAGATTCCAATTCTTAGAATATTGAGCATTTTACATCTTCCAAGCCATCTGAACACTTTCAATAAGCCTGACCTTCTATAATTGGTTTGAGTACCCCGGGTTATTACAGTATGAAAAGATGCAAGAAGGAAGACTTAAAAAACCGTGAGAAAATATTTTTTAATTTTTATCATCTCGAAATTATGGATTCGGAGTTAAATAATTTAGTTTTTAAGTGTTATTTTTGTGACGTAATAATGGTTAATTTATAACTTTTTAAAGGCTGTGGGGGACGATCCAATCTTCCTAACTTTCATGAACCCTTGGATAAGCGTGGTTCTATTTATACAATCCGCCCACTAATGTTGACGAGGATAAATGTTCGTTTATTAAAATTTTTAAACTAATTCAAATTAATTTATATTATTTTTTATATTAAAATGTTATTAGAATTTAAAATTTTGCAAAAATATAACAAACAATAAATTAACAAAAACACCAATGGTATCATTTGTCATCAAACTAATTTTAATAACTTTAATTTATTTTTAAACCAATTTTCTTTCACGAAAGCTAACGGCATGTTTTGCTCCACATATTACAGTAAAGATATTCTAAGCAGTGAACGTCCTATAGAAAAGTTAATTTATGAGTCAAATGACATTTTTGATGTTTGATAATTATTTGTAATTAAATATATATATTCAAAATTTATAATCAATTTTATCTCTTACACGGTAGCATTTAGAGCCTAATTGTCCTCCCCGAAAGAGAAATGCTGCCAATTTTCAGTTAAAATTCTCAATTTCCAAGTTTAATAAAAACAACTTCAACGTAACGACAAACAACAAACCAGGAACGCAGACAAGCAGTTGAATTGCAAACAGGAAAACATAAACAATCTTCATCTCGTCAGAAGTTGTATGAAACGCCAGTGATATTTGGACTTATTTATACCTGCATTGGGTATGAAAAATTAAATTTAAAAATAATGTAATAATTTTTATTTTGAATTATTTATAGTAAAATGTTTGCATGATGTTGCGTGTTGATCGATACAATCGTATGTGATTCATTGTTCATTGCAAATCATTGATGTATAATTTTATGCTATGACTTACAGTTTCGTGTCTACGTAAGGCTGCATCAATTGTCACTTTGATTTTTTAAATTACAAATTTCAAATAAACATATTAAAATTGTAAAATTAATCAGTTGTCCACAATATTGGACATCATCTCTAAAAATCTTCTTTGCCCCAATCCGAAAAGATTCCAGTCATGGTTCTAACCTTTTAGTTTTTTTTTTTAATTTCTTAAAGTTTAAAATATTGTAATAACCCGGGGTCCTCAAACTAATTATAGAAGTTCAGGTTTATTGAAAGTTGTCAGATGGCTTGGAAGATGTAAAATGCTCGAATGTCTAAGTCTTGAAATCTGCTGTTTCTCTAACTCTCGCTCTGCTTTCCGAGAAAAATCCATTTGTCAAGGTTCCCAACCAAAGAGTCTGAATAGCACCAATTAATTAATTCTCAAATTATATTGCCACTAAATTTAATTAATTATTAAATTAATTAATCGGCAATATAATTTTAATTATTCTTCAATTTATGGGATCTAGGGATCCAACAATATATTAATAAGTTTAAAATATACTTTTCACAATTTTTACATTTTAACCATGTTTTGAGGTAAAGTTTAAAAAATATTTGTGAATGGAATACAATTCTGATAAGAATAACTACAGCATCCTGGAAGAATTGGTCAATCATCTGATATAGAATTCCATCGGATAAAGAATCATCAGATACAAAATCATCAGACACAGAATCATCAGATACATAATGCAGGTAGGAAATATTTTTGATTCGTTAATTTCTCTGTAAATTCGTAACAAGTTATTTGATTTTTCATGGATTTGAATTTGAACAAACTGATGAATAAAGCAAAACTGTAAATATAAAAACGTCTTATCCGGCGTTGGCTGGACTTTATTTTCGTAAACCGTGACAACAATTTGTATGCACGTGGTTCGTTTGCACTGCATCACAAATCGTGCGACCTCAGAAGCTAGTAAGTAATATAAAGTTCTTTTTGTCTTAAAATTTTCTTGTTTAGAAATAACTGAATTAAGAAATTTTATTTCTCAGAATTTGAAGACAAATTGGGTTCCATATTGGAAATGAGATTTGTTCAAATTGGCAAAGCGTTTTTCGAGAGACGTTTTTTTGAATGAACATTTTTGTAACTTATTTATTTCTGAATGAAGATTTTCCAAAACATTATTTAGTAATTATTATTAATATTTAGAGGTTATTAATTCAAAATAAAATAAATTATTTCAGGGAGCCATTTTCTGTCAAAGTTGTGATTAATTTATAACTTTTTAAAGGCTTTTTTAATGGATGATCCACTCTTCCAAATTTAGAAACGTTAAATTTAGTCAAACTTTGACGGCCTTTCTGTTGAGGACAAAAACGTTCGTTTAGAAATTAAAATTAAAAAAAATCAAAAAATCAATAAATTGGAAAAATTAAAATTGCTTTCTTTTACGAACAATGCTGATATTTGGACTTATTTATATCTACATTGCGTCCTAAAATTAGATTTAAAAACAAAGCAATTAATTTTTAATTTTTAAGGCCTGGAATGCAATCAGGCAGTTGAATGTGGTTCATTGCTCATTGGAAAGCATTGATTCATAGTTTTATGTCATGCTATCGACAGCCGTTTTGGCAACAGTCATTTTGATTTTTAGAAATATAAATTTCAAACAAAGTATTTAAAATTGTAAAGTTAATCTCACACCCCAAAATGGATAATCACTTCCTCAAGGAGTTTTCACCAAACTCTGGAAAATATTTGTGAATGGAATACAATTCTGATAAGAATAACTACAGCATTCGGGAAGAATTGGTCAATCATCTGATATAGAATTCCATCAGATAAAGAATCATCAGATACAGAATAATAATAATAATAAAAATAATTCGATTCGTTAGAGTGGTGGACTTCAAGGCCACTGAGGGGGGTGCGGATGACTTTTCCTGAAGAGGAAGGTCTTCAGGGCGGAGTGGAAGCCGGCTGGGTCTGAAGTCGTCACTGGGGTATCTAATCTATTCCAGGTCCTGGGCCCAACGACGTCGATGTACCTGCCGTCGAGCGTGGCGCGGTTGGCGTGTGGGCAGAAGAAGGAGCCTCTGGATGTGGATCTGAGGCCGCATCTGCCCTGGAGGTGCGCGCTACGGGTGAATGGCAGGTAGGACGATGAGCAGCCCAAGAGAGATTTAAAAAGAGACTCATCAGATACATAATGCAGGTAAGAAATATTTTTTATTCGTTAATTTCTCTGTAAATTTGTAACAAGTTATTTGATTTTTCATGGGCTATCGACTTACAGCCGTTTTGGCAACAGCAATTTTGATTTTTAGAAATATAAATTTCAAACAAAGTATTTAAAATTGTAAAGTTAATCTCATATCCCAAAATGGATAATCACTTCCTCAAGGAATTTTCACCAAAATCTGGAAAAGATTCCAGCAACTTTAATTTTTATTTTAAACTTTTTATTTATTTGCTTTTAATTCTGAAAGTCCAAAATTTTCCTTTTCACCAGATATTTGTCAACAATTTTGTCGGATTATGTTCACAATGCTGTTGATTATAATAAGAACCGCTTCCAGGAACTAATGTAATAATAATAGTATTATAATTATTGGTGTTTTTTCGTAACATTACTGCAAGATGGAAAGTTTAAGAAAACATGGAGAATATTTTTTTAAACTTTATTAAAAAAATTAGGGTTTTCAAATTATTATTTAGAGATTATTGATTAAAAATAAATTTTTATTTTATAAAATTAATTTTATTATTTGTTATTTTATGTCACTAGCAATTTATAATTTGTAACTTTTTAATATATTGCAGACGATCAATTCTTCATTTCCAAAAACATTGATTCCAATTTTCTGTAGACGTTGATTTCATTAATAAGCAAACACTGTTAAACAAGACAAATGTAAAATACTTAATTAATATTGAACTGATTTTAATAACTTTAATTTATTAATTATTATAATTATTAATTAATAAACCACAAAATCTAACTGCACATTTCGAGTACCGGATCGCAGATAAGTTGCTTTGCGCAAATAACGTCCTTGAGAAAAGACATATGAAGGGTCAAGTTCGATGTTTGGTAATTGATAATTATAATGTTAAATAGTTTCGTTCATAATAAAAGGTAATTATTTTTAATTTACAACAAACTAATTTTATTCCCTACCCTTCCTTCTTCGCATGATTCGAGTAGACATCCTTTCCGAGTTTCTGCCGATTTTCAATTAAAATTCTCAATTTCCAAGTTTATTGAAAACAACTTCAACGTAACGACAAACAACAAACCAGAAAGGCGGAGAAGCAGTTGAATTGCAAACAGGAAAACATAAACAATCTTCATCTCGTCAGAAGTTGTCTGAAACGCCATATATTTGGACTTATTTATACCTGCATTGGGTCTGAAAAATTAAATTTAAAAATAATGTAATAATTTTTATTTTCGTTTTGTTTTTATACATAAATTATTGGAGGAATTTGCATGTTGAATGTAGAATCGATTGTGATTCATCGTTCAATGCAAAACACTGATGCGTAGTTTTTTTTTCGTTTACGTTGAAACATGCTCAAACAGCAAAAGTCATTTTGATTTTTAGAGATATAAATATGAAAAAAAAAATTAAAATTGTAAAATGAATGTTATACATCGGTATGGGACATCATCGCAGTTCAAAAGCTTTCTTAGCCGGAAAAATTTCCGAAAAGATTTGAATTTAAATAAACTCATAAATCCAAAATTAATTAACTAATTAAATCTTTTTGTATTAAAATGTTTGATTTTCAGCTTCGAATTAATGGAATTAATTACAAAATTATTTTATGTCGCCGTTAATCCAAAAAAAAAAAAACAGAGGAGGACAAAGAGTTTGGATATTTGAAAACAGATTGATTAAATTGATGAAGAATCAGTTTTTGATATTAAGATATTAAGTGAAATATTTTTTGTAACAATCAATGCCATATAATAATATAATTATTTGTAATATTATTTTCTATAATTTTATTGCAATATGAATTTCAATAAACCTGACCTTCTATAATTGGTTTGAGGACCCCGGGTTATTACAGTATGAAAAGATGCAAGAAGGAAGACTTAAAAAACCGTGAGAAAATATTTTTTAATTTTTATCATCTCGAAATTATGGATTCGGTGTTAAATAATTTAGTTTTTAAGTGTTATTTTTGTGACGTAATAATGGTTAATTTATAACTTTTTAAAGGCTGTGGTGGACGATCCAATCTTCCTAACTTTCATGAACCCGTGGATAAGCCTGGTTCTATGGGCTTTCTGGCCATACTGTTATGTTACGAGGATAATATGTTCGTTTATTAAAATTTTTAAACTAATTCAAATTAATTTATATTAGATTTCGGAAGTGATGGGAGACTGCCTAGCATGGAAAGCGGAGCAGGTGATCCTGTAGAGAGTCTGAAATCTGGCGACATCGTGGAGCAGGAGGGTGAGCATAGAAATGGCGACGTACCGCGACTGAAACTTGCGGGACACAGAAGCAAAAGGGAGGAAACAGAAATCCCAGAAGATGGCAAAGCAAATGGATCTGGGATTAGCCATGAGATTGATCAATGACAATCGGATCCTATTCCTAGAGTAAAAATGAAAATGGGAATAGATGTCTGTTCGGGACGAACAGATTTAAGGAGGCGGCAGTGTTGGATCCCTGGATCCGGATAATTGAAGAATAATTAAAATTATATTGCTGATTAATTAATTTAGTAATTAATTAAATTAGTGGCAATATAATATTATAATTAATTAAGTAATTAATTACTATTCAGAGTCTTTGGTTATGAATCTAGACAAATAGATTTATCAAGAAAAGTAGAGCGAGAGTTAGAGAAACAGCAGATTTCAAGACTAAGACATTTGAGCTTTGAACATCTTCCAAGTCATCCGAACACTTTCAATAAACCTGACCTTCTATAATTAGTTTGAGGACCCCGGATTATTACAATACGCTCTTATCACCTTATTTAAATAATTGTTATTATTATTATTATTATTATTATTATTATAAAACTTGCCTTTATCCGTTTCTGCCCGTCTTGAAATAAAGAATAATAACCAAGTAGATGAATAATATCGGAATTGTTGTTTTAATTTTTCAGTTTATTCTTTCTTGGGAAACCAGAAATTCGGGAATCGCAATCCCGCTCAGGCGCCCAAACAATTGAATTTCAATTAAAATTTTAATTTAATTTCATGTTTTAACATAAAATGCATTTTATTTGTGAAAATAAATTTAATAAAAGTGTCACACTATAACAAAATGGTCGCTATGATATTCGGGCTTTATTAACGATGACTTCGTAATGATTTCTTCAATTTCTGTGAAAATCATTTTTAATTTAAATATTTAAATTTAAATATTTAAAATCATTTCAAAAACAAAATGTTTCGATAATTTCGCTTCGATTTGTTCCTATTAAAATGGATTTAACTCAAATCCTTATTAACCATTCGCTTTTATTATTTTAAACATTTCTTCATATGTCAACAATTTTATTCACAATTTATTTATTTATTATTATTAATTTAGATTTAAAATTAAAGGTAGTTATTATCAGATTAGCAGATATTTCCACTTTCTTTCACTATCAAGAGGTCAAATTCTTGGCAGAAGGTTCAAATATCGAGTGAAATCAGGGAGCTACAAAATAAAACGAAACAAAAATGTGATGTAGATTCATGTAAATCACTGAAATTATTATCATCGGTCTAAATTTATGCTTTCTACAAGTATTTTGTAGTTTATGAAGGATGTTTTTCAGTGTATTTCAATAGAAATAATTTATCAAAACGTTTTAATTAAAATTAATTGTTGGTGATTTTCTAATAAATTAGGTTCTTACATACGCAACAGGCATTTGCGCAAACAAGTATTCCAGGACAACTTGCATCCTAAAAGATTTACTATTAATGAACGAAAGATTCCGATAGTATCATATTTATTTTAACAGGTTATTAAAACAATACAAACAGGTCTGCAAAATGGATCGCATCCTGTAGCGAGTCCTGCCAACGAATGAAATAATAAAATATTATGCAACTAGTTATATGTAACTTATCCACGTGTCCAACAGAGAAATATCAGTAATTAGTAACCCAGGATAAGAGTGAGCAAAAGCATTGCAAGCAGGAAAACACAAACAATCTTCGACATGATGAACTGTTGAACTGTGAAGCGATCGTCCAAATTCTTTTATAAGCAGATAAATGTTTGATGCATGTTGTCATAAATCTGATTTTCAAAATCATATTTAACATTGATGAAAGATATTTGTTGTGAGCCACCTGTGGCCATCAATAAAAAGCTATTTGTCAGTGCACTGCAATGATTTCTTTGATTTATCATTCCACATTGAAAAGGAATAAATAGTGAAAAAAGAAAAGTATTTATTTTGAAAATTATTATAAACAATATTTTATTTTAAATAAATGGAAATGAAGTGGCACTGGTGTGTAATTGCGATTTCTTGCTTCAATGAATGAAAGGAAAATATTAATTGAGATTTGATTTTGTAATTTATTTTATAATTTGCATTAAAATGTTTATTAATAACATATTTTCACTAATTTATGTTTTATGTAAAGTAATTATCAGTCATGTTAATATGATAAATATTTATTAAATATTTCGTGGCTTGTGAAATGCCATATAATAATATAATTATTTGTAATATTATTTTCTATAATTTTATTGTAATATGAAAAGATGCAAGAAGGAAGGCTTAAAAAACCGTGAGAAAATATTTTTTAATTTTTATCATCTCGAAATTATGGATTCGGAGTTAAATAATTTAGTTTTTAAGTGTTATTTTTGTGACGTAATAATGGTTAATTTATAACTTTTTAAAGGCTGTGGGGGACGATCCAATCTTCCTAACTTTCATGAACCCTTGGATAAGCGTGGTTCTATTTATACAATCCGCCCACTAATGTTGACGAGGATAAATGTTCGTTTATTAAAATTTTTAAACTAATTCAAATTAATTTATATTATTTTTTATATTAAAATATTATTAGAATTTAAAATTTTGCAAAAATATAACAAACAATAAATTAACAAAAACACCAATGGTATCATTTGTCATCAAACTAATTTTAATAACTTTAATTTATTTTTAAACCAATTTTCTTTCACAAAAGCTAACGGCATGTTTTGCTCCACATATTACAGTAAAGATATTCTAAGCAGTGAACGTCCTATAAAAAAGTTAATTTATGAGTCAAATGACATTTTTGATGTTTGATAATTATTTATTATTAAATATATATATTCAAAATTTATAATCAATTTTATCTCTTACACGGTAGCATTTAGAGCCTATTTGTCCTCCCCGAAAGAGAAATGCTGCCAATTTTCAGTTAAAATTCTCAATTTCCAAGTTTAATAAAAACAACTTCAACGTAACGAAAACCAACCAACCAGAAACGCAGACAAGCAATTGAATTGCAAACAGGAAAACATAAACAATCTTCATCTCGTCAGAAGTTGTCTGAAACGCCAGTGATATTTGGACTTATTTATACCTGCATTGGGTCTGAAAAATTAAATTTAAAAATAATGTAATAATTTTATTTTTGTTTTTTTGATACATAAATTATTGGAGGAATTTGCATGTTGAATGTAGAATCAATTGTGATTCATCGTTCAATTCAAAACACTGATTCGTAGTTTTTTTTCGTTTACGTTGAAACATGCTCAAACAGCAAAAGTCATTTTGATTTTTAGAGATATAAATATTATAAAACATTGATGTATGACTTATAGTTTCGTGTCTACGTCATGCTGCATCAATTGTCACTTTGATTTTTTAAATAACAAATTTCAAATAAACATATTAAAATTGTAAAATTAATCAGTTGTCCACAATATGGGCCATCATCTCTAAAAACTTTCTTTGCCACAATCCGAAAAGATTCCGGTCATGGTTCTAATTTTTTTAGTTTTTTTTTTTAATTCATAAAGTTTAAAATATAATTTTCACAATTTTTACCATTTTTACAATTTTTGGAGGAAATGTTTAAAAAATATTTGAGAATGGAATACAATTCTGATAAGAATAACTACAGCATCCTGGAAGAATTGGTCAATCATCTGATATAGAATTCCATCGGATAAAGAATCATCAGATACAAAATCATCAGACACAGAATCATCAGATACATAATGCAGGTAGGAAATATTTGTGATTCGTTAATTTCTCTGTAAATTCGTAACAAGTTATTTGATTTTTCATGGATTTGAATTTGAACAAACTGATGAATAAAGCAAAACTGTAAATATAAAAACGTCTTATCCGGCGTTGGCTGGACTTTATTTTCGTAAACCGTGACAACAATTTGTATGCACGTGGTTCGTTTGCACTGCATCACAAATCGTGCGACCTCCGAAGCTAGTAAGTAATATAAAGTTCTTTTTGTCTTAAAATTTTCTCGTTTAGAAATAACTGAATTAAGAAATTTTATTTCTCAGAATTTGAAGACAAATTGGGTTCCATATTGGAAATGAGATTTGTTCAAATTGGCAAAGCGTTTTTCGAGAGACGTTTTTTTGAATGAACATTTTTGTAACTTATTTATTTCTAAATGAAGATTTTCCAAAACATTATTTAGTAATTATTATTAATATTTAGAGGTTATTAATTCAAAATAAAATAAATTATTTCAGGGAGCCATTTTCTGTCATAGTTGTGATTAATTTATAACTTTTTAAAGGCTTTTTAATGGATGATCCACTCTTCCAAATTTAGAAACGTTAAATTTAGTCAAACTTTGACGGCCTTTCTGTTGAGGACAAAAACGTTAGTTTAGAAATTAAAATTTAATAAAATCAAAAAATCAATAAATTGGAAAAATTAAAATTGCTTTCTTTTACGAACAAACTAATTTTAATAACTTAAATTTATTGTTAAACCAATTCTGTTTCACTACAAAAACTAACGGCATGTTCCTGATATAGAATCACAGAAAAGGTCATTTAAGCATTCAGAGTCCTGAAGAAAATATATTTTGAGACTCAACAACCATGTCTAATGCTTGATAATTATTTATAATAATGTTGGATCCCTAGATCCAATAAATTGAAGAATAATTAAAATTATATTGCCGATTAATTAATTTAATAATTAATTAAATTTAGTGGCAATATAATTTGAGAATTAATTAATTGTTGCTATTCAGACTCTTTGGTTATGCACCTCGACAAATGGATTTATCTCGGAAAGCAGAGCGAGAGTTAGAGAAACAGCAGATTTCAAGACTTAGACATTTGAGCATTGTGCATCTTCCAAGGCATCTGACAACCTTCAATAAACCTGACCTTTTATAATTAGTTTGAGGACCCCGGGTTATTACATTGGTGTCAGGAGTGGGATTTAGAGTTAAAGGGTGTCCAAAAGTAACTAAGGTAGAAGCTTGTTTAGTTGAAAAGTGAAGGATGCCGAAGTACTTGGATGAATTGTACGTGCCTCGATTGAGACAAGAATTGAGAGAGCGTGGCCTGGATTGGAAAGGCACGAAAGCTGAGATACGAGAGCGACTTGGGGCATGGCTGACAGAGAATGGCCATGACCCAGAGGAATACGAATTTGAGGATCCATCCCATAAAAAAATGGATGAATTTCTTGATTTTATGAAAAAGTCCGTAGATGAGTTGAGGAGGAGTATTAGGGGCGATTTGAAAGGCACAGCGGTTCCGAGGCAGGATGCCTCGTTCTTTTCGGGTGAAATCTCTACTGAGAAGAGTTCTGATGTTCCAAGTACCGTTTCTGGCAGCATTGGGATGGAGTCATTAGAAGGCACATCCAACCACAGTGCGTGCGTGTCTCCAGAGACTCTGTGCGTGATGGCAGACTTAGAGAACTCGACGTTGGATCCCATGGAGTCACCAGATCAGGTCGAGACGTCAGCAGGGCCCAGAGAGCTCACGGAGGTGTTAGTGAAGCAAGTGGAGCTTTCGGAAGAGCCCATGAATTTACCGTCAGAGTCTGTGAAGTTATTATTACCGCCCGAGGAGTTACCAGTGAAGCAGACGCAGTTGATGGTGGAACAAGTTGAGTCTACAGAACAGCCCATGGATTTACCAGCAGAGCCTGTGGAGTTCTTAGTGCAGCCCGAGGAGTTACCGATGAAGCACATAGAGTTACCAGTGGAACACACGGAGGTCGTACTGGAACAAATGAAGTCTTCGGGAGAGGCCATGGATTTACCAGTGGATGTTTCGGCTCCATTGGAAATAACAGAAGGGAATGCTCGGGATTTCGGGAGAGTGCCTAGCAAGGAAAATGGAGCAGGTGATCCTGTAGAGAGTCTGAGATCTGGCGACCTGGTGGAGCAGGAGGTTGAGCATAGAAATGGCGATGTTCCGCGACTGAAACTTGCGGGACACAGAAGCAAAAGGGAGGAAACAGAAATCCCAGAAGATGGCAAAGCAAATGGATCTGGGAGTTGCAGCCATGAGATTGTTGGAAGATCGGATCCTATTCCTAGAGTAAAAATGAAAATGGGAATAGATGTCTGTTCGGGACGAACAGATTTAAGGAGGGGGCAGTGTTGGATCCTTAGATCCAATAAATTGAAGAATAATTAAAATTATATTGCCGATTAATTAATTTAATAATTAATTAAATTTAGTGGCAATATAATTTGAGAATTAATTAATTGTTACTATTCAGACTCTTTGGTTAGGAACCTTGACAAATGGATTTATCTCGGAAAGCAGAGCGAGAGTTAGAGAAACAGCAGATTTCAAGACTTAATCAATTAAGCATTGCACATCTTCCAAGGCATCTGACAACCTTCAATAAACCTGACCTTTTATAATTAGTTTGAAGACCCCGGGTTATTACAATAAAATGTAAATATTTTTAATTCATAAAAACTTAATTTTATCTCCTACACTATTGCATGGGGCACCTCTCCGTCCATCCAAATGGTGGAACTCTGAAAATTATAAATTCAATTTAACAATTTCATAGTTTATCATAAAATATAGAAGCATAATGACAAGCAATCAAATATATGTTTTAAAAACTAACGGCATGTTTCACTTTTCGAATCACAAAAAAGGTTTCTTAAACATTGATAGTCCTGGAGAAAAGATAATTTGAGATTTCTATTTTCAGCTTAGTAAATATTATTAAACTTTGTTTTTTATAATTCAATATGAATATTTTGAATTTATAAAAAATATAATATAAAAAAATTTATAAAAAATTTAAAATTTAAAAAAAAAATATAATTTATCTCTTACATGGTTGCATAGGTCGCCTATTTTTCTTCTCTGAATGCTATATTCTGAATTCAATATCCCAATTTCGAAGTTTATTATATACTACTAAAACAGTTTCACAAAACTAACGGCATTTTCCAATTTTCAGATCACAGAAATAGAATATTGAACATTGAATATTCTGAAGGAAAGATATTTTCAGATTTAGCAACCATTTCTAATGCTCAGTAATTATTGTTAAACAATGTCTATGTAATTAAATATATACATTTAAAACTCATAATCAACTTTATCTCTTACATAGTGACATGGATAGCCTAATTGTCCTTTCGGAATGACATATGCTGCCAATTTTCAATTCAAATTCTCAATTTGCAAGTTTATTGAAAACAACTTCAACGTAACGACAAACAACAAACCAGAAAGGCGGAGAAGCAGTTGAATTGCAAACAGGAAAACATAAACAATCTTCATCTCGTCAGAAGTTGTCTAAAACGCCAGTGATATTTGGACTTATTTTTTTTTTTTTTTTGAGTTTATGAGTTTATTGAACAAACAGTTATGTACACAAACGAAACAAATGAAACTTAAAATACAAAATAAACTCATAGGGTCAGTCTTAAGGAAGCGCAAGCTTCCGCTAAACAGACTGGCCCTGGAAATCATAACATATATAAATACAACCATGTAAACTCAAACAGCTCTCACTAGATGAGATTTATACAATTTCTTAAACAATAAAAACAATAATTCAAAAGAACATGAATGTAAACAACTTAACTCCCTAATTGAATGTGGTATAGAGGTATATAATCTGGGACCGTAACACTGTATGGAAAATAATTTTAAAGTAGATTTGGCAAAGGTAGGACTGTATTCGTGAGTATTGCGTAAGAAATGAGAAGGATTGTTATAATTATTGCTTGTTATGAAAAAATCTGAAAATATATTAGGAATAGAATTGAAATTATAAGCAAACATAAAAAGGGCAGTTTGTAAGTCATGAATTTGCGTTACATTTAGTAGGTTATTGTTTGTAAAAGCAGAAACAGTTGAAGACAGAGGCGGCAGTAGAAAAATGACACGCACAATCCGTTTTTGTAATAATGATAACTGATGTAAGTGTGTCTTGTAAGTAGAAGCCCATATGATTATGCATTGGGTCTGAAAAATTAAATTTAAAAATAATGTAATAATTTTTATTTTCGTTTTTTTAATAACTTTTTAAAGGCTGTGGTGGACGATCCAATCTTCCTAACTTTCATGAACCCGTGGATAAGCCTGGTTCTATGGGCTTTCTGGCCATACTGTTATGTTACGAGGATAATATATTCGTTTATTAAAATTTTTAAACTAATTCAAATTAATTTATATTAGATTTCGGAAGTGATGGGAGACTGCCTAGCATGGAAAGCGGAGCAGGTGATCCTGTAGAGAGTCTGAGATCTGGCGACATCGTGGAGCAGGAGGGTGAGCATAGAAATGGCGACGTTCCGCGACTGAAACTTGTGGGACACAGAAGCAAAAGGGAGGAAATAGAAATCCCAGAAGATGGCAAAGCAAATGGATCTGGGATTAGCCATGAGATTGATCAATGACAATCGGATCCTATTCCTAGAGTAAAAATGAAAATGGGAATAGATGTCTGTTCGGGACGAACAGATTTAGGGATGGGGCAGTGTTGGATCCCTGGATCCGGATAATTGAAGAATAATTAAAATTATATTGCTGATTAATTAATTTAGTGGCAATATAATACTATAACAAAATGGTCGCTATGATATTCGGGCTTTATTAACGATGACTTCGTAATGGTTTCTTCAATTTCTGTGAAAATCATTTTTAATTTAAATTTGAATATTTAAATTTAAATATTTAAAATCATTTCAAAAACAAAAGGTTTCGATAATTTCGCTTCGATTTGTTCCTATTAAAATGGATTTAATTCAAATCCTTATTAACCATTCGCTTTTCTTATTTTAAACATTTATTCATATGTCAACAATTTTATTCACAATTTATTTATTTATAATTATTAATTTAGATTTAAAATTAAAGGTAGTTATTATCAGATTAGCAGATATTTCCACTTTCTTTCACTATCAAGAGGTCAAATTCTTGGCAGTAGGTTCAAATATCGAGTGAAATCAGGGATCTACAAAATAAAACGAAACAAAAATGTGATGTAGATTCATGTAAATCACTGAAATTATTATCAACGGTCTAAATTTATGCTTTCTACAAGTATTTTGTAGTTTATGAAGGATGTTTTTCAGTGTATATCAATAGAAATAATTTATCAAAAGGTTTTAAATAAAATTAATAGTTGGTGATTTTCTAATAAATTAGGATCTTACCCATGCAACAGGCATTTCTGCAAACACCTACATAACAACTTGCATCCTAAAAGATTTACTATTAATGAACGAAAGATTCCAATAGTATCATAACTATTTTAACAGGTTATTAAAACAATACAAACAGGTCTGCAAATTCCATGTTTGCATCCTGTAGCGAGTCCTGCAATCGAATGAAATAATAAAATATTATGCAACTAGTTATATGTAACTTATCCACGTGTCCAACAGAGAAATATCAGTAATTAGTAACCCAGGATAAGAGTGAGCAAAAGCATTGCAAGCAGGAAAACACAAACAATCTTCGACATGATGAACTGTTGAACTGTGAAGCGATCGTCCAAATTCTTTTATAAGCAGATAAATGTTTGATGCATGTTGTCATAAATCTGATTTTCAAAATCATATTTAACATTGATGAAAGATATTTGTTGTGAGCCACCTGTGGCCATCAATAAAAAGCTATTTGTCTGTGCACTGCAATGATTTGTTTGATTTATCATTCCATATTGAAAAGGAATAAATAATGAAAAAATATTTTATTTTAAACTAGAGGTGGCCAACCACGTGTTGCTGTGGCTCAATCTGATTAATTTTATAAGAAAGAAATTTTATAATTTGATTATTTTTACAATTTCACAATGCTTGAGGGTTACGATATTTTAAGCTTTTTCATGTCCTTGGCAAGATGGTAAGATTTTCGAAAAAACGTATTTTTACATGATATAGTTGTGGCATGTATATGAAACCTATATAAAAAAACTCCTCTAATCGAGCACTATGTTGTTTCAAAATTTCAAAGCAATTGGTAAAGTACTTTCAGAGAACATTTGCATGTTACAAACACACATTGCATTTTTATTTATATAGATAAATGGAAGTGAAGTGGCACTGTTGTGTAATTGCGATTTCTTGCTTCAATGAGTGGAAGGAAAATATTAATTGAGATTCGATTTTGTAATTTATTTTATAATTTGCATTAAAATGTTTATTAATAACATATTTTTACTAATTTATGTTTTATGTAAAGTAATTATCAGTCATGTTAATATGATAAACATTTATTAAATATTTCGTGGCTTGTGAACTTGGGGACTATCACCACGTTTGTTCAGACACCTTCAAAGTTGAAGACGACACGTGATCTTTCTGCTTTTGGTCAAATATTTAATTGTCTCAGGTTTTTTCAGCAATTTATTTTTGCCATTTTATATTATAATTATATTTTTAAATTTTAATTTAAATATCATAACAAATATCAATATAATTTGAATATCTAGTTATTTTTCTACATTTTAATTTTTAGAAACGAAAATGGAATCGAAATGTTGATGCTATGCAGACGTGGCTTCTTGTTTCAAGGATCTAAGTGAAAATATCAAACATTATATTTAACACTATATTTAAATAATAATAATTATTATTATTATAAAACTTGCCTTTTTCCGTTTCTGCCCTACTTGAAATAAAGACTAATAACCAAGTAGATGAATAATATCGGAATTGTTGTTTTAATTTTTCATTTTATTCTTTCTTGGGAAACCAGAAATTCGGGAATCGCAATCCCGCACAGCCGCCCAAACAATTGAATTTCAATTAAAACTTTAATTTAATTTCACGTTTTAACATAAAATGCATTTTATTTGTGAAAATAAATTTAATAAAAGTGTCTCATTATAACAAAATGGTCGCTATGATATTCGGACTGTATTAAGGATGACTTCGTAATGGTTTCTTCAATTTCTGTGAAAATCATTTTTAATTTAAATATTTAAATTTAAATATTTAAAATCATTTCAAAAACAAAATGTTTCGATAATTTCGCTTCGATTTGTTCCTATTAAAATGGATTTAATTCAAATTCCTATTAACCATTCGCTTTTCTTATTTTAAACATTTCTTCATATGTCAACAATTTTATTCACAATTTATTTATTTATTATTATTAATTTAGTTTTAAAATTAAAGGTAGTTATTATCAGATTATCAGATATTTCAGAGGCCATGGATTTACCAGCGGATGTTTCGGCTCCATTGGAGATAACAGAAGGGAGTGCTCGGGATTTCGGGAGAGTGCCTAGCATTGGAAAGTAGAGCGGGTGATCCTGTAGAGAGTCTGAGATCTGGCGACATCGTGGAGCAGGAGGGTGAGCATAGAAATGGCGACGTTCCGCGACTGAAACTTGCGGGACACAGGAGCAAAAGGGAGGAAATAGAAATCCCAGAAGATGGCAAAGCAAATGGATCTGGGATTAGCCATGAGATTGATCAATGACAATCGGATCCTATTCTTAGAGTAAAAATGAAAATGGGAATAGATGTCTGTTCGGGACGAACAGATTTAAGGATGGGGCAGTGTTGGATGCCTAGATCCAGTTAAATAAAGAATATTTAAAATTATATTGCTAATTAATTAATTTAATAATTAATTAATGTTCAGGGTACTATTCAGACTCTTTGGTTATGAACCTCGACAAATAGAGTTATCTCGAAAAGGGAGCGAGAGTTAGAGAAACAGCAGATTCCAATTCTTAGAATATTGAGCATTTTACATCTTCCAAGCCATCTGAACACTTTCAATAAGCCTGACCTTCTATAATTGGTTTGAGTACCCCGGGTTATTACAGTATGAAAAGATGCAAGAAGGAAGACTTAAAAAACCGTGAGAAAATATTTTTTAATTTTTATCATCTCGAAATTATGGATTCGGAGTTAAATAATTTAGTTTTTAAGTGTTATTTTTGTGACGTAATAATGGTTAATTTATAACTTTTTAAAGGCTGTGGGGGACGATCCAATCTTCCTAACTTTCATGAACCCTTGGATAAGCGTGGTTCTATTTATACAATCCGCCCACTAATGTTGACGAGGATAAATGTTCGTTTATTAAAATTTTTAAACTAATTCAAATTAATTTATATTATTTTTTATATTAAAATGTTATTAGAATTTAAAATTTTGCAAAAATATAACAAACAATAAATTAACAAAAACACCAATGGTATCATTTGTCATCAAACTAATTTTAATAACTTTAATTTATTTTTAAACCAATTTTCTTTCACAAAAGCTAACGGCATGTTTTGCTCCACATATTACAGTAAAGATATTCTAAGCAGTGAACGTCCTATAGAAAAGTTAATTTATGAGTCAAATGACATTTTTGATGTTTGATAATTATTTGTAATTAAATATATATATTCAAAATTTATAATCAATTTTATCTCTTACACGGTAGCATTTAGAGCCTAATTGTCCTCCCCGAAAGAGAAATGCTGCCAATTTTCAGTTAAAATTCTCAATTTCCAAGTTTAATAAAAACAACTTCAACGTAACGACAAACAACAAACCAGAAAGGCAGACAAGCAATTGAATTGCAAACAGGAAAACATAAACAATCTTCATCTCGTCAGAAGTTGTCCGAAACGCCAGTGATATTTGGACTTATTTATACCTGCATTGGGTCTGAAAAATTCAATTTAAAAATAATGTAATAATTTTTATTTTGAATTATTTATAGTAAAATGTTTGCATGATGTTGCGTGTTGATCGATACAATCGTATGTGATTCATTGTTCATTGCAAATCATTGATGTATAATTTTATGCTATGACTTACAGTTTCGTGTCTACGTAAGGCTGCATCAATTGTCACTTTGATTTTTTAAATTACAAATTTCAAATAAACATATTAAAATTGTAAAATTAATCAGTTGTCCACAATATTGGACATCATCTCTAAAAACTTTCTTTGCCACAATCCGAAAAGATTCCAGTCATGGTTCTAATCTTTTAGTTTTTTTTTTAATTTCTTAAAGTTTAAAATATAATTTTCACAATTTTTACATTTTAACCATTTTTGGAGGAAAAGTTTAAAAAATATTTGTGAATGGAATACAATTCTGATAAGAATAACTACAGCATTCGGGAAGAATTGGTCAATCATCTGATATAGAATTCCATCGGATAAAGAATCATCAGATACAAAATCATCAGACACAGAATCATCAGATACATAATGCAGGTAGAAATATTTTTGATTCGTTAATTTCTCTGTAAATTTGTAACAAGTTATTTGATTTTTCATGGATTTGAATTTGAACAAACTGATGAATAAAGCAAAACTGTAAATATAAAAACGTCTTATCCGGCGTTGGCTGGACTTTATTTTCGTAAACCGTGACAACAATTTGTATGCACGTGGTTCGTTTGCACTGCATCACAAATCGTGCGACCTCAGAAGCTAGTAAGTAATATAAAGTTCTTTATGTCTTAAAATTTTCTCGTTTAGAAATAACTGAATTAAGAAATTTTATTTCTCAGAATTTGAAGACAAATTGGGTTCCATATTGGAAATGAGATTTGTTCAAATTGGCAAAGCGTTTTTCGAGAGACGTTTTTTTGAATGAACATTTTTGTAACTTATTTATTTCTAAATGAAGATTTTCCAAAACATTATTTAGTAATTATTATTAATATTTAGAGGTTATTAATTCAAAATAAAATAAATTATTTCATGGAGCCATTTTCTGTCATAGTTGTGATTAATTTATAACTTTTTAAAGGCTTTTTTAATGGATGATCCACTCTTCCAAATTTAGAAACGTTAAATTTAGTCAAACTTTGACGGCCTTTCTGTTGAGGACAAAAACGTTCGTTTAGAAATTAAAATTAAAAAAAATCAAAAAATCAATAAATTGGAAAAATTAAAATTGCTTTCTTTTACGAACAAACTAATTTTAATAACTTAAATTTATTGTTAAACCAATTCTGTTTCACTACAAAAACTAACGGCATGTTCCTGATATAGAATCACAGAAAAGGTCATTTAAGCATTCAGAGTCCTGAAGAAAAGATATTTTGAGACTCAACAACCATGTCTAATGCTTGATAATTATTTATAAATAAAATGTAAATATTTTTAATTCATAAAAACTTAATTTTATCTCCTACACTATTGCATGGGGCACCTCTCCGTCCATCCAAATGGTGGAACTCTGAAAATTATAAATTCAATTGAACAATTTCATAGTTTATCATAAAATATAGAAGCATAATGACAAGCAATCAAATATATTTTTTAAAAACTAACGGCATGTTTCACTTTTCGAATCACAGAAAAGGTTTCCTAAACATTGATAGTCCTGGAGAAAAGATAATTTGAGATTTCTATTTTCAGCTTAGTAAATATTATTAAACTTTTTTTTTTATAATTCAATATGAATATTTTGAATTTATAAAAAATATAATATAAAAAAATTTATAAAAAATTTAAAATTTAAAAAAAATATAATTTATCTCTTACATGGTTGCATAGGTCGCCTATTTTTCTTCTCTGAATGCTATATTCTGAATTCAATATCCCAATTTCGAAGTTTATTATATACTACTAAAACAGTTTCACAAAACTAACGGCATTTTCCAATTTTCAGATCACAGAAATAGAATATTGAGCATTGAATATTCTGAAGGAAAGATATTTTCAGATTTAGCAACCATTTCTAATGCTCAGTAATTATTGTTAAACAATGTCTATGTAATTAAATATATACATTTAAAACTCATAATCAATTTTATCTCTTACATAGTGACATGGATAGCCTAATTGTCCTTTCGGAATGACATATGCTGCCAATTTTCAATTCAAATTCTCAATTTCCAAGTTTATTGAAAACAACTTCAACGTAACGACAACCAACCAACCAGAAAGGCAGACAAGCACTTGAATTGCAAACAGGAAAACATAAACAATCTTCATCTCGTCAGAAGTTGTCTAAAACAATGCTGATATTTGGACTTATTTATACCTCCATTGCGTCCTAAATTTAGATTTAAAAACAAAGCAATTAATTTTGGTTTTTGAGGCCTGAAGTGCAATCAGGCAGTTGAATGTGGTTCATTGCTCATTGGAAAGCATTGATTCATAGTTTTATGTCATGCAATCGACTTACAGCTGTTTTGGCAACAGCCATTTTGATTTTTAGAAATATGAATTTCAAACAAAGTATTTAAAATTGTAAAGTTAATCTCACACCCCAAAATGGATAATCACTTCCTCAAGGAGTTTTCACCAAACTCCGGAAAAGATTCCAGCAACTTTAATTTTTATTTTAAACTTTTTGACTTTTATTAATTTTGTTTTTAATTCTGAAAGTCCAAAATTTTCCTTTTCACAAGATATTTGTCAACAATTTTGTCGGATTATGATCACAATGCTGTTGATTATAATAAGAACCGCTTCCAGGAACTAATGTAATAATAATAGTATTGTTGGATCCCTAGATCAAATTAATTGAAGAATAATTAAAATTATATTGCCGATTAATTAATTTAATAATTAATTAAATTTAGTGGCAATATAATTTGAGAATTAATTAATTGGTGCTATTCAGACTCTTTGGTTGGGAACCTTGACAAATGGATATATCTCGGAAAGCAGAGCGAGAGTTAGAGAAACAGCAGATTTCAAGACTTAGTCATTCGAGCATTGTACATCTTCCAAGCCATCTGACAACTATCAATAAACCTGTCCTTCTATAATTAGTTTGAGGACCCCGGGTTATTACATTGGTGTCAGGAGTGGGATTTAGAGTTAAAGGGTATCCAAGAGTAACTGAGGTAGAAGTTTGTTTAGTTGAAAAGTGAAGTATGCCGAAGTACTTGGATGAATTGTACGTGCCTCGATTGAGACAAGAATTGAGAGATCGTGGCCTGGACTGCAAAGGCACGAAAGCTGAGATACGAGAACGACTTGGGGCATGGTTGACAGAGAATGGCCATGACCCGGAGGAATACGAATTCGAGTCTCGATATAGTAAGTTGCTGAGAGAGTTAGAGGAATGTAGGAGGAGTATTATGGGCGATTTAAAAAACACAGCGGTTCCGTGTCAGGATGTCTCACTGGTTTCAGGTGAAAACTCTACCGAGAAGAGTCCGGTTGGTTCTTTTGAATTCGAATCCGAATATAGTAAGTTTCGGAGAAAGTTTGCAGAGAATTCTAGGAGGATTATTAGGGGCGATTTGAAAGGCACAGCGGTTCCGCGTCAGGATGCCTCTTTGGTTTCTGGTGGAAACTCTACTGAGAAGAGTTCTGATGTTCCAAGTACCGTTTCTGGCAGCATTGGGATGGAGTCATTAGAAGGCACATCCAACCACAGTGCGTGCGTGTCTCCAGAAACTCTGTGCGTGATGGCAGACTTAGAGAACTCGACGTTGGCGCCCATAGAGTTATCAGATCAGGTCGAGTCGTCAGCAGGGCCCAGAGAGCTCACGGAGGGTTTAGTGGAGCAAGTGGAACTTTCGGAGGAGCCTGTGGGATTGCCGGTGGATCATATGGAGTTGTTGGTGCAGCCCGAGGAGTTACTGATGAGTCACGTGGAGTTGCCGGTGGAGCGCACGGATTTGATGGTGGAACAAGTAGAGTCTACAGAACAGCCAATGGATTTCCCGACAGAGTCTGCGAAGTTATTAGTACCGCCCGAGGAGTTACCGATGAAGGACATTGAGTTACCAGTGAAGCACACGAATTTGATGGTGGAACAGGTAGAGTCTACAGAGCAGCCCATGGATTTACCAGCTGATGTTTCGGCTCCATTGGAAATAACAGAAAGGAGTGCTCGGGATTTCGGGAGAGTGCCTAGCAAGGAAAATGGAGCAGGTGATCCTGTAGAGAGTCTGAGATCTGGCGGCATGGTGGAGCAGGAGGTTGAGCATAGAAATGGCGATGTTCCGCGACTGAAACTTGCGGGACATAGAAGCAAAAGGGAGGCAACAGAAATCCCAGAAGATGGCAAAGCAAATGGATCTGGGATTTGCAGCCATGAGATTGTTGGAAGATCGGATCCTATTCCGAGAGTAAAAATGAAAATGGGAATAGACGAACAGATTTAAGGAGGGGGCAGTGTTGGATCCCTAGATCCAATAAATTGAAGAATAATTAAAATTATATTGCCGATTAATTAATTTAATAATTAATTAAATTTAGTGGCAATATAATTTGAGAATTAATTAATTGGTGCTATTCAGACTCTTTGGTTGGGAACCTTGACAAATGGATTTATCTCGGAAAGCAGAGCGAGAGTTAGAGAAACAGCAGATTTCAAGACTTAGACATTCGAGCATTGTACATCTTCCAAGCCATCTGACAACTTTCAATAAACCTGTCCTTCTATAATTAGTTTGAGGACCCCGGGTTATTACAGTATTATAATTATTGGTGTTTTTTCGTAACATTACTGCAAGATGAAAAGTTTAAGAAAACATGGAGAATATTTTTTTAAACTTTATTAAAAAAATTTGGGTGTTCAAATTATTATTTAGAGATTATTGATTAAAATAAATTTTTATTTTATAAAATTAATTTTATTATTTGTTATTTTATGTCACTAGCAATTTATAATTTGTAACTTTTTAATATATTGCAGACGATCAATTCTTCATTTCCAAAAACATTGATCCCAATTTTCTGTAGACGTTGATTTCATTAATAAGCAAACACTGTTAAACAAGACAAATGTAAAATACTTAATTAATATTGAACTGATTTTAATAACTTTAATTTATTAATTATTATAATTATTAATTAATAAACCACAAAATCTAACTGCACATTTCGAGTACCGGATCGCAGATAAGTTGCTTTGCGCAAATAACGTCCTTGAGAAAAGACATATTAAGGGTCAAGTTCGATGTTTGGTAATTGATAATTATAATGTTAAATAGTTTCGTTCATAATAAAAGGTAATTATTTTTAATTTACAACAAACTAATTTTATTCCCTACCCTTCCTTCTTCGCATGATTCGAGTAGACATCCTTTCCGAGTTTCTGCCGATTTTCAATTAAAATTCTCAATTTCCAAGTTTATTGAAAACAACTTCAACGTAACGACAAACAACAAACCAGAAAGGCGGAGAAGCAGTTGAATTGCAAACAGGAAAACATAAACAATCTTCATCTCGTCAGAAGTTGTCTGAAACGCCATATATTTGGACTTATTTATACCTGCATTGGGTCTGAAAAATTAAATTTAAAAATAATGTAATAATTTTTATTTTCGTTTTGTTTTTATACATAAATTATTGTTTTAATAACCTGTTAAAATAATTATGATACTATTGGAATCTTTCGTTCATTAATAGTAAATCTTTTAGGATGCAAGTTGTTATGATGGTCGTGTTTGCAGAAATGCCTGTTGCGTAGGTAAGAACCTAATTTATTAGGAAATCACCAACAATTAATTTTGTTTAAAACGTTTTGATAAATTATTTCTATTGAAATATACTGAAAAACATCCTTCATAAACTACAAAATACTTGTAGAAAGCATAAATTTCTACCGTTGATAATAATTTCAGGGATTTACATGAATCTACATCACATTTTTGTTTCGTTTTATTTTGTAGATCCCTGATTTCACTCGATATTTGAACCTACTGCCAAGAATTTGACCTCTTGCTAGTGAAAGAAAGTGGAAATATCTGCTAATCTGATAATAACTACCTTTAATTTTAAATCTAAATTAATAATTATAAATAAATAAATTGTGAATAAAATTGTTGACATATGAAGAAATGTTTAAAATAATAAAAGCGAATGGTTAATAAGGATTTGAATTAAATCCATTTTAATAGGAATTTAATAATTAATTAATGCTCAGGGTACTATTCAGACTCTTTGATTATGAACCTCGACAAATAGAGTTATCTCGAAAAGATTCCGATTCTTAGAATATTGAGCATTTTACATCTTCCAAGCCATCTGAACACTTTCAATAAACCTGACCTTCTATAATTGGTTTGAGGACCCCGGGTTATTACAGTAATATGAAAAGATGCAAGAAGGAAGACTTAAAAAACCGTGAGAAAATATTTTTTAATTTTTATCATCTCGAAATTATGGATTCGGAGTTAAATAATTTAGTTTTTAAGTGTTATTTTTGTGACGTAATAATGGTTAATTTATAACTTTTTAAAGGCTGTGGGGGACGATCCAATCTTCCTAACTTTCATGAACCCTTGGATAAGCGTGGTTCTATTTATACAATCCGCCCACTAATGTTGACGAGGATAAATGTTCGTTTATTAAAATTTTTAAACTAATTCAAATTAATTTATATTATTTTTTATATTAAAATCGTTATTAGAATTTAAAATTTTGCAAAAATATAACAAACAATAAATTAACAAAAACACCAATGGTGTCATTAGTCATCAAACTAATTTTAATAACTTTAATTTATTTTTAAACCAATTGTCTTTCACAAAAGCTAACCGCATGTTTTGCTCAATTTATGACAGTAAAGATGTGACATGCAGTGATCGTCCTATAGAAAAGTTAATTTATGAGTCAAATGACATTTTTGATGTTTGATAATTATTTATTATTAAATATATATATATAAATTCAAAATTTATAATCAACTTTATCTCTTACGCGGTAGCATGGATCGCCTTCTTCTCCGCGCCCATAGACAATTGCTGCCGATTTTCAATTCAAATTCTCAATTTCCAAGTTTATTGAAAACAACTTCAACGTAACGACAAACAACAAACCAGAAACGCAGACAATCAGTTGAATTGCAAACAGGAAAACATAAACAATCTTCATCTCGTCAGAAGTTGTCTGAAACGCCAGTGATATTTGGACTTATTTATATCTCTATTACGACCGGAAATTCGATTTAAAAATTTAAAAATTAAATTTAAAAATAATGTAATAATTTTTATTTTTAATTATTTATAGTGAAATTTATTGTTGGATCCCTAGATCCAATAAATTGAAGAATAATTAAAATTATATTGCCGATTAATTAATTTAATAATTAATTAAATTTAGTGGCAATATAATTTGAGAATTAATTGGTGCTATTCAGAATCTTTGGTTATGTACCTTGACAAATGGATTTATCTCGGAAAGAGAGCGAGAGTAATAGAAACAGCAGATTTCAAGACTTAATCAATTAAGCATTTTACATCTTCCAAGCCATCTGACAACTTTCAATAAACCTGCCCTTCTATAATTAGTTTGAGGACCCCGGGTTATTACATTGGTGTCAGGAGTGGGATTTAGAGTTAAAGGGTGTCCAAAAGTAACTAAGGTAGAAGCTTGTTTAATTGAAAAGTGAAGGATGCCGAAGTACTTGGATGAATTGTACGTGCCTCGATTGAGACAAGAATTGAGAGATCGTGGCCTAGATTGGAAAGGCACGAAAGCTGAGATACGAGAGCGACTTGGGACATGGCTGACAGAGAATGGCCATGACCCAGAGGAATACGAATTCGAGAATCCATCCCATAAAAAAATGGAAGAATTTCTTGATTTTATGAAAAAGTCCGTAGATGAGTTGAGGAGGAGTATTAGGGGCGATTTGAAAAACACAGCGATTCCATGTCAGGATGTCTCGCTGGTTTCGGGTGAAAACTCTACCGAGAAGAGTCCTGTTGGTTCTTTTGAATTCGAGTCCGAATATAGTAAGTGGCGGAGAAAGTTTGTAGAGAACTCTAGGAGGACTATTAGGGGCGATTTGGAAAACACAGCGATTCCGCGTCAGGATGCCTCTTTGGTTTCTGGTGGAAACTCTACTGAGAAGAGTTCTGATGTTCCAAGTACCGTTTCTGGCAGCATTGGGATGGAGTCATTAGAAGGCACATCCAACCACAGTGCGTGCGTGTCTCCAGAAACTCTGTGCTTGATGGCAGACTTAGAGAACTCGACGTTGGCGCCCATAGAGTTATCAGATCAGGTCGAGTCGTCAGCAGGGCCCAGAGAGCTCACGGAGGTTTTAGTGGAGCAAGTGGAACTTTCGGAGGAGCCCGTGGGATTGCCGGTGGATCATGTGGAGTTGTTGGTGCAGCCCGAGGAGTTACTGATGAGTCACGTGGAGTTGCCGGTGGAGCGCACGGATTTGATGGTGGAACAAGTAGAGTCTACAGAACAGCCAATGGATTTCCCGACAGAGTCTGCGAAGTTATTAGTACCGCCCGAGGAGTCACCGATGAAGGACATTGAGTTACCAGTGAAGCCCACGAAGTTGATGGTGGAACAAGTAGAGTCTACAGAACAGCCCATGGATTTACCAGCTGATGTTTCGGCTCCATTGGAAATAACAGAAGGGAGTGCTCGGGATTTCGGGGGAGTGCCTAGCAAGGAAAATGGAGCAGGTGATCCTGTAGAGAGTCTGAGATCTGGCGGCATGGTGGAGCAGGAGGTTGAGCATAGAAATGGCGATGTTACGCGACTGAAACTTGCGGGACACAGAAGCAAAAGGGAGGAAACAGAAATCCCAGAAGATGGCAAAGCAAATGGATCTGGGATTTGCAGCCATGAGATTGTTGGAAGATTGGATCCTATTCCTAGAGTAAAAATGAAAATGGGAATAGATGTCTGTTCGGGACGAACAGATTTAAGGAGGGGGCAGTGTTGGATCCCTAGATCCAATAAATTGAAGAATAATTAAAATTATATTGCCGATTAATTAATTTAATAATTAATTAAATTTAGTGGCAATATAATTTGAGAATTAATTGGTGCTATTCAGAATCTTTGGTTATGTACCTTGACAAATGGATTTATCTCGGAAAGAGAGCGAGAGTAATAGAAACAGCAGATTTCAAGACTTAATCAATTAAGCATTTTACATCTTCCAAGCCATCTGACAACTTTCAATAAACCTGCCCTTCTATAATTAGTTTGAGGACCCCGGGTTATTACATTATTATAGTAAGTTGCATGTTGAGTACATCTGTGTGTAGTCACTTGTGATTGATCAAAACATTTTTATTTAGTTTTATGATACGATGTACAGCTTTGTATCTACTCCATGCTCTAGGAATTTTAAACAAAGATGTTAAAAATTATAAATTTAACCTTCTATATCATTATGAGACACCATCCAAATCATTAGGAATGTAATAATCGTTACCACTTAAAGATCTCTATTTATTTCTTTTATTTTGCAATATTGGAAGCAAGAAGGCTTGATAAACTATGGAGAAAATTTTTAAAATTTATTTATTTCGGAATTTATGTTTTAATAAAATATTTATTTTATTTAAAAGTTATTGATTTAAAATAAAAATAAGGATTTAATTTTGGAATTCTACTTTTACGGCACAGTTATAATTTTAATTTTTAACTTTTTGAAGGCTTTTGTGGTGATTTTAATTCTCCTTAAACTTCAAAATCCGTTGGGAAACGTGGAACATATCGAGGATCTTCGTAATATGGATCGTACGAATCTGTTGATCAGTACAAATTTTTTCATTTAGAAATTATTATTTTGCAAAAATTATTTATAATAATAATAATAATAATAATAATAATATTAATAATATAATAAACAATCAAATAAGCAAAAACAAAATCTATAATTAATTTAATTTATCAAAAAACTAATTTTAATAACATAAATTTATTATTAATTTTGTTTCCCATAAAATCTAACTGCATGTTTTGCTTTCCAAATCACAGTAAAGGTTTCTGCGGCAGTCAACGTCCTGGGAAAAAAGATATTGTGAGATTCATTATCAACCATTATTAACAAGTATTTTAAGAAATAAAAATTTATTATATAAAAAATAATTTTCATTTGGAATTAATTAAAATTAATAAATTATTATTTTTATTATTATTATTTATATTTCATACTCTGAGACACAGAAAGCCTATTCCTGCTTGTGAAAAGACGATGTCTGTAAATTATTAATTAAATTATTAATTAAATTTTTAATTAAATTGTTATTAAATATAAAGGTTTATTGAAAGCTACTGAGATGCGATGACGGTGACAAACAACCAACCAGAAAGGCAGACAAGCAGAAGGAAGGCAACACAAACATTCCTCATTTTGGCAGAAGTTGTCTTAAAACGACAAATGATGGTTGGACCTATTTATACATATTTATTTATACTGTATCTGCCTTATATCTGCCTGCGATGGTGTTGATGACGACGACGACGATGTTGTTGTTGTTCATTTAATAATTTTTATTATGCTGAGAGCTTTGCATTGCATGCAATAATTTCATACATCTCTTGCAACTTACACATGGACATTTTTGAAAAATAAATAACATAATAAATATAATACGTATTAAAAATAAATAACATAATAAATATAATATATAATATTTTAACAATTTTTTATTTTGCAAGATTTAAGAAACTTTCGAAAATATTTTGAGGCTTGTCTAATGCTTTTTAGACTAGGGTTAGGGTTAGGGTTAGGGTTAGGGTTAGGGTTAGGGTTAGGGTTAGGGAAAACATTAATTATTTACGAGTTATTTATAATTTATAATTTATTGCTTATTTTATTTATTAAACATTAAAATTCTTTAGTCTGTCTAGCTTGGATCGCCGTTTATACCTGCTTCTGGATCAAACCTATCGATCAATTGATCTGTAAATCTTTCTGAACATATTCTTCGAACGAATGAAATATGTCATTCGACAATACAGGCTTTATTCCTGTCACGGTTCTAGGCCGAAAAGATACGAAAACACAAGTCCTTTCAATAATTCTTTATAATAACTGCAGCGCGGTTCGCCTCTCGTCAGTCCTTTTGCAAATACAATCAGTACCAATTTTCGATTTAATTTCGAAGTTTATTAAAGACTATTTGAAAGAAAATGACGGTGACAACCGACCAAACAAGAAGCAGACAAGAAGCAGACAAGCATCAATCCTATTAAGATTGCTAATAGGACAACACGAACAGTTGTCTTCATCGTTGTCTGAACTTTAGTGATGTTTCCATTTAGTTATATCTCCGACATGCCTTTAACTTACCTGATGATGAAGATAATAAAGGTAAAAATAGTGATGATGATGGTGATGGTGTTATATTTTTTTTATTTTAAATTATTGACGGTATTTGTTTTAAATGTTTGGAAGGAGTAAAGTAATACGTGAGGTCACGTGTAATTCATTGTTTGCTTGTTGTAATACATTAATGCATAGTATTCTGTGGTATCAAGTTGTTTACAGGTTTATAACATGCTTAGAAGCATTTATATAAATAAATTGAAAAAAATAGATCTTAAATCGCAACGTGGGACTTCATCAGAAAGGGCTTTGCTAACCACAAAACTTTGAAAATATACTTTCCACGAACAATCACAGTTACCGTCATCGCTATCATTACCAGAGTAACAAAAACAACAACAACAACAACAACTTCAAAACTGACGAAAAGTTAATTTCAATCTGAAAGCGAACAAGAAAAACAAATTGATTGATCGATGCTCAGAACGACTGATCTATGGATTCACGAATGCAGAAGAAAGGATGGAGCGGATGGAGGTGGTGGAGGGATACGTACATGAGTTTCGGATGGAAAAGGAGATGTTTCCAGTCTGAGAGAGAGGAGAAACAGATGCATGACGGAGCTGGAAAAAGGCCGGTCTACGAAGGGAGAATGGTTGGTGCAATTGGGAGCCACTTGCGTTCATTCGAAGACGTTGCTATTTATAACCGACCAACGATTTAGGAGGAGCTGGCAAAAATTATTGAGCAGAAAAATAAGAGGAAAAATAAAGAAAAATAAAAATTTGCGAATTCGTTCTTTTTTTCAAACTCTTCCACGCGAGATGGAGCATTGCAAATGTATTCTCGTCTCGGACGGAGTTTGCTTCAAAAGTTGAGAATAAAATTTGTTTGGATATTTTTGTGTGTGGAAATATAATAATTTATAATTGATTAGTAAATAGTTAGTAAATAGGTCGGTGCAATGGCTGAGGTGTGCTGTAGATTTGGAATGTTTTTACAAAACTTTGTCCAATTTGGATGCCAATAGTTTTCCATAATAGGAGAGATATTGGTTAACGATCTGAAAATAAATGGATTATTAGAAGATGGATTGATATTATTCTGATTATTGAAGAATAATCCGAAATTATTCGTAATATTTTCAAACAACACGTCACCTGTTATTTGTCTCCCGTGTTGATCTTTTCAAGGCATTATGGATAAGAACGATTATTTCCTACAACAGGAACTTCTGGATGAGGGTGAATTAAACTTTCCATAAAATCATTTTAAATTTCTATTTAAATTGATTTTACTTGAATTCTGATTTTATTTTAAAAATCATTTCTACTTTTCGAGTTATTAAAGTTGAAGTGCCTTCTTGCAACTCGTGATGGACCCATAAATAGCCATTTTTTTTATTTATCAATATATGTTTATTTTTTTATAATATTTATATTAATATATTTATAATAATATATTAACATAAATATTATACAAGCATTAATATTCGAAGGATTGTAACTTATCTTAAAAATAAAATTTAAAATATCCTAAAAAAAAACTAAACAAAAATAACAAAAAAAAAAACCCACTAAAGCACAGCTATAAATTGTGAATTTTAAGTGCCCAAAACTGTCGAGGTCATTTGGTTCAATTGTACGTAAAATATACGACAACGTGTTGGTCTATAATTGAGAAGACCTATTTCTTCATGATTCTCTTCAAAACTGTTTTCAAAAATCATCCATAAAATAAGATTTCAAGTTCAAGAATTCGTTGAATAAATTTAAAATATAATATAAATTAATTTTTTATTAATAATCGTTTATTTTTATTTAAATAATTAAAATATTTTAATATTTGATTAGAATTGCATTTGTTTGATTGATCTTTGAGCTGAGAAATATGGTTTATTTGAACTAGGCCATCTGTCCAACAATCCATTTATCATTTCGCCTTCCATCTCCATCATCATCATCATCATCGTCATCATCTTCAGCATCATCAGCATCACCATCATCATCATCATCATCTTCAGCATCATCATCAAGAGATTGTTGTTTATTCAGTTGTATATATCGTGTCAGCATCAATACTTCCTATGTAAACATGACTTAACATCGCCCAAGGCTGTTTTAATGATGGCTCTTCAACTATTTTGATAGGTACTCGATAAAAGTTTAGATATTTTAAATATAAATATAAGTATTTAATATAAATATAATTATTACAAATAATTAAAAATATTAAATTTAAATGCACTGATTCACGATTTCCTCACGGGATTCAGTTCACGTCTGTTCTCAGAAAATAAGATGTTATGCATTGTCTGTCAGGCGCACATAATGTTTACGAGTAAAATATTAATAATAATAATAATAATAATAATAATAATAATAATAATAATAATAATAATAATAATAATACTTTTATCCTCGGATAACCTTTGGTTTTAATAATTAAGAAGATAATATTTTACGCTGATTTTCTGGTTAATTCCAACATTTTATCTCACTTTCGATTCAATTTTATCTCGGGTTGTTGTGAGTAATAATTCTTTTTATTTATATTTTTACGATTTGTTTCTTTTTTATTTTATTTATTTATATTTATTTAATTTAATTTATATTAAATTTATTTATTTTATTATTTGCATTCTTTGGCATTATGACTAATCACTATCACAGAATCATTACCAAGAGCATCGAATAGAAAAATTATAATATAATAATAATAATAATAGTAATAATAGTAATAATAACAACATCATAATTATGCATCGGCATGGAAGCATTGGTCTCCATGGAAACCACGATAAGGGTGATGTACGAGGCATGTAATTGCCACAGACGTCCGTGAGTACTGAGTCTAAAAATCATCCATTTTCTCGCATCTGGAATATTTCAAAACATTCCTTGGAAAATCTCCCCAAATAGATTCTGACAGCCCGCCATAATGATTTTTTTTTAAGAGTTCAACATATTCTATATTTGTGTGTGTGTTTTTTTTTTGTTTTTAATTTTTAAATCTATTAAATATTCAATTTTAGACGTTTTCCATTTTAAAATTGATCATCCATTGTAAGAGAATCATCGAAAGAAACAAAAATGAATATCATTTTCGAATTTCCAATTAGGTAATAGGAATTATTTAACCTCGATGCGTAAATCAATATATCAATCAAACCCGATTGACTTTCAATCAGTGCCTAGATTCTGGCTTTCGAGAAGGTGGAGGCTGGCAGTACTGGGTTGTTTCGGGTTCCTTATCATCACCTCAAACAGAGTGGGCGTGGAGGTGGCCCTACTGTGCATGCTCAACAGGACGTCGACCAACGTCTACACCACCCATCCTCTCACGGCTCGCTTTCCCGACCACATAGGCATTGTCAACCCCGTCTGGAGAATCTACAGCTCTCTCAGCGTCCAACAGCTTGGTCTCTCAATAGCTTCCGGTTCGGCCAGTACCGTCAACCTTGCAGAAGCTGTCACGGAAGAACCCTTGTTCGAACGACTGTCGTCTGGCATTGCGTCGTTCAAAGCCGAACAAGATTTGGTCAAGGACAGGGGGAGGATTAGAAGGAACAATTTGGTAGACGT
Organism: Hirudinaria manillensis; assembly: GCA_034509925.1. Classification (NCBI taxonomy): domain Eukaryota; kingdom Metazoa; phylum Annelida; class Clitellata; order Hirudinida; family Hirudinidae; genus Hirudinaria; species Hirudinaria manillensis. Next base: position 726,093 of record CM067528.1, read on the forward strand.
GGGTAACAAAAGGTCAACCAAAGTCTCCACCCAGTCATCGAAAACGTCGACACGAAGAGCGGATCAGATTCGATCGAAACCCAGTAGTTTCGCTACTCAATGGTTGCTGAACTCAACCCAATCGACGAAAGCGCCGCTACCTCAAAAGCCGCCAATCTCGTCTGCCGATGTGGAAAAGGAAAAGCGACGAATAACGACGACGACAACAACAACAACAACACTAAAAAGAAAGATCGATCCAAAACCAGTTTCAACCACAACTTCTTCTGCGAACTTTTCAGAGGAGTTTCTCGATTGGGGACTGACGTTCAATTCAACATTACTCAATTTCTCAGCCACTGATAACCTATCTGCCCTGGATTACAATTCTACCGCAAGAAACGGTACAACTGCAGTTGCCGGTACGTCCCAAGCGACCAAATGCGAGTTCTGGAATGCAACAACCTATTCCTTCCTAGATACTGACCTCCTTAGCGTCCCAGAGGTAAAATAAAATTTAATAAATAAATAATTAAATAATAATAATAATAATAATAATAATTTAATTTTTTTTTACACAGAATGGGGACTTGAACTGGACCAGAGAGGAGCACACGGCCATCTGGGAGGCCTACTACTTGGGCGACCTCATAGTTCGAATACCGTCTGCCTTTTTGGCCCAACGGTTCGGAGGGAAGAGGATATTCGCCCTGGTCGTCTTCGTGGAGTCCATTTGTACGGCACTGGTTCCATTGGCTTCGAAACTTCATTACTTTCCTGTCCTACTCTTGAGACTGTTCACAGGCATGAGTGCGGTTGGTCATTTGAGTCTGGAGTTGTTGTATACTTATTATGATAATAATAGTAATAATAATAATATTATTATTAACATATTATTATTGTTAACATATTATTATTATTATTAACACTATTATTATAAGAATGTATTACGAAACGTTCCATTTACACTTTTGAAACAATTGCTGTGAGAAAAAAAAAACAACAACAAAATAATAATAATAATAATAATAATAACAATAATAATAATAATAATAATAATAATAATAATAATAATAATAATAATAATAATAAAACTGGGCTCGGAATGCGACGGCAAAATAGGAATGGAAATGTTTGTTGATTGAAAACATTCCTTTGAGAGAAAAAAAAAAACTTTGTTGCGAGTTGCAAATTATTTTGGAGATCAGGACGTCTGTTGGTGTTGCCAAGAATTTGATTTGATGGACTCTTTTATTCCTTTATTCAGTCGTTCAATCGATCATGCATTTCTTCATTCATTCATTCATTCACGCATTCATGCATCCCCTTCATTCATTCACTCCTTCGTTCATGCATCCAATCATCGATGAACGTCTCAGATATACAAGAACGTTTGCCTGATAAAAATTATGCCAGATTATCATTTCGCGATGCACATTTGCATATTCACGACATGCAAATGAACTCCTTGGAAAACAACTGATTCTACATTTGGATACACGCCGTGGAAAATCTGTGGATTTTTATATTTCACTTTAGAAGGTTTAAGTGCCTCTTTCCTCTCGGAATCATCATCATCACCATCATCGTCATCATCATCATCATCGCCATCATTGTCATCGTCATCACCATCATCATCACCACCATCATCGTCATCATCATCATCATCGTTCTGTGAAAGAAGGTGAACACATGGACGGAACCGCTACCAGGTGATGATTGGTAGCAAAAAGAGTCCGACGAAATGAGGTCAAAACTTGACCAATGGCTCGTTGTTCGACAATCGAGGTCAAACTTTGACCAATGGGATCGCGGATTGACATTTCAAGGTCAAGCTTTGACCCACATTCGGGGCCAGAGTTCACACGATCGAGTTTCAAATTTAGAGAGGAACATTTTCATTACCAAAGGCTGATAATGAATATTCATAAGCTGAATTAATAATCAGTTATCGAACATTATTTTAATCGAAAGTTGAATATTGAATGGCAAAAATATTATAATTACTAATTAATTGGATAAATTATAAATTATAATTGTAAGGACACCGAAAATCTATAATAATTATTTCTGTTGCACGTCTTGTCCTTTGCATTTTCTCATTTTTTTCTGCTTTTCCACCTTCGACTGCTTCGTTCGAAGGATTTGCACCTGAAATATTTATTTTCCCTGGAAAATACAAGCAGATCATTGACGTCATCGGCATCCTTGAGCCATAGAGCAATTAACTTTCAGTCCCTCCATTCATCCATCCATCCATCCATTCGTTCATCCATCCATCCGTCCGTCCGTCCAACCATCCATCTATCCACCCACCCACCCATTCATCCGTCCGTGAAACAGCTGCCCTTTAACTCAATGACTTATTTGTGCGTTCCAACTCACTTCTATACTTTCTAAGGAAATTAATTTAATCAATAATAATAACATAAATGATATAAAGGATAATAATAATAATAATAATAATAATATAATAATAATAATAAAAATGATAATAATAATTTTAGTAAGTACATTTATTACCACAGGGTTTCAGTACCCCTGCCATGTACTACATGCTGGGTAGATGGGCTCCTGCAGATGAAAGGTGTCTTCTGCTGGCCATAATAAATACTGGTAAAGGAATATTTTATTATTATTATTATTATTATTATTATCATTATTATCATTATTATTATTATTATTATTTTTATTATTATTACTGTTGTTGTTGTTACTAGTAACGTTTATACGTCATACTATAATATATTAAAAATGTATAATTATAGTCATTCTTTCGCTATAATATTCCCAACAGCATAATTTTTGATACTATTACATCAACAGCAAAAGATAATAAATTTATATTCAACTCCAACTTTATTGATTCCATTATTATATTATTTTTATCACAGGCGGATGGATAAGCGGTTGTGCTGTGGTTTTTCCACTTTCGTGTCTCCTTTGCACCTATGGATTTGAAGGGGGGTGGTCTTCCGTCTTCTACATCTTCGGTTTGTCACGTTCTATTGTTGTTGTTGTTGTTGTTGTTGTTGTTGTTGCCAATGCAACCCTCAAGAGTACGCCTTCTGGACGGAGGCGCTATATAAATGGTCGGGCAATCGCGTTATTCATTTGCATAGGATCCGGAATTTCATAAAATGATGACTAATTGCGGATTAAACGATTTAAAGAAAAATAAAATTCGATTTAAAGATGAAAAATAACATAATCTCTAAATAATAGGAAACAATCACCAACCTCCCATTGGCGCCATCCTGTTGTGTTAAAAAATGAAGCAAAAATATAATAAAAATACAAAAAAAAATATATTAAAAATAAGAAGCCACGAGATCCAGGATTCCAAAATAGAGACGTGAGTCATCAGAGCGGAGTTATTTTTAGAAGCCTTTCCGCAACCTGTTTACTCCAATTATCGCTCTCATATCCAAGAGGGATCCTCTTTTTCCGCTCGTTGATGACGTCACGACAGGCTGCTTACGTCATCGTCAATGGACAAAAGACAATTTGTTCTGTCTTTTTTTAACTTTCGAAATCTCATCTGGAAATGACGGCTTTAGATTTCCAGATTTTCAGGAACTTTGAAATTAATTCGTAGAAAAATACGTTTAAATAAATTGAAATTGAGTTGGTTGCACACGTTCTGCAATTTTTTTCTCAAATAAATATTTCTAGATTTTATATTAAATGTTTAAAATGAATTTGCAATTATAATGATACATCTCTTCTCACGCTTCGTCTTCTTGTAATAATAATCACAACCCTAATAATGGTTTGAATGCGATGACCTTTTGATTGATAGAATTATCTCACAGGGGGTTCTGGCATGGTCTGGTGCGTTCTGTGGATGTTGTTTACTGCTGACACCCCTCAGCTGGACGCTACCATTCCCAGCGATGAGAGGTCGTACATAATCACCAGCATCAGAGCCAGTGAAATTGTGGACAACAAATTAGAGGGACTGAAGTGTTCTCACGTTAGAACTGTTGCTCTTGTTGTTGCTCTTGTTGTTGTTGCTTTTGTTGTTGTTGCATTTGTTGTCGTTGCTCCTGTTGTTGCAAAATCTTTTCACCGCATTATTATTAGTATTATTTTGAACATGTTGTTTGAATTTTTAAAATATATTTAAAAAATATTTATTCATACCATGCAAACAGAAATTGGATAGCATGATTCATATAATTCTTGACAAAACAAAACCAATTACTTTTTAAGAATTTAATAAAAAAAATTCACTAAATATTTATTTATTTATAAATTCGCGACATCTTAATCTGCAAACGCAGACGACCTGGTTAGCGCCACTATCGGCGCCAGTTGCGGCCTACGTAGGTCATGATGATCATCGCGAAATCGACAACAGCAGCGCCAACAACAACAACAGTGACGCCAGAGCGAGTAAAACAACGACGACGAAGACAATGACAGCAATGACTGATCACTTGAAGTGGCCAGTCGTACTGACCTCGGTTCAAGTCCTGCTTTTGACTTGCACCGAGTTCACCCACGAGTGGATCATCATGACTTACTTCAGCGTTCTGCCAACTTATAATAACATCATGCTCAACTTTGCTGTTGATGAAGTGAGTAATTGATTGATTGATCGATTGATTGATTGATTGGTTGATTGATTGATTGATCGATTGATCGATTGATTGATTGATTGATTGATTGATTGATTGATTGATTGATTGATTGATTGATTGATTGATTGATTGATTGATATATTTATTTATTCAATTATTTATTTATTGTTACACTATTCATTACTGAATGTTATAAGTTTGGGGTCACCCATCCATCCACCCATCCATCCACCCATCCATCCACCCATCCATCCACCATTCAGTATTCGGTGGCCTTCATCATGCCCTGTGCCGGATTCTGGTTCGCCATGTTGATGACAGCAGGTGCGGCCGACCGACTGCACAGCTACGGGGTACTTCCGGTCACCCACGTGAGAAAGGTCATGAACAGCGTCGGTATGTTGGTCTGGTTTTTTTTGTTTGTTTCAAGGAAATTAATGGGGAAAGAAAAAAGAAATGAAATACTGTTGAGCGGAATTAGGGGAACCAGGCGAGTCTGATTGTTGCTAGCAGTTGCTGGGACGAATTTTTTGAGAGCATTTCTTGATTGTTTTTGAGTAATTGTTGTGAAAATAAGGATAAACAATTTTTTAAAAGGGAAATTAAAATTGAAATAATTATTTTACTGCTTCACTTGTTTGAATATATTTAACAAAAAAAAAACTCCTCGTCAAGTAGAATATAAAAAAGTTAATCCAAATCTATCCAATCATCCACCCAATCTACCCAATCATCCACCCAATCTACCTAATCATCCTGTCATCCATCCACCCATTCTCTTTTCAGGTTGCGTTGTTTCTTCTTGCATGCTCCTGTCTGTCATGTTCATAGGTTGTCAGCAGCGCAGAGGTCTCCTATACATCTCCATCTTGGGACTTTCATTCGCTGGAATCCAATATAGCGGTGCCCTCGTGGCTCCGTTAGATCTTTCATCCAGGTAGATGAATGGAAGGACGGATAGATGGACGGACTGGTGCAAGGACGTGTGGGCGAATGTAGAAAGGGATGGATGGATGGATGGACGGATAGATGGACGGACTGGTGCAAGGACGTGTGGGCGAATGTAGAAAGGGATGGATGGATGGATGGACGGATAGATGGACGGACTGGTGCAAGGACGTGTGGGCGAATGTAGAAAGGGATGGATGGATGGATGGACGGATAGATGGACAGACTGGTGCAAGGACGTGTGGGCGAATGTAGAAAGGGATGGATGGATGGATGGACGGATAGATGGAAAAATGAACTAACAGAGTAACTAGATGAATGGATGGATGGATGGATAGAAAACACATCAAATTTAAGAATTAAAAAAAAAAGAAACAGTCCTTCACTGACAATTCAACTCGCAGACATCAGTAACTAATCATCCACTTACCCAGGTACTCTGCAGTTTTGATTGGCATCAGCGGCATAGCCAGGGCATCGGTCAGGTTCGTCATTCCGCCCTTCGCTGCCCTCCTCTTGAGACACAACCAGGAAACCGGTCACGTGGACGACTTCAAGGGCTACGAGATTCTGAGCAGACGACAGTCAAACAGCACCAACCCCCTCGGGGTTAGTTGAGTTGGCCTCTGCATTTAGAGGTCACTTGCTGATTGGGTCATTTTTGTAGGGAAATTTTGAATTTTTTTTCTATAATTTTCATTTAACTTGCCATTAACTTCCATGTTAATTATTTTGTAGACAATAATTTTATAATAACAGCTTTACGAAAATATCTATCCATTTATTAATTTTTCACTCGCTAGGTTTGCGGCCTAAAATTACGAACCGCTCGCTAGGGTAGCAGCTATATTTATATTTCATTCGGTAGTATAATTTTTTTTTAAACTTTATTTAC
>CM067528.1:737500-762500 GCA_034509925.1 Hirudinaria manillensis
ATTTAACTCCATGAAACAAGATAACATTGAAGTGCGAGGGCAACAAGTTCATCAGGGAGGAGGTCGGTGTCAATTATGACAGCGTCAACACGAGTGTCATTGATGGAGACTCCAGGGTCTTGGTAATAATAATAATAACAATAATAATAATAATAATAATGATAATAATAATAACAAATAATTCCTTAATTTAATTAATAATCATGCAAATAATAATAATAATAATAATTATAATATTATAATTATTATTATTATTATTATGGAATTTTAGTTTATTTAAAAAAATATATCTTGGTAATAAAGTTAATGGAGCAATTAATAAATAATAATGAATATTTAATAAATAAATAATATTTATTATTTAAATTAAATTAAATTTAATCCGACAGACCTTGGTCACTGGGGCGGTGGTAAGCACTAGGAAGTTCAGGAGAATGTAAAGGAGATAATCCTAATAATTTCTGTTTTATCACATAATTACAATTAATTAATTAATAATTTAATAATTTAATTAAAAGAATTAATTTTATAAATATTTTTATAAATTTATTAAAATTTAAATTCAAAAGAAGTCGTCGATCTTTCGAGATAATTGATTTTCAATTGATTTAATTTAATTAATTTGTGTAAAATTTTAAAATCATTATCAAAAGAGAAGCAGTTAATAATAATAAAAATTAATAATTATTTAAGAAATAATAATAATTATAAATAATCATTTATTAACTCAACACAATTCCATGTAATGTTTTACGGCGACCAAAATAAAAAATGCAAAAACTACATGGTTTCATGTGTTTTGCATATAAATTATAAATGGTAATTATTTATAATTATCATTATTTACAATTATGGAATAATTTATGCAATTTATAAATGATATAATTTAAATTACGTCATAAATTTATAAACTAATATATTGATTAGCATTTATAATTTGTTTATAATTTTTCTATAATTTATTATAAAGATTTAATTTTAGTTAATATATATAATAATATATTAATATAATTATTTTATATTTTTTTAATTCCCGGAGATGAATGTTCTCATCATGGAACGTTTACAAATCGGATTCTAAAGGATTATTTCTTCACACGCCATCTCTGAAGTCATGATAATGATGACTCGTGACGACGACGATGATGACAACGACGATGGCGGTGATGATGATGATGACGACGACGATGACGGTGATGATGATGATGATGACGACGACGTCGGCCATTGTAACTACGCTAATGTCGTTGGCAGTGGTTTCGGCGTTGTGGATAGAGATATAATAATTATAATCATAATATTCTCGTGAATTTATAAAGAGCTGATAATTATGGCATAATTTGCAAGTCAGAAAAGATGGATTATATTATTGCCAGTGCATTAAGCTGATGAATTAGTTGGAAATGAAATATGCTTTCAAATTCTGAACGATAAATTTGTATGAATTTTAGTATAAAATCTTTTTTAATATTTTTTATTATTTATTTCATAAATTAGATTTTAATTTTAAGTCTGTTCAGTAATTTATCCTTTTGGTGAAAGAGAAGAAAGATTCAAAATCAAATATAAAGAATTAGAATTAATTTGATGTTAATTCTCATTTTAATTACTAATTCAACAAATAATTTTAATAATAAATATAAATTATTTATTGAGATAAAAAATTAAATTAAAATTTTATTTAACATTAAAATATCTATTATTTACTGAATGTCACTAAATGTCAATAAAGATCAAAAACGTTACAAAGAATTTGTACTTAATACAAGATTACCTAATAAAGTATTATTGACTGACGATTCAATGGTCATGATGATGATAATGATGATGATGATGGTGATGACGACGACGACGATGATGGTTGTAGGAAGACATAGGGATAGGCGAATTGTGATTGCAGCATTTACAAGTATTTATGAAATAATTAAAAAAGAAATCATTTTAAATGGAACCGAGTCACGTGACGCGTGGAAATTGACGACCCGGGTGGTCCGACTGCGGGTGGTCGTAAAGTTAAGTTTGGAACTCCGAGGGATTGGCAGAGGAACAGGAATCTTTTCAGAGGCATGATGACGTCAGCGCAACATGCCTCAGGTTGCGAATTGCTTAATTACTTGCTTAAAATATTATTATTATTATTATTGTTATTATTATTATTATTGTTATTATTATTATTATTGTTGTTATTATTATTAGTGTTATTACTATTATTATTGTTATTATTATTATTGTAATTTAAAATAGAAATAATAATTAATTAATGATGATGATGACGATGACGAAGAAGATGATGATGATGATGATGATGCTAATGATGATGATGCCGATGCACAGTTATCTGATTTAAGTGGTTTAGCACTCCGTCAACTTGGAATTCATGGGCGCATAAAATCTGCCCTGTGCCAGCCCAAGATGTCTTTCCATAGTTTGGAGGGGTGCAGTAGAATGAACTCAGGGCGCCACGCATGGAAGTGATGATGATGATGATGATGATGGCGATGCTCAAGACGACGACGACGATGATGGCGACGGCGGCAAACGCACTAACAGAACATAACGGGCACGCAGTCAGGCTCGCACACACACACACACGCGGGCACACCGACTCCTGATCTGGATATTTTTTATCACGTGGGGCAGGGGCTTAGCCGTTCGCTTCGTTTCCGAAATTTTTTTGTTGTTGTGACCGTGAAGATGATTGACCGTTGAAAGTTGAACAACCGGTTTGGTTGGCATTTCTACAGGCTGCAATTCTATCCTTGTGTGTCCCGAAGGAAATCTATTCCATGGTTAAACTTGTCCGTCAATCCATCCATCCATCCGTCTATCCGTCCGTCAATCCATCCATCCATCCGCCTGTCCGTCTGTCAATCCATCCATCCATACGTCTGTCTGTCCGTCCGTCAATCCATCCATCCATCCGCCTGTCCGTCATGTCAATCCATCCATCCATCCGTCTGTCCGTCCGTCAATCCATCCATCCATCCGCCTGTCCATTCTATCCAAAGGGTCAGCTTCGGTCATTAGTCAATTCATCTATCCAGCGACTGGCCATTACTCAGAATTTCTGATATTTTTTTCCAAAAGTTTTTATTATTTGAATAAAATTCTTTTTTGAAAAATATTCCAGTCACGTGGCTGCTTTTGAAAAATTATGACTTTGTAACTTTCGTCTGCTCGGCTGAAAATGTGTGGCGCTAATCTTTCATCCACAACTTATCCTACCTCTCCATCTTTTTATCCGTCCGTTCATCTGTCCGTCCATCCATACATCCATCATAAAAGCATCCTATCTATTTCAATCCAAACAATTAAATCTTCAATAGTAACTTTTTAATGCAAAAAGATATGAAATTCAAAATAAAATAACTATGAAATATCCTCGAAACGTATTGTCATCATCATCATCATCATCATCATCTCACCATCACAATCATCATCATGACCATCATCATCATCATCATCATGATCGTCAACGCGATTCCTCGCTCATCGCTGTTATAAGCGTCATCGCATTTGCATATAAACAAACTTCCATCAAAACACGCCGAAATCGTTATCACCGTCATCGTCTTCATCACCATCATCGATCCATCGACTGGAAGAGGAAAAACTAATCCAGCCTCAACGTGTACATCGTTGGTCGAATTTTTTTTTAGAATCAGTTGCAAAATAAGTTAAACTAATATAAAAAACAAAACTACTGGTCAGTCGAAGCTGATGGTCTATCGCGGTTCAGGGGAGCAGACGAGGATTTTTGAAGTCCTGAAACATTTTCACAGGAATTTTAGAGAGTTTTTAGACATTTCCGAGAAATTAAAAATAAATTTCTGATTAATAATAAATAAATAAATAAATAAATAAATAAATAAATAAATAAATAAATAATAACAATAAATTATTCATCAGGCGACCGACTTCAATAAAGCGGACAGTAAGAACCATCGAAGAACAGAACTGCCGATGAAAAGATGAAGGGTACCATGAAGTCGAAGTTGTTTTTACGATTTTAAAAGCAAAAAAAAAAAAAGAAACAAAACTAGTAAAACCTCGGATTTTTCCAGCTTGTAACGGGAGACGTTACTTGGAAAACCTCAAGGGATGTTCCTGAAAGTTGAATAGCTCTCTGGAAAGAAAAAAAAACTGCAAAAAACGTCTTAGCTCGCTAAATCGTAAACTGCCGGGTTGTTCTAGAAAGCGTTTTTGAAAGGACTAGACGTATTCAGTATCCGTGATGACAACAATAACGACGACAGCATCACTCAGTCTCAGCTTCGTCTGGATTTCTACGACGACTTTGCCGCTGCTTGTCGCCGTCGTCGTCGGCTATAGCAACTACGATGTCATCCGCCTGTACGACGACATCAACGGCTTCTCTGAGAGTCTCACGGCACAGGAAGACGACTCCGACATATACGACAACTGGAAGAGGCATTCCAAGTCCAGGCGGGGCTATCTGGAGGTATTCGCTCAAGGATTCTTCAGCTCCAGCTGGAAGCGAATCTGTCCGAACGGGTGGCGCGCCCACCACGTATACTTCATCTGCCGCGAGAAGGGGTATATGGACGGAATGGTGATCAACCACCAGTTCCAGACGAACATAGTCAGTCGTAGGGAAATGATCAGTATCCCTGAAGACTGTAACCTGGAGTCGGATAGTCTCCAGACGTGCTTCAACGAGGCCGAGGTCGGACAATGCCTGTCCAACGTGCCCGTTTACATGGTCTGCTACGGAAAGAGACCGGACCATCCGATACCGGATTCAGACTACCATTCAACAGAGTCGAATGAACATCAGCCGTTCAGTTTGAAAATGCCAAGAACCATCAACACCACTACCACCACCACCACCACTACCACCACCACCACAAAGACGATGGCAACTATTCCTACAACAAGACCAAGAAAGACGAGGATAATGGGACGCAGTAGGACTTCCAGGATAGAATCGTACGTGCCAGACGGCCTCTTCAGTTTCATCGAACTCCGCTACGGCTATCTCCCTCTTTTTGACGTTTCTAGATCCGAAAATCCACTCGACATCCTAGAGATTCCTTTCTGCTTCGCTGATTTCAACAAGAACTCCGTCAACTATTTTTGTAAGTCCATTGGCTTCGTAGGAGGCAGACTGGTTATGGACGTTACGCGCCAAAAATTATACATGGATATTCGTAAAATACTGCCGAACATAACCTTGAGCGAATATTACTGCGCAAAGTTCAAAGACTTTGACTGCATCATCTTCTCCCCTGTTTGTCTCCCAGCCGTTGTGGACTGTTACCTCACCATGAGCCACAAGGTCCAAGATTTGGAGTCGAAGTTTTCAATAACCTTCTTGAATAACAAGGTTCATATCTTCAAACTCTTTCTCGACTTGAACGTCGCCGCAGACACCTCGGTCTACGTTCAGATACAGGAAAAGTCTTCCGACGTATTCGTGCCAATCTCCAATAGCAGGATTATCGTCACCCCTTACGGATCGTGTTGGAAGAACAATGCCCAGTTTTTTCACAGGGGCACTGCCCTCACCATCACGAGGAAAGACATGTTCATGGCGCTCGTTAGCTGTCAAAAGCTGAACATCAGCGTCGTCTTCTCGATCGAAGAGTTGAAGTCGACTACGCCGACCAATGCAGAGAGCAATCTTAGTAGGACCTTCATCTTTGCTGTCAGGGGCAAAGTTCACAGGGTTGATCAGGACAAGGGATTCTTTTCCTCGATCTATGGAGTCCTGCTCGTGTCCCTGGTCGTACTGGTGGTGTTCACCTGCTCGCTTTATTACTCCTTAGCAGTTGACAGCTTAGGCAGTGACATGGATATGTACGTGATTGATTGATTGATTGATTGGTTGGTTGGTTGGTTGGTTGCTCAGGTGATTGATTGAATAGCTGGTCTGTCGGTTGATTGGTTGTTGGTTGAAACTAGTTGCCTTAACAAACCATTTCCATCTGGATTAAAAAAATATAAATAAACAAATAATTACATTTAATTTGAAAAACATGAAACTGTAATTGCAAAATATAAATAATTTAGAGTTTAATGGGGAAAGATTTGCTCAGTTGTTTGTGGAGAAGACATTCACGCGACTGAAGGACGTGGAATTAATTTATTAAAACGAATTAAATATTAATAATTTAATATATTCAATATTTTAATGTTACCAACAACTATTTTGGAGTTATGTAAACAGAAAAATACTGAATACTTGGAATAATAATAATAATAATAATAATATTATTAACAATAATATCATAGCATTTTGAACAAGATTTGCCCATCCTTAACCCATCTTTTTAAAGAAAAATTATCGAGATAAACATCCACCATTCAGTACGCATTGTACAGTGCAGAATACGCAGTACACATCATACGCAATAGTTGTTAAACAGTACAAGAATGAACGCGGCCCGACGAGAGAGCTCTATATAAAGACGAACATCGAGCAATTCCCTGGAAATTCTGAGAATACGGTGCGTACCGGAAGTCGCAAGTTCAAGGGTCATCGAGTGCTCTTATCGATATGAAATATTACGGTTTAAATTTAAAAGTGGAATTAAACGTTTAAAATGAATTTAATTAAAAGTAAAAGTCAGTCAATTTAAGGCTTTTAATGAGAATAATCTACAAATTTAACTCATCTATTTTCAATGAATTGTTTAATAATTCCTCATAAATCACTGACTCGGAAATAATTGGAATTATTTATTTTAATGGATTTTAATGATTACTGCAAATTATTTTTGCAATTTCACGGTGGAGTTTAGAATGAATAAAATAAATAAAAAATAATTCACAAAATATTTGAAAATATAATTCCACTTTGTTTATCAATTGCTTTCCTGTTTACCATTGATTTCGTAAATTTGTTTGAGAATTCTGGATTACTCAAGAAAGAGGTTTGTAAATGTTGTGAATAATTTTATATTTTGGATGGATGAATATCATATTCGGGCACTTTAAAATTTGGGAGAATATCCATCCGTCCACCCATCCATCCATCCATCCGTCCATCCATCCATCCACCCAACCTTTCGTCCGTCCATCCGTTTGTCCACTCAAATGTATCCCGGACTTAGATTATTTTATTTTTTGGTAAATACCAATTTTAATGGCAATAAAAAATAAAAGCGTGGAAATGTCAGAATTTCGTCAATAACCATGAATAATGGACTTTAAAACTTTTATAAAAACTGAAAAATAAAATGATTCATCCACGTCGACGAATATCTTCAAAATGGCGGACAATTAAAGTCTCAATATTTAAAATATTTTTGAAAATAAAAATTAAATAAATTAATTAATCTTTAAATTAATGTAACACACAATTAAAATGAATACAAATGAAATGTTTGTATTTTTCTTAGTATGTTTGTATAGCTTGTTATTCCTGAGTCAAAATGGCTACCTAGAATTGAAATTGAATTAATATCGTTCATTCAGTGTATGCTTTCATTCATCCCCCTGTCCATCTCTCCTTCCATCTATCCGTCCGTCCGTCCGTATTTCTGTCCGATAACTTATCCATAGACCCACATCTTCAATTTAATCGCATTGCATCAAAATTGTTTGCCCTTAAAAATGCCCGCGAATGCGAATAGATACCCCACACCCCGTACGCCCTAACCCAGGCCACCCTGGATCTGGGTGGGTTCAACCCTGAACGGAGTGGGTTGATTGAAGATGGTGGTGGTGGTGGTGGAATTATTCTGATTCATCGGAGACGAGCAATCAAAAGTAATCTGGTGGGATTATTAGGCCGATATAAAAAATGCCCTCCTAATGTTTTCGTGATGCCAGCCTTTTTATATATTTTTTTCATTTCTTTATTTCTCCCATCCTTCCATCTCTCGGCAGAGGAAAAAAATTCATTCACGTGGATTTGACTTCTGAAACATCTGAAAGATTAATCGGGTCGAATGCGACCCAAATCCCAGCATGCTTAACATTCATTCATTCATCCATCCATCCATCCATCCATCCATCCGTCCATCCGTCCATCCATCCATCCATCCATCCATCCATCCATACATACATACAACCGTCCATCCACCTTTCCATCTATCTAGCCGTCGGTCCGCCTGTCTGTTCGTCCACCATCATTATTTAAATTTTTAATGTTGTTGCTGTTGTTATTGTTGTCGTTTAAGCCGAGATTTTCGCGAGTCTTAATCTTCCTCTGAAAATTCTTTTTTTTTGTTTTGTTTTTGTTTTATTCGCGATTAAAAACGCTTTTAAATCCATGGAAATTGAAAAGGAAATCCCCCTCTTCCTTCTCTTCCTCCTCTTCATCATCATTATCATCATCATAATCATATTCATAATCATCGTTACTTATTATTATTATTATTATTATTATTATTATTATTATCATTATTATTATTATTGTTATTATTATTTTTTCCTTTATTATTATTATTATTATTATTTTATCAACTTCATTAAAACAAATTCGTGAAATGAAATATTACAAAAGGATATATATTTAAAAAATATAAAAAGAAACATAAATTTAAACATAAAATATTAATAACAAAAAAACACGAGGAATGCGTTGCATTATATTTTTGAGGATATAAATCCAGGCCTTTGATCGTCTGCCTTTCGATGTTTTTGGACATTTTTCTTTACCCTTCTCCTTGTACTGCTAGTACACTCTCTTGTATTTCTTTCTGTCTTTGTACTAATAGTACCTTTTCTTGTGCAAGCCCTTCTTGTACTGCTTGTGCGTGATCTAGTGTTTCTCTCTGTCCATCGTGTACTAAGGGTACCTTTTCTGGTACATTTTCTCGTACTGATGGTGTATTCTCCGGCACTTCACCAGATGCTTCAATACCTCATCCTGTACTGTTTCTTGTACTTCTTTCTATGCCTTTTCTTTCCTTCTTCGTTCATAGAGTGTTATAGCTATAATTATTACGCAACAATATTGTATATATAAATATCTAACTATAAATAATTAATATAATAATAATAATAACTTTAAAAGCAGAAAACTAGCGGAATCCACCAAAAGGAGAGATGAAAAATGAAAAATAAACTTCATCATCTATAGTCTACAACATTCCATGAAGGACAGAATTCAATAGGACGACATCATTAGAATTGTGCTTCAAACGAGACCTCTGTGGACAAAAACTGTCAACGATGGAAAAGACTTTGAAGTCATTGATTTTTCTCTGCATTTTCTATCCTCAACTAGTCGGTAAGAATATCTTTGTTTTTCTTTTATGTGAATATTTTGTTGATTTCAGACTGAAATGAGCGATATTGAGGTCGCTTTGTTGGTCCGCTTTGCAGAGAAAACAGGAATATTTCAAAATAAAATGATTTTATTATAAAAATATTGTCTGAATTTAATTATTTTTAAATGTAAATTTGAAAGAAAAGCAGGGTTTATTGGAATTTATTGCAGCTTAAGATTTTTAAGACTTTGGGTTCTTAAAATGTCGGTCAGAATTTTTAAACGAACCGGAACCATCCAAGCAGATAATATTTATAATATTTATAATAATTATAATATTTATAATATTGGTAATAATACGATAAAATTGTCAGAGGATAATTTTTTAATTTCAGTTTTGCATTAAATTTATAATAAAGTGAAGAATTTGTTCGTAAAGAATTCATTAGATTTGAGGATTTATTCCATAAATAAATAAAAATAAAAATTAATTATTTTCTATTATTTTATTTATTAAATTCATTTTATTTCATTACGTGAACTTAATTGAAATTCGAGAGAAAATAAATACAAATTTAAGTGACAAAACAAAAAATACGAGGAGCAAAAGGAAAGTGAAAGTGAATTATTCAGGGATTTCCACACCTTCATAATTACCTGGTCATTCATTCTACTTTTCTTATGTCGCTTCCTTCCAAGTTTTTGTGAAATTCGTTCAATGAATTAATTACGCATTCAGAATCACTATCATCACCATCATCATCGTCGTCATCATCATCATCGTCATCATCATCATCATCATCATCGTCATCATCATCATCATCAGCATCATCGTCGTCATCATTTCGATGAACTTTCACCTTTCCAAAGACTTGCATTTACTTTTCATTCAAATAACTTTGATTGGTTCCATTTCAATCCGACCAATCCGAAGGATCGGCGTTGGCCAATCATTGCAAAGGAAATGTAGGTCACTGACTTACGTAAATCATCCCGGACTCTGTCGGAAAAGTGACGTGGTCTTAATTAGGCAAATTTATGCAGATTATGCAAATTCAGTACGAAACGAAAATTCTAATTTAAAAAAATCATTACCATTATAATCTTCCTCGCCACCATAGGCATCATTATCATAATCATCCCCAGAACCGTCATCATCATCCTCATCATCATCACCGCACATCCGGTTGCCCGGCATTGGCATCAGCATCACCCCAATCAATTTCAAAGACTCATCCATCATAAGCAAGGATTCATAACCACGTTGGTCCGCGAATTTTAATACGTCATCGGCTGATGATCCATTCCTAACCTTTATCCACCCACACACCCACCCACCCACCCATCCATCCATCCATCCATCCATCCATCCATCCATCCATCCATCCATCCATCTATCCATCCATCCATCCATCCATCCATCCATCCATCCATCCATCCATCAATCCACCCATCCATCCCTCTGTCCATCCGTCCGTCTGTCCATCCATCCAGCTCGGTGTATAAGCTGACGTCAACCATTCATCCATCGATCTCCCTATCAATCTTCCGTCATCATCATCATCATCGTCGCATTCACAATGATGGTCGTATTGATCATCATCATCGTCATCATCGTCATCATCATCATCACCATCCACCTAGTCATTTCATCAAAACTAAAATCTGTGAAAATCCTCCATCGAACCAATTCATTCAATCCTACATACGTCCATCCATCCGTCCGTGTTCCGTGACGAGCCACAGTAGCCTCATAACCAGCAAAACCACTTTTGCCATTTTTTGGTCTCCCGATGCTCGTTGTAGACTAAGCAGTCTCAATTACTGGCTTTTCTTACATCGATCTGAGACTAAGATGTCTCTTTCACAGGTGAAGGTCCAATGAATGCCAGTCGTGGTTTATTTTTGTTTTATATTTTTGTAAGCGCGTAAAATTGCAGACGATTAAAAACAATTTTTTAAATTAAAAATCATATCAGCTATACTTACCAGTCCGTCCATCTGTCCTTCCTTCCATCCATCCGTCTGTCTGTCCATCTGTATCTCCGTCCGTCCGTCCGTCCTTTAGAATGCCAGTCCATTCATCATAAAAGTCTTGAAACGCAATTCTAGTGATTTGAAATAATAAAATAAAAATAATAAAAGAATTTCTTTCTGAAAATATTGGAAAATAAAAGGACAAAAGTCAAGCATAATTCCCTTCCCAGGAACTTCCGGTTTCGAATGGAATTTTAGTTTTTAAAAGAATTATTTTTTAATTTTTAAAATTTCGTGACAAAAAAATTCTGAATTTAAAGATTTCAGTCAGGTATTCAGTCGGTGTGTCTTTATATTATGTTATAATATTTTTGACTTAATAATAATAATAATAATAATAATAATAATAATGATAATAAACATCTTCATCATAAATTTTAATTAATTTATAATGAAATTTGATAAATAATCATTATTAATGTCATTAAAATGCAACTTTTCTGTAGGTACAACAATAACAATAATAATCGCAATAATGTTATAGCATAAATAATAATAATTATTATTTTTAGTATTATTATTATTATTGTTATTATTATTATTATTATAATTATTATTATTATAAATTTTTCGTCTTTTAAAATAATTTAAAATAAAATAATTTAAAATAAAATAGTTTTACACCTTGAAATTATTGACAAAAAATGATGGAAGATGCAAATTTAAGAATTCTTCAATTTTTATTTCCAATGATTTTCAGAATTTTCGAATTTAAAAACAAAAAAAAAACAAAAATAAGAAAGAACATCTTTTAGTTCTTAACTTTTAGTTACATTTAATTCATTAAATCCATTATATTCACAAATAAATCATTTATTTGTGAAATACTGGAATTAACTTGGAATTGCACGTAATTTATTTATTTATTTGTTTAATTCATTTATTTATTTAATTATTTAATTATTATATATTTATTAAAATTAATTGTATATTTAATTATTTATTTATTTTAAAATTTATCATCGTCATAAGACGAATGTCTGATATGACTTAAGCAGAATAAAGGTAATAAAATCTCATGAAATATTTACGGTTGCTTGTTGTTGGCGCTCAGGAAGGAGTATAAGTCCTCGTCTGCTCTTCAAATTGTAGCATGGCGGGAAAGCATTCTGTCGTTTATCCATCCATCCCTATTTCCTTCCGACTGTATATTTATAATATTAATTAATAATAATAATTAATA
Source organism: Hirudinaria manillensis (assembly GCA_034509925.1). Lineage (NCBI taxonomy): Eukaryota > Metazoa > Annelida > Clitellata > Hirudinida > Hirudinidae > Hirudinaria > Hirudinaria manillensis. The sequence continues at coordinate 749,902 of CM067528.1, forward strand.
ATAATAAGTAATAATATTATATTATTTTTATTTATATTATTATTATTAATATTATTAATAATAAGTAAGTAATAATAATAAGTAATAATATTATTTTTATTTATAATATTATTATTATTATTACTTATAATATTAATAAATATTATTTATTATATATAATAATATTATTATATAATATTAATTAATAATATTATAAATATTCATAATATTGTCGGAAAGTTTGTAAAAGTTGTTTTAATGCATGCGATGCATTTTTGCAACAACATTCAATCTTTAAAATGAAATGAATTTTTGAATTAAAAACAGAAAAACACAGAAAATAATTAAATATTTCATCCTCGGAGCTTTCGTCTGAGCAGCTGTTTTTGTCTTTTTAAAATAACAATTTAAATTTAATGTTTCAAAAAATATGGTGGCATTTTAAAACGTTGTAAACAATTTATTAAAAAATGTTTTCCAATTTAAAATAATTTATATTTAAAAAGAAATATAAAAAAAAAAAAAAACTAAAATTGACTAAAATGTCCGTCAACCTTCAAAAACTAATTTTTGCTATTTTGTTTAATGTAATTAACGAAATATTTACTTAATTTTGCTGGTGGTTATGATAACGATGATGACCTTTAAACTCTTGCCGGCCATCATAATTCTCCAATGAACTTTGAACAAATTTTTTAACAAATCCGAATTTAAAGAAATAAATTATTATTATTATTATTATTATTATGGCTTGAAAAACAAAATAATCTGTGAATAAATAATCTCTTTTAATCTTTGTAAATTGGCTCAAATGTTGCTCAAAACTTTTGACAGTCAAATCTCTTCTGAATTCACAAACCAATATTTTAAAATAAAATCAAGTTTAAAATATAAAATCTTTAAAATTATGTCAGATCGTCAAAAGTTATAATTTTTATTTGTCGTGCATGTTTCAGGGGTTAGGGTTAGAATTAGGGTTAGGGTTAGGGTTAGAGTTAGGGTTAGGGTTAGGGTTAGGGTTAGGGTTAAGGTTAGAGTTAGGGTTAGGGTTAGGGTTAGAGTTAGGGTTAGGGTTAGGGTTAGGGTTAAGGTTAGAGTTAGGGTTAGGGTTATGGTTAGGGTTATGGTCAGGGTTAAGGTTAAGGTTAAGGTTAGGGTTAGGAATTAGGACAGCTTCAGTTGTTTAGTTAAGCTAATTTTTTCCAGTCCCAGTGAAGATCCCGCGTCACGTTTGAGAGACTTTTGATTCAACTTTTGTTGATTCTTTGCTCGAAAATTGCGTGATTACATTGAAAATAAAATGGTGTCCATATCATTTTTCAAAAAAAAAATAAAAAAATAATAATAATAATAGTCGAACAGGTTCTACATCTTAATTAAACGATTTAATGGAGATATTTACTTTAAAATTCAATTTAAAATTTATGTTTAATTTATTTTTAAATAAAGATTGAAAACATGTTGTTGGGTGCAGAGAGGTCATTTGTAAATGTTGCATTGTTTATTTATTTATGAAGAGATTCCAGTTTGAATTAAATTTAATTTTTATTTTTTTGTTTTAAATTTATTTAAGGTACTGGAAATGAAACTAATTCGGGATATTTTTGTAAATAATAAATAAACGAAACTGACCACGATAACTTAAAAAAAGAAATAATAAAAATAGCACCAATGGTAACTGTTATCATCATCATCATCACCATCATCATCATCATCATCATCATCAACACCGTCAAAGCGAACTCCTCGCAATCCCTCAACTCTCAAACTTTTTTGTTACCAATTCCAGAAAAATATTTTATTCAAAAACAACAACAACAACAACAAACACAACAACAACAACAACAAACAAACAGAACAACAATACAAATACAACAACAATACAAACATAAAACGTTGTTTTTATTTTCCACTTTGAAATCACTTTGATTTGTCGGTCCCACGGCTGTCTGTGACAGAAGATAGCGTCGTCGAATGAAGCCATGACGCATGCGGCGCTAACATTCGGCGCTAACATTCGGCGCTCCATCAGTCATATGTCAGCGTTTTGAGCCATGGCCGTGCCATTGTTCAATGTTAATTTCGTCAGTCACCAGTCCGGGCTATAAACAACTCGGCCGCACGAGCAGGGACAAGGTCAGCCAAGGTCAGCCGAGGTCACCGGAGTCGTTTCCGTCAATGTCGTCGGTAGGTGACGCCAGACGAGTCAACGGATGACTTTACTTCAGCGCCGGCGTTAATCTAGTCTCGTAATAAGCTCGTAACGCGTTGATACAGATGATGATGAATTTATTATTATTATTATTATTATTATTATTATTATTATTATTATTATTATTATTATTATTATTATTATTATTATTATTTATTAATTGTCAGTTGTCGGACTTGGGCTGTTTGTCGTCTGCTCGTGCTCGTGCCTAAACCCACCTTCCGGTCGGATGTGATCTCATTTGCTGTCCTTGGGTCACGTGATTGCAATGAATATTCAAATGGTTGCATTTGTAATGTTTTAATTTCATTAAAATTGTTTTTTTTTTTTAAATTTTCCATCTTCGAAATAATCATTTCCACATAATAATAATGAATTATTACATTAAAATAATATAAATATTAATTATTTAAAATATATTATATTTAAATATATTTTTTTATTTAATTTTAAGTGAAATAAACAATAATCGTAAGATTACAATTTTAAGTTTTATATTTTTAATGAAAAGAGTCGATTTTAATTTCATTCCGTAATTTGGAATAAAAATATAAAAAAAAATATTACAAAAATTAATGTTGGATATTGTTCCATCTTGGAAGCAGGACCACTCAGAAGTCATGTTTTATTCAGCGTGGTTATTGGGGAGACTCGAGTCCCTGATGGGGAGTAATTTGGGGAGTAATTTTTGGTGTTGATGTGTGGGAGTGGAATTTTTATTGTTGTTAATTTAGATTTTAAAAAAAAAACTTTCATTTATTTATTTAAATATTTGTTTATTTAATTAAATATTTATTTATTTATTTAAATATTTGATTGGTGCATCTTCCTATCAGTTGATTCAAAACAAAAATAATATTTCCATTTCACGTCCATCTGGAAGTTAATTCAGTTGTTTGTGCATTGGCTAAGAGATCACGAGGAGGAGTCATCATCATCATCGTCATCATCATCGTCGTCGTCATCGTCGTCGTCATCGTCATCGTCGTCGTCATCGTCATCATCGTCATCATCATCGTCGTCGTCATCGTCATCGTCGTCGTCATCGTCATCATCGTCCTCATCATCATCGTCGTCGTCGTCGCCATGATTTCATGAATTATTTAACAGTTTTTTTTTTGTTCTCGAAATAATTATTTTTTTAAAATTTATTTCCTTCCCTGGCATTGTTCACGTCGTAAAAGTCCTTGCTTTCAAAGGGATTTAACGAAAGGGCGGGAAAAAAACGCACGACAATGGACCACGAGAGCGACCCCCAGCGACAGATTTTCATTCTGAAATATATTCAATTGAAATCAAAGATGGCCGCCGCAGAGGTTTTGAAATGAAACTGAAAATGGACCGTTGAAAAAAATAAAGAGAAGAATTTCATGAATTATTTTCTAACTTTAAAAAGATTAGAAGTTCAAGGAAGTTACCAACAACTCGTTAGAAATAACTTAACAACAAAATGATTATATGTTAATATAGTAAATTATTATTATTATTATTATTATTATTATTATTATTATTGTTATTATTATTATTATTATTAATATTATTATTATTATTATTATTATTATTATTATTATTATTATTATTATTATTATTATTATTATTATTATTGTTATTATTATAAAATAAATAAATCATCTTTCTCGAACAAATAGCAATATTAAATTCAACTCCAAACTATTCCCACACCAAAACTCCTTCTCAACCTCTTCAATCAATCCGTCTTCAAGTCGGGGATTTTCCAACGTTCAGAATATTTTTTTTTTATTTTTTTAAATTTTATTAAATTTATTTTTATTCCTTATAATTTTTAACCCGTTTAAATATTCATGGAAAACGTTTCCATTTGCAAATGGCTTCGAACTACGAAGACGACGACGACGACGATGATGGAAAAAATCATCAGAAATTGAAGAAAAAAAAAAGAAGAAGAAAATTCACACATCTAAGAGGATTGACCGCCAATTTGAACTATTTCTTGATGTGGGTGTGAATGAGTAAGTGGGTAGGTGGGTGGTCTGAGGGGTTGTTCTGGGTGGGTGGGTGGGTGGATTGGGTTGGGTGGGTGGATTGAGAGGGTTGGGCTGGGGTTAGTGAAGCCCGAGAAAACATCGGATGCAATTCGACTGACTGCGCATGCGTGGCGACCCCATTTGATCGAAGGTCAGACGATGTCGAAGCAGGCATTTCCTCCCAAGAAATGATTTCGTGTGGTGGATTGGGGAGGGGGGTTGGGTGGATTTTGGGGGCTGAGAAGTCACCCCGACCTCCTTTCTGAGCCGCTTTTGGCGAAAGTCTGAATGGATTTTTAGTAGATTTTCTGAGCAGATAAGGTATTTATTGGACAAATACACGTTAATGTTAAATAAACAAGCGAATTTTATTGCAACACGATTGTGACTCGGCATGTAAAAATATAATTTCAGTGATTATTCCGCTTTTTAAAAAAAACTTCGAGCGATAATATAATAATAATAATAATAATAATAATAATAATAATAATAATAATAATAATAATAATAATAATAATAATAATAATAATAATAATAATAATAATAATAATAATAATAATAATAATAATAATAATAATAATAATAATAATAATAATAATAATAATAATAATAATAATAATAATAATAATCGAGAGAATAATTTTAATTCTGCAACCTCATAAATTAACCCCAAAATCCAGCAATAAACAGACATTAAATTGTTAAAATTGAAACTGGAAAAGGCCATAAAAATCCGAAAGTTTTTAAATTTAAAGAAAATAAATTTAAAAATAAATAAAAAAATAAAAATAAAAATAAAGATAAAAATAAAGAAATACGCGTGCGTAAAACTTTCAATTCCGCTTTAAAATTTTAGAATTTAAAAATAGAAATAGAAAATAAAAATATTCCTACTGAAACATTCATCGTGGACTGTTTATAGACTCAGAGATTGCATCAATGGACATCTTCTGCGCCTGATTACCTTGATTTCAGTCTCTAGAAATGATCACCGAGTCCAAGAATGTTCCCTTTAACGACTTCCGGAGTCTCATTCAATTATCATCTTCTCCTGTCTTAACAGCGATAATCTCATCCAGTTTCCGGTTCTCTTTGGCAGTTCAATTTCTCAGACACTGCCAGAGTTTGTCTTGTTAAACCGACATTTCGGAGGCCATTTTGGCTCGTGTTCTGCTTTCTCTTGCATTCAGAAGTCCTTCTTTAAAAATAACAATAACCACGCTAATAATAATAAAAATAATAACAATAGAAATGATAGTAATAATAATAATAATAATAATAATAATAATAATAATAATAATAATAATAATAATAATAATAATAATAATAATAATAATAATAATAATAATAATAATAATAATAATAATAATAATAATAATAATAATAATAACAATAATAATAATAATAATAGTCTTCGGAAAGTTCTTGGATGAATTGCTGAGAGCACTGGTAGTGCTCAGCATTCATTCATCACCGGCTGTGAGACCGAGAAGAAGCAAGATGATAATAATAATAGTAATAATAATAATAATAATAATAATAGTAATAATAATAATAATTCAAGAACAAGAAGAAAACTTAAATGTCTTCCAACGTTCCAAAGGCCTTCAGAGGTCAGATATTGAAGCAACAAGCAATTCTTCTGACGGTCTGGCATTTATGTAGCGCATCTCCGTGGCTTGCAAGTTGCAGCTGTGCGAGAAATTATTTGTTAATGTATTATTAATTTGTATTTATTATAAATTATTTAGAAAATTATAACCTGGATCATGTGTTTGTTATTTGCATTTAATATTAGAAATTATGATGCGTCAGCATTTATAACTACCCCTCTTCGTGACTTTGACTACGTACAATGGATAACGACAGAAAGAGAAAATATATTACTTATTATATTTATCGTCAGCATAATCTATTATATGATTATTATTAATAAATAACGGTAAATTATGTTACATATATATAAATATAATTGTGTATATAATAATATATAATGTGTATATAATATAATATATTATTTTCAAATGAATTTATGTCAGGCACGTGATTCCGTAAGATGGCTTTTGGCAAAAATATAAACTACAATATTTATATAACAAACATTTTGACATAAATTAATAATAATAATAAATAAATAATAATAGTAATAATAGTATTAATAATAATAATAATAATAATAAATAATGACGTCATTGTTATTTATGCCGTTTGGAGCTCAAATAACCACCCGTGGCGTTCTCCAATATCTCCATTGCAAGCCTGATGAATTGCTTCTCAGCTATGCAACCTCATCCATATACGCCATCATCACCACCACCACCATCATCATCATCACCACCACCATCATCATCATCATCGTCATCGACGTCGTCGTCGTCGCCATTATCGGAAGTACCAAGAAGACATTACAAACATTTATACTGCGTTCTCAGGAGACATTTCTCTTCCTTTCAAGTTTGACTCTGACCAGGATGAGTCATCTAAAGTTCCTCATTACCGTCAGCGTCACCACCAGTAGCACCATCATCATCATCATCATCATCATCATCATCATCATCATCATCATGGCTGTGATGACTCACCGTGTCCGATGACGTCGGACTCGGATGCCAAGTCACATGACTTTGGTTTTCATACGGGAATTCATCAACTCAGCTTTTAATCTGTCAATTTGTAGATGAAAGAGAGTCATTTGCCGACCTGCTGTTGATGATGATGATGACGACGACGACGATGATGATGATGACGAAGAGGACGACGACGACGATGATGATGACGAGGAGGAAGAGGACGACGTTGATGAAGGTGATAATGGATAACGTGAGTGGCTCTGCAGCCTCGAATAAGCCGAAGGATGGACTGATTGCCTTAAAAAGAAAAATAAATAAAAATTTTAAAAAAATAAAAAAAAATAGATGGAGGTAAAAAGAAAAGACAGAGTGACAGAATTAGTTCCAGCGTTGGAAAAAAAAACATTTCCATCCGAAGGATCCGTGAGCCTCCATCTTGAACCCCTTGCAACTCTTAAAAGCCCAATTCATCTTCAGTTTTAATCAACTTATTTTCACTTTTAATTTCAGCAAATTCCGTAGAAACAAAAAAAAAACAAAAAACAAAACATCGTTGTGCTCGAGACGACTGGCGCCGTATTCAGACGCCATTTTAGCGCTTTCATTTATCTAGCGCTTTTTCCAGTGGGGGCTCCCTGACGGTCCGAGCTGGGTTTCGAACCCGGTACGCGGTGAATATGCTTCTTGACTGCATTGACTACTGCAACTTTGAAAACCATTTTAGTCGCATTTATGTAGCTCAATTTTGACTCTGTTAAAGGGAACACATGGTTTTTATTTTAAATTTTCATGACATTTTTCACAAACAGACAAATCTCTAAGTTAAAAATTAAATAATAATTATTTTTTCTATGGTTATTGTTGACATTTCTTTGGAAACAACAATTTCATTTTCGCTCACAATATTTCAGAAGCCAAAGAACCATTTAAAAATTTAATAATTTCACCTTCAAACTTTTTTTTAGAATTTTGTTTTTAAAATAAAATATTAATTCATTTCTCAATCAAATCTGTTTAAAGCTTGAATTAAACATTTTATTAAAAAGAAATAATTTTAATTAATACTTAATTCATTAAAATTCATTAAAAATCGTGGCAATTTTTAGCTAATTAATTTTAATTATAATTATTTATTATAATATTTAATCACATTATATTTTATATTAAAAATAAATTTTAAATATTTAAGTTTATTTTCTTTAATTACATTACACTTATAATGACAAGAAACCAGAGAATAAAACAGTATCGAGGTAATAAATAAACAATAAATAAATAATAAAATTACAAAATTAAAACTATTTAATAAATTATAAATAAGTTAAATAATAAAAAAAATTAAAAATAAATATAATATTATAAATTTATTAAAATTAAAATTTAATTTAATAAATTCCCGAAGCAGGAAGTTGACGATCCAGGTAGAGCAATGGTTGAACCAGATAGAGAAACTGTTTAATTTTTAATAAAACTATTTTATTTGTTTTTATTTTTAATTTTTAAAATTTTTAAATTCAATTTTAATATTTTGAAATTTAAGTTTTAAACCAAATAAGTGCAAATAATTGGGAGACCAATCACGTGATTCCTGAGCGAAGAACATTTTATTTTCAAAAATAAATTTTTAAAAGAATTGTTATTATTTAAATTATTATTATTATTATAATTATTATATTTAAAATGCAAAAGATATTCACAACGTTTGTAATTTATTACAAGTTACGTGATGAGGAAGTGAATTAAAATTATCACAAAATAATAACCTCCGATAATATTTTTTTCATTTATTTTTTGGTGGTTTTCTTTGTTTTTTTTCTAATTCGCTCTAAAATGAAAGAAAATCTCAGTCCAGCAACCAGAATATTAAATGAGACTTCGTGAAACAATGCTGTCCACTGGATTCCATCGAACGGACAAAATGCCACGAATAAAGTCTAATTGACGAGACAATTTGAGACTCTCTTGGAACAGAAAGTTTCTTTCGTAACTTGAGCAATTGTTTTCAAATTGCATGGAATACTTGGCAGGAAATTGCATTTAAAAAAGCATTTGTATCAATGAAATTGAAAGTGAATTGCCAAGAACTGAATGAATGAATGAATGAAAGAATGAACGAATGAATGAATGACCTATATGATATTGGTCAATAGCCCTGCAATCACTAAATTTATCTTTAGAAAAAATTATTTATTACTATAAATGTAATTGATTAACTCAATAATAATAATAATAATAGTAATAATAATAATAATAATAATAATAATAATAATAATAATAATAATAATAATAATAATAATAATAATAATAATAATAATAGTTGAAAAAAGAAGAGACGTTCCAAACTGTTGCATACATGATTGCAAACTTCATGAAGAAGCACTAAAAGACAAGACGATGATGATGATGATGATGACATGGACGAAGACAAAGATGAAGAGAACGAACGAATGAATGAATGAATGAATGAATGAATGAATGAACGAATGAACGAACGAATGAACGAATGAACGAACGAACGAACGAACGAAAGAATGAATGAATGAATGAACGAATGAATGAACGAATGAATGAATGAATGAACGAACGAACGAATGAATGAATGAATGAATGAATGAATGAATGAATGAATGAATGAATGAATGAATGAATGAATGAATGAATGAATGAATGAATGAATGAATGAATGAATGAATGAATGAATGAATGAATGAATGAATGAATGAATGAATGAATGAATGAATGAATGAATGAATGAATGAATGAATGAATGAATGAATGAATGAATGAATGAATGAATGAATGAATGAATGAATGAATGAATGAATGAATGAATGAATGAATGAATGAATGAATGAATGAATGAATGAATGAATGAATGAATGAATGAATGAATGAATGAATGAATGAATGAATGAATGAATGAATGAATGAATGAATGAATGAATGAATGAAATGAATGAATGAATGAATGAATGAATGAATGAATGAATGAATGAATGAATGAATGAATGAATGAATGAATGAATGAATGAATGAATGAATGAATGAATGAATGAATGAATGAATGAATGAATGAATGAATGAATGAATGAATGAATGAATGAATGAATGAATGAATGAATGAATGAATGAATGAATGAATGAATGAATGAATGAATGAATGAATGAATGAATGAATGAATGAATGAATGAATGAATGAATGAATGAATGAATGAATGAATGAATGAATGAATGAATGAATGAATGAATGAATGAATGAATGAATGAATGAATGAATGAATGAATGAATGAATGAATGAATGAATGAATGAATGATGAATGAATGAATGAATGAATGAATGAATGAATGAATGAATGAATGAATGAATGAATGAATGAATGAATGAATGAATGAATGAATGAATGAATGAATGAATGAATGAATGAATGAATGAATGAAAGAGAGAAAATCATTCTCTGACTTGATGACAGCAATTCGGCACCGGGAGAAACAGAAGACGCGATAAATATCAGAGGGCGATATTAAGGGATTGCATGGTTTAGGATTTTTCTTTCTATGGCTTCCTGTCATGCCAACTCTCCACAAAGAACAATATATCACGCCTCTGCGGAGCTCGTTAAAAGGATATTTGGATTTACTGTCTATGCCCAGTGGGCGATAATGCGTCGAATAATAACATGGTCGGCCGGCTTCCGGAACTGAGCCAAGATCTCGTAAAAGTTTGAATTATCGCTCAGGGAGAGGTCTGGACTTTGTTTGGCCGCTCCTTGCGACGTTTGTCTTTGCCGCCAAGAATCTCTGCGTCTGCTCTGCGTCAGACCACTATTTTGCGTCTGCTACTTTTCCCGCGAATTAATATTAAATGAGAGACGAAAATTAAAACGACAAGATGGCGGCATCCATCAATTAGCGATGGTCCTACAGATGCAATTTCAACTACTTGGGTTGGCTTTTAATTTCGATTCGTTATTTTCAAGGAAAATTTTTGTGAAATTCGAATAAATCAAATTCGAGAAATGACTCCATCGGAGGTCATCGGAGGCTGTTGAACTCGTGACCTTTGGGCGTGAAAGGTCTTTGGTCTTTGAAATGGAAAAAATAATTTTTCATTCTTAATTCCAATAAATTATCGCTCATGTTAAAATTATTATTATAATTATAATAATAATAATTATAATAATTATTATTATTATTGATGTTGTTGGCCATCTTAATTCGTGGAATAATAACGAAATAATTGCGACCTTTTATGACTTGGCAAACATGGACGTCGGAGTTTCGTACAAGATGGCTGCCTCCAATTATCGTTCGGAGAGCTATTTCTATATTTGTCTCTGTATTATGTTTATTAATTATTTGCCAACAGCAATAATAATAATTATAATAATAACGTTATTATTATATATTAAGCAGAATAAATATTTAAACTTTTTAAAAACTACTTATATTCCGACAAATCATTCATAAATATTTATAATATTTAAAAAAATTTATAATTTTAAGATTAAAAATTTATTTACAACCTTATTTTTAAAAAATTCAAAAGAATTTGAAGAAAAAAAGAATCCAGTCTCAACATTCAAAAGCTCTTTGGAAAATATTCCTCAACGTTGTTATTCATCCTGAGGAAACAATCCCTGATACCAGATGATTAATAGAGGCGTCCGCTTTCTGGGGTCCCTCAATTCTCCCCTTGGGGAGAGCAGAATATGGGTGGTTGGGGCTATGTTTGGGTGGTGGACACACTCAGGGAGGTGTCTTTCCCCGGATCTTAATTATCCAGGGTCTAAATTATCACCCGCGCAAGTGATTAAACATTTCCAGACCTTGGTGAAATTACAAAATTACAGGTCTTAGAGAGACGTATAATTATTTACGTCGAATAATTATTAAAGTGTTCATAATAATTTATTTAGGCGGAATAATAATTTTTATATTTTAAATTTAAGACAAAAAAAAGTACTGAAAATTATTATTTCTGAAATTTAATTTAGGATGAGAATTTGATAAACAATTGTTTTGGAGAAAATAAACAAATAAAGTGCTTGAATGAAATAAATTTTTTAAATTATAATATACATAAAATATAAAATAATTGTTAAAAGCAATTCTCCATTTTAAATTTTATTCTCCAAAAATCCGTCGAAAATACAGGAAATATAAGTCGAACGAAATTACGGTCACCTAAAGAAAAAAAATCACAAGATGAAAAAATAAATGTATCCTTACGCCCATTCACAAGATGGACGACCGGTCTACCTCCCTCATTAAGTCACATCGTACGCAATGTACGCCAAGATCTAGCGCAAACTGCGCCAACGGTTGGGACGGCGCTAAGGCAATCATTGCGCCAAGAGTCGCGCAAGGAATAGCACTACGTTACCAGGGAGCTGGAGATAATCCAGTTTTACCTCTCGCAACGTATTTTTGGACGTTCCAGATGTCGCGCAATTATTTCCGGCGTGAATTTTATTTACATCTTGTTGTTGTCGTCCTGTTATTTTTTCTTAACGCTAGCGCCAAGAACGTTAAGCGCTGATATGTTGGACAACGAAGACTATTAAGGTCTTGTTTTGATTTGATTTTATTTGATTTGTTTTGTTTTTTTTTTATCACCGTTATAATCATTTTGAACAATTAAAATCTAAAAAGGATGAAGCTGATGATGACGACCACGATGGTGGTGATGATGATGATGATGATGATGATGACGACCACAACGGCGATGATCGGAGCACTGGGACTGCCTGATGACCTCCCGCCGAAAGCTCTTATCTGCTCCTTCCGGTCACATGATCACGGATCGACCAATAAATTGACGAATTTCAAA
>CM067528.1:765000-780000 GCA_034509925.1 Hirudinaria manillensis
CTCAGAAGTCCAGGATCATTGACCGATGCATGCGTGCAGCGCTACATAACTCCAAAACCTCATCACGTAAAGATAAAGAGCCAGGTCGTCGTCGTCGTCATCTTCCTCCTCCTCCTCATCTTCAATCTTTTCCTCACCTCGTAATTTTCGCTCGGCATCGTCTTGCTATTGGTGGACGTGAAAATCACCTACTGTGAATTATTCTGTTATCATTATCACCCTGACTGTGTTAATGATGACGACGACGACGACGACGACGAGGATGAAGACGACGATGACGACGATGATGTGGATTGCAATACGTTTGTGTGTTTTTTTTAATAAACATTTAACAGCTTAAAAAATAATTTTAATAACAATAATAAGGGAATAACTTCAGTTAAAAAATAAAAATTATTTTAAATATTTGTTTCAGGAAAAACACTTCTGCTGTTTTTATTGCTGACTTTATTGTCATTTCCATTTCAATACCTTCCGTAGGCAAACCCCTTCGCCATCCGTCCGTCCTTCCGTCCATCCTTCCATCCATCCATCCATCCATCCATCCATCCATCCATCCATCCATCCATCCTTCCATCCATCCATCCATCCATCCATCCATCCATCACAAAGCACGTCTGCTACTCGCTTAAAACAAACGCCTCAGGAGAACGCGCCAAAGCAAGGCAGTCAAATGGATGATGATGATGATGATGATGATGACGACGACGACGATGATGACAAGATGATGTGATCTTATGTCTTAGACGTGTTTTGCAACTCCGAGTGCAGGAAATGATGACTGACGTCTCCAGAGATGTCGACAAAAGAAGTCAAAGGTCATTCGAGTTCAGAACCCGTTAAGAGTTCAAGCCTTTTGTCGATCCCCGATTATCGCCATCAGACTGATGAAAAAAGAAATATATTTTTTTATAAATTGTGAAATAATTACGTTTATTCATAATTATTGTTCTTAATTTTATTATTATTATTATTATTATTATTATTATCATTATTATTATTATTATTTAAATACAAAATAAATAAAGTGAAACCGAAAGCAAATTGAACCTCAGTCCAAAAGCAATGAAATTTTCTGTGCAAATGGCCTTCGATGGCTTTTGCCATTCGAGTGGTCTTCCATTCATCGTCGTCGTCGTCATCACCAACGCCATTGACGTCATCATCATCATCACCAACGCCATCTGCATCATCATCATCATTATCGGCGGCAGCTTAATAATAATATAATAATTATAAAATAATAAAAATAATAATAATAACCATCATCATCATCATCATCGTCATCGTTATCACTGGAGAGTGGCTCCAGCAATGTCCTGCAAATTGCATTCGGACACGCACCACGTGATGAGTGGTTGAAGGATGGAATGAAATGAAAGAATGAAGTTTACGATGGACTTTGCTTTTCTAATAAACGCCTTGTAACGGGATGTAATATTTTAAATAATAATAATAATAATAATAATAATAATAATAATAATAATAATAATAATAATAATAATAATAATAATAATAATAATAATAATAATAATATACTACAATTATTATTATATTTTTGCAGTATTCATAAATGGAAAACTTAAAATTACGCTTAATGATGACGACGACGACGACGATGATGATGGTTGCTAATAAATCACAAAAAATCTCAGGCACTACCTTCTCTTCCTCCACGCCCAACAGCAGCAGCAACAACAACAACAACAACCACAACAACAACAACCACAGCAGCATCAACAACCACAACCGACCACAAGAAGAATCAGCAGCTGCGGCGGCGACGACGACAGAAGTCCTGATGCTCACCAATACCGACCCAAACGTCCACCGAGTCTACAACGAAAGTCAAACTATCCACTTGGAGTGTCTCTTCCAGGCCCAAGGCTACCGTCTCTTCCAGACGCCCCCAGTTTGGGTCAAGGGTCAGCAGTTGGAGCGGACCAATGTAAACATCCTGGGCAGTCTCAATTTGCCCTTCTCGACTTCAGGCGATAGATTCGAAGTTTCGTTCGAACAGTTGAACGATCTGAATTCAACTTTTAGATTCACTCTCGCCATCGTAGGTCTGTTGAACTTTCTTTTGTTGTTGTTGTTGTTGTTGATGCTGATGATGATGATGATGATGATGATGACTGTGGTGATGTAACAACAACGACGACGATGATGATTATAAAATTATTGTTAAAATGAAATGTAAATCCTCGAAAAAAAAAAATTCAAATTTTCGAAATTAATTCCAGCTGTTCGACATTTCCTCCTTAGCCCTTCGAAATGGAAAGCATTTTCAGATTTTCTGGATTCTCCAGGCTGAATGCATTCCATGAATTATCTGTTCACAGGGTGGTAGGGCATGAATCCAAGGAATGACCTATACGCAAGGGAAAGCCAGCTATGCATCAATGCAATGAGGTTTTCTAAAAAAAATAAATAAACGACTTCAATTTAAAACGAAACTGCAGCCTGTCCGAATCGAAAATGAAACCCGTTCGTAAACGAAAGTGAAACTCGAGGAAAAATTAATCGATCAAGGAGGGAAAATGCCCGCGTCCAAATGATCCGACTTAATCCGGAATCATTCCAGAGACTGGAAAACGTCGGTGGCGCCACTCGCAGCGTTTGCAGCGAAAAAATATTTTAACGGCCACCACAAATTCTTGCAATCAGAATGGAATATTTAATCCATATTTTAAAGGTCGGGGTCAGCGAGTGCAATCGGGGTCATAGTTCAAAGCCGGGGTCATTCATATAGTTTTAGTTTTTATACTTTTTATCTTAATTGTTCTTTTTTTTTATTGAAAATCTAATTTATTAACGCAATTGTTTTTAAATAAAAGCCGCAAAATAAACAAAATTTAAACTGAATAAACCACTTTAACACGACCAATTAAGACTTTAATAAATCAATATTTTTGAAATTAAAAAATTAATTATCAAATAATTAATTTAAATCCGTGGCGCCAAAAAGTCGCACCTGTTGTGTGACCAGGTGTTGACGGAAATTGTTTCGAAAGTAAATTCATTGAAGCGTGGAATTTTATTGTTTTCCATTTTTTAGTGTTTTTATTTATTTCTTGAAAATTGAGTTTTAAATAATTTAACCATTTTAAATAAAATTCGTTCTTTAATATCCTTCTTCTCTATTTTTGCTAAGAATACCAAACTTATATAATAATAATAATAAAAATAATAATAATAATAATAATAGTAATACTGATATTAATAATAATAATAATAATAATAATAATAGTAATAATAATAATAATATATTTTTATTACAAAATAACTCTGTCTCCGTAGTAAACAACGTTATCGTCTCGTTTATCGTAAATTGAGGCAGAGAAATTCCTCGAATAAAAGCATTTCTTACGATAAAATGGAATAAAAAACACAGGAAAATGGAAAATGAAAAAAATATTAATAAAAATATTATTAAAAATAATATTAAAAATAATCCCTTTATAATCTTATTACGTCGTCAGAAAATAAGGAGGTCAACTCGATTAGGGAGACTTGGAACACTTGAAGAAAGATGGATGGCTTGCAAAGGAATCAACAACCAAAATTACAATGACGATGACGACGATGATGACGACGACAATGACGATGACGATGACGCCCGTGACGACGAGCTTGACTCACCATCATAATTACAAGACGTCAATATTGACTCATGACGTCGTGACTTCTCAAGTGGCCTCATTTCCGCCATTTTGTTTCGGCCTCATTTCCGCCATTTTGTTTCAGACTCGAGAGAGGAGGACACCGGAAACTACACCTGCCAAATCAAGTCCTCGTCTCAAGGCTCGCCATTGGCCGAAGCCACCTATCACGTGATCGTCAGAGGTGAGCTCCGATTGGCCCGTAATATTCATTAAAGTCATTAAACCATTATTAAATGTCACGCCAGACGCTAATCACGTGATGGTCATTTAATGTCAATCCATCAAAACTGGGTCGTCTTTCATTAAAAATTATTTTTTATAATAATAATATCTTTTATATCACGATTATAATTATAATATTTCAGCTGATCACATGATCGTGGTGATGATGATGATGATGATGATGATGATGATGATGGTGATGATGGTGATGATGATCATGGTCATTGTTGTTGCTGTTTGATTGATTTTATTTCTAAAATTTATATTTTCGGGTTAAAAAATTAATTTTAAAAAAATAATAAAATAAAATAATTAATTAAATAAAATAATTAAATAATAACAGTCAGTAATCAAGGTATTACGTTTAAAATGTCAAAATCATGGCAATAATTTAAAGAATTGATTGAGAATTTATCACGACAGTCATCGCCATCATCTTCGTCATTAAGAGTCGTCATCATCACCACCACCATCATCATCACCACCACCATCATCATCATCATCGTCATCCTCACCACCACCACCACCATCATCATCACCATCACCACCATCATCATCATCATCACAAAATCCATCATCATCATCACCGCCACCACCATCCTCATCATAGTCGTCGTCATCATCATCATCACAAAATCCATCATCTCGTAGATAATAGGATGTCTGGCAGGACTAACACACAGTGATGAAGGGGAAGGGGGTTATGACGTCATAATCGCAATGATTCGATGGGACATGCCTGCTTGTTTTGCTTCATTCCTTCACCCTTCCGTCCGTTGTTCTGTCCATCCATAAGTCCGTCCGTCCGTCCGTCCATCCACCCATCTATCCGTCCATCCATCCATTAATTAATTAATTCATTCATTCATTCGTATTTTGTATTGAGTTACCGCGGCCATGAAGCATTTGAAAGTCAGCGCTAATTTTTATTTTAATTACTTTTTTTTTCATAATTTCGTGAAAATTCTCTAAAAATCTGAAAATTCTTTTCAACAATCCGCTATTAATACGAGATCTAGAGATTAAGGCGAATTAAATTGCGATTATTTCGGTATTTTAAAGATTTTCATCGCTGAATAAACACGGAATTTATTAACAAAATGCACGAAAAACAATATTATTTTTTTTTCAGATTAAATACTATTTCGTGTCAAAATCTCTAATAAATCGAAAATACAAACTCCAGGTTACATACAGAACTTGTTCATCTACAGTCCACATCCAAACAAAAGCCACTACGACGAATCGCCATCATCATCGTCGTCGTCATCATCGTCATCCTTCGGACCGGAAAGACCCGTGACGTCATCCCTGACGTCATCTCCGTCAAGTCCTCTGACGTACGAGCAACGACTTGATTATTCCGGAGTGACGTCACCATCCATCTATCCGCCGCTTCGCCGATTCCAGGGTTCGACGCTGGAGTCATCACCGTCGTCGTCGTCGTCACCACCGTCATCATCGTCGGCCATGGATGATCACGTCGCTGTGACATACCATCTCGTTGTTGATAGCAACAAGAACAACGACGACAACAACAAACTCAACAACAACAACAACAACAGCAGCAGCAACAACATCAACAACGACAACAGCAACAGCAGCAAATCAGACGATCATCACAATCACCATCGGCACTACCATCGTCGTAGTCTTCTTCCTCTTCGAAATCTGCCCAGTCACGTGACGACCATTAAACTGGTCGAAGGAAAACCTGGAAAGATTCGCTGCCTCGCATTCAGCGGTTATCCGCCGCCAATCATCCAGGTTGACGACAATGATGATGATGATGATGACGATGATGACGACGACGACGATGACGATGACGATGATGATGATGATTATTATTATTATTATTATTATTATTATTATTATTATTATTATTATTATTATTCTATTGATGACAATAATTATAATTATTGTCATTTTCCTCGCAGGTTCTTCTAGGCAACGATGACGTCACGTCAAATTTCTCATTGAGGTCAGGCATCATCCTGTCTGGGAAGAAGGGCATGAGATTGATAACACACAAGACGGAGAGGTGGGCGTGGCCGAGTTTTACTGGCGAGGACGGTCATTGGCTGGCTGGATGGACAGACGGACGGACGGGTGGTTGGATGAATGGATGGATGGATGGGTGGACGGATGGGTGGACGGATGGATGAATCGGGTCGGCCATCGTGCCGTGTCTCATCGTCTTCGTCATTGCTTTTAAGGTTGTGCGACAACTTCCTTGTGGACAGCAGGCACGACGGAGCTTTCGTGAAGTGCCGAGCGACCATGGACGACAGGAGCTTCAACTACCGCACGTCGCCGAAGTCGCCGGGCGTCGCCAGGAGGCGTCCGAGCGGCAACCGCCACCGGCGAAGAGCCGCGAAATTCAGGATCGGACGATTCGGCAGAACGTTTGTAGCTGGTTTTCCGTCCTCAAACTTTCCAACCCACCGACCAGGAGTCGGAAAGGCAAAGTTCAGAGGTCAGGGAACTAGACTCTGGAACGGTTCAGCCAGGATAGAGTTCAAAGGCCAACAGAGGTCAATCAGGAATGGTCGGACCGTCGAGGTCAATGCCGAAGGGCACAGGGGTACGAATGGTACTCTGGGGAGAGGCGAGCAGAGCGGTCACTACCACCTCGTCTTGCGTCAGAGGGACCCACAGGTCCAGCTCCGCCAAGGGAGTTCCTTGTCATCGTCGTCATCACCATCATCGTCGTCGTCATCATCAGAAGAATCTAATGAGGTCCATAGTGACAAGGACAAGAATTGTGCCGAATCTCATAACGAACGAGACAGTCAACAAGATCATCATCATCATCATCATAATAATAATAATCATCACCATCACAATCATCATCTTCTTCTTCATCACCATCACAATCACAGTCACACACATCATCGTCGTCGACTTCTTCATCATCGTGCCCGCCAACAAAATCATCGACAACAACAACAACAACAACAGCAACAACAGAGAAGCATTTCCAGGCAACATTCCTTCCAGCACCGACACGTCGTCATGGAAACCGTTGCTAGGCTGCAGGTCGAATGTACGTGGTTGTTATTGTTGTTGTCGTTGCCGTCATCATCGTCGTCGTCGTCGTCGTCGTTGTTGTTGTTGTTGTGAACATCAAAGCTGTAACTGAAGTTCTAGTTCGATGATGATGATGATGATGATGATTATGAGAATGGAGTCAACACTTTTTTCTCACAGATGCGAAAATTCATAATTGATAATTTAATCAATTTAAAATTTAAATTGACGATTTCAGGCAGCCGTCATCATCATCATCATCATCATTAGCATCATCGTCGTCGTCACCTCGACATTCATCTCGACATTCCGAATACACAATTCAACGTCTGCTCAGCGTCATTCTCCCGCCATTCAACGCCTTCCATCCATCCATCCGTTCGTCCGTTCGTTCAAGTGCCCGTCCATCCTTTTATATGTCATCCATCCATCCTCACGTCCATCCATCCATCCATTCGTCAGTCCCTCCATCCATGTTTTTGTCCCTTTAGATGCGCCGAAGTTGCACTTCAGAAGCGCCGGCGTTTCGTCCAAGATGGCGGATCGTCACGCCAACATCACGTGTCACGTGCACAGCAGACCGGCACCGAATAGCGTCGTCTGGATTTTAGACGACGTCAAAAAGACCAGACTGGCCGAGGGACAGTTCATCGACGGATATTGGACTGTCATCATGGTTGGCAGATTTTCTGATTTCGTTCGGATTTTTTTGTTTAATTTGAATTATTTTCAAATTTAATTTTCAAAAATCTCTTCTTTTTTTTTAATTGGCGAAATTACTAGAAAATTAAAATTTACAAGGTCTTCAAATTGAATTTTTAATTCAAGTATTTTCTATTAAATTAACTTGATGAAATCTTAAAGCATTTAAAGTGTAAAAAAGCCAATATTCCAGCCTCATATCGTCAAGCAGTTCCCGAGTCAAACAACTCACCTGTTGCACTTCCGTCTGCCCAATTCTCTAGCATTTCGCGCCTTCGTCATAGACACCTGCCATTAAAAACCGGTCGCGTGACGACCACTCGTGACACTATTTTGGCTACTTGCTTAAGTTAAGAACTGAAAAGGAATGGCTTCTGCTGTTTCCACAAATCCCAGGGTTAGATTAACCCTAACCCTAACCTAACCCTAACCCTAACCCTAACCCTAACCCTAACCCATTTTTTATAATTCATGGCGGCACGTTGACCAATCTTCGTATCTTGTTGGTTCTCTTCAAGGTCAGTAAGAAAAATACATGTATGTATTCCTACGTCCTAGGCATCGCCATCGTCGTCGTCATCGTCACTATGTGCAAAGTGAAAAATGCGACAGATGGATTCTCATATTTCATGTCCTTCTCGTATTTTTTTTTATTTTTTTTTTTTTGGAAATTTCTGAGTTTTACAGTCGGCCATAAATTTCAAACAAATTGTTCTTTCTTTCCAGCTCCGGGCTCATTTTCGAGTCCAAAAAAAAAGCCTGGAAAAGCATTATTATATCATAATTATGCGGCCATAATTTACGACAACCTTCGTTCGTAGATTGATTATTATAAAATGAATTATTATTATTAACTGTCGTAAGCATCATTATATCGTTATTAAGTATCCATAATTTATAATAACCTTTTGTTTATTGATTATTTCTAAAATAACTCTTAAAACGTTTATAATAAGTGCCTATTTTGGGTCTTTTATCTCCAATGTAGTGCCATAATATTTCGTAATATATATTATGTCAATGTTTATTATTATTATTATTATTATTATTATTATTTTTATTATTATTATTATTATTATTATTATTATTATTATTATTATTATTATTATTTCAGCGCCTTTTCGAAAACTCGAAGTGGTGGCTTCTCGAGGGCCAATTATGCTCTTTAAGGGCTTCGTTGAATTTTCTTCTCACCCGATGATGATGATGATGACGACGACTACGACGAGGATGATGATGATGACGACGAAGACGACGATGGCCATGATGATAATGATGACGAAGATGGGAATGATTCAGAATATAAAATTCTAAAGTTACTTTACGTCCACTCATCCGAGTATTCATCCATCCATCTATCCATTCCTCAATCAATCCATGCTGTTCATCTGTCCGTCCATCTGTCCGTCCATCCAATTACCCATTCATCCTCTGTTCTTAGAACAGCAATTTGCCCGATACGTCCCGACAAAAAAAACAACATGGCCACCGCACTATCGGCCTTAAGGTCTGCTGCACATTTTCATACGAATTGATGTGGCGCCTGTGGATTTATGAAACTTTTTTTTTAGCGGGTGGATGGGTGGGTGGATGGGTGGGTAGGTGGATGGGTGGGTAGGTGGGGATCAATGGCGGGCCTTCCGAGCAGACGATTAGGTTCAAAGCGATTGAGGAAATTCAATTTCGACGCGAAACAGGTTCTCGACTGCGAACGATTTATTTCATTTATTTCAGAAACGAAAGTCGTTTAAATTCGGAAAATTAAATCTTAAAAAAATATATTATTATTATTATTATTGTCATTATTATTATTATTATTATTATTATCATTATTATTATTTTTTTTTAATTATTATTATGTCCTATTTATTACACATTCAATATTTTAAGTTGTCGTCTGCCGGTCATAATTTCCATTTTAAATCTTTCTCAATGAGACATTTCGACGACAAATTGCTGACATTTTCTTGTTTTTTGGGCTTTCATTTCAAAATTATTTTTTATTTCAAATAATAATCATTTTATTAATAATAATAATAAATAATAATAATAATAATAATAATAATAATAATAATAAAGATAATAATAAGTAATAATAATAAAAAATAATAATCATTTTGGTAATTAAATATCATAATTGTATGATTATAAATATTAATAATTATATAATTAAATTAAACAAATACTTGATTCTTAATCACTAATAATCATTTAGAGGAATAAATGTTTTAAAATTATTTTTATTTTAATTCCATCAATTTCATCATTTCATCAAGGTCATTCACCTGGTTTTTAAAGGTCACAAGGTCAAATTCAGCGTTGCTATGGAGACGAAAGATTTTGGAGCTGAAAATGGCCTTTCACCGCTGATTGTTCATCGTTTTGTGGGAATTTACATCGGAAAATAATTATAAAATAATTTCATAATAAAATTACAAAATTTAAATTTATTAAATTTATTATTTAAAATAATAAATTAATCAATTTAAACATAATTACAGTTTATAGATTAATATCTGATTGATTTAAAAGTGGATGGCGATTGTAAGTCATTTATTATTATTATTACTATTATCATTATTATCATTATTATCATTATTATCATTATTATTATTATTATTATTATAAGTAATTGTAAATTGCCATAGTTAATTATGCATATAAGTAATTCTCTCTTGCTTCGGGCATCGATGTTGCACCGATCTCCACAAACCATCAAATTGAAAGCGGATCTGAAATCCACTTCACAACGACAGAATGTTTTTCTCCAAATTGTTTTGATTTCGCAATTCTACATTTCAAAATTAAATTTTAATTTTATAAACTTTCAATATTTAATTAAATTTTTATATTTTTTTAAATAAATAAATAATAATTAATTAATAATCAATTGATTTATTATTCGATTAAATGATTCATTAATTGGAATTAATTAATTATTTGTTTATTTATTAATCATAAATTAGTCGCAAACTCTGGTCAAATGTTAATTTATTTCATTAGGTCTTTATTTATTTTTTTCCTTTTTCGAACCTTCTCGTGAAAATGGCACCCGATGAAATTGCGACCGGTCTTCTGGAGTCGCCGGAAAGCGCTTCATAAATTGACAGCGAATTATTTAGAAATAATTATTTAGAAGCGTGTGCTATATAAATGACTTTCAGAAAATTCATTTAAGAAAATATAAAAAAAAAAATCCCCGAAATCCGAATTGCTCCATTAATCGAACAATCGCGGATATCAAAGCATTATCATTTTGAGTTTGCCTCCAATGACCTTTGCTCTTCAATTGGCGCGTGACCTTTAACTTTGACCTTCGCACCAGGAGAGGGCAGACGGGGTCACCGAGGTTACGCTGAACATCAACAGGTTGACTAACTCCAGTTTCAGGCGTTACACGCTCATTGCAGAGAATTCTGTCGGTGTCACCACGGGCAGCGTCAAGCTGGCCAGAGGTAATAATAACAACAACAATAATAATAATAATAATAATAACAGTTATAATTAAAATAATACTTATTAGTAACATTTAACTATGGTTTGCATCCATTTCTATGATAATATTTATACTTTCATAATTATTTCTGCAATTATGAATATTACACTACTTTTAATAAATAAATTATTTATAATAATAAATTAATAATAATAATAATATTTATTATTAGAACGTAATAATTTCATAATTTAAAGAACCACTTCTTGCGGTGCCTTCTCCAAACCTGGCGAGTTCCCTGAACGACGCCGTTCTACACTTTTCAAGAAGTGCTCTCCCGACTGACCCCGTGACCCGCTCCGATTTGGGCCAATCGCGAGCCGGCGAATTGGGTCGTGCCAACGCCATGCAGACCAATAGGCGTTCGCCGATCTCCCACCACCTAAATAGGTCGACCAATGGCAGGCGATTCTCATCCAGGTCGAGGACTTGTTGCGTGCATCTGGGTCAAGTTCGTGACGTGCTGACGGTCAACGTCATCGTTCTGTGGGTTTTAAATCAGTTTTGTTTTATTTTCTGTTGATCGGTTTTGAGCGACAGCCGTGAATTTTTAGAAACCAAAATAGTTCTTGACAATCAGCCGACTGGCTAGCTGGTTAGTCGGTTCGTTCGCTCATCATCATCGTCGTCGTCGTCGTCATCATCATCATCATCGTCGTCGTCGTCGTCGTCGTCATTGAGGTCGATGATCAATCATGACTTGGTGAGTCAATCGATTGAAAATGTAATTTTCTTCATCCGTGATTTGAAAACTTTCCTCTTCTTAAGATCGAAAGTTTATTCGTTTATTAAATTAAACGATTTGTTGTGTTTAATAAATTTAATTTATTTATTTATTGTTAAAAATTGGAGAAAAAAATTTCACAAAATAAAATTAAGTAAATTGAACTCAAGTCTTGTCAATGACCACCTAAGAAGCTGTGGATGACGATGACGACGGCGAGGATGATGATGATGATGATGATGATGATGATGATTATGATAGTTATTGATTGAAACTGATTGGTGAAGAGAATCAGATTGAATCCAACCCACTGGGCAATCAATTTGCCAGCGGATGCCAGCAAACTTTCTCTCGGACAATCAACAAACGGTCTCCAATTACCAGTGAGTGTCCCCACCGGGGTGCTACTCTCTCAGTCCCCTCGGGCGAAGTTACAGAATAAAGGTTCGGCAGTAAACGCACGTCTGCCTGAGCACGACTTTTTGGCGCGCAAGAACACCGCGGAAGAAATGTTTTTTGTTGTTTTTTTTTTTTTGGCTGGACTGGGGAAGGAGGTGTGAATATGGAATTTGGAATTTTAAAAAAATAATAATATATAAATATAAAAATAAATAGATCAATCAATCAATCTATCTGCCAACCATCCACCTATCCGCTCACTCGGCTTAAAAAAAAATTTTTAATTTAGAAATTATATTTAACGTTCAAGTAGTTTTTTGTGTTTTATTTATTTATTTTAATTTGATTTATTTAATCATTTTAAGTTATAGAAAAATAAAAAGATTTTCTTTGAAATTCTCCTTCAGCAGAAATTCTGTCTTCCACGAAATAACTCAGCGATTTAAATTGCATACTACAAAAACAGCAACAACAAATGTTTGTTTTTATTTTTATTTTGAAACATTTTCGATTAAAACATTAAAAATTAAAATTTAAAAATAAAAAGAATAAAAATATTCATTTACGAAACCGAAAGTTAATGGAGACAGGTGGCCATTGGAGCAAAAAATAACAGAAATCAGGGCGATAACATTTTTCTGTAAAAAAATTAAATTACATTTAAATATTTAATATTATTAATATTAGAAATCATCAAATAAAATGTTATTTTTAAAAATATATATGTAATAATATACAAACAAATAACTAAATGAACAAATAAATATTTAAAAATTATTTTAAATTATATATATAAACAAAAGCATAGAAATCATTAAATAGATTGATATTTAAAAAAAAAATAATAAAATTATAAATTAAGAAATAATACGAATATAATAATATATAAACAAATAATTAAATAAACAAATAAATAGTTAAAAATTATTTTAATCTAAAATGGCTTAAAAACGAAATTAAATAAGTTTTCCTTTCGGCAACGGAAACTCGTTTGCGGGTCAAACCCGGTTGACCTTTTGACCTCTCGTGACCTTAATTAGGAGTGAATGAAGAAACAAATTTGATGGATAAAAATAAATAAATAAATAAATCGAAATATTCAAGAAACCGGGAAAATCTTTTTTTGGACTTTTAAAATTTAAATTGAAATTGCATTTTAAATTAATTTTAAAATTAATGTTTAAATCATTTTATTTAAATATTTTAAACAGTTTTAGTTTGAAAACTTATAAAAACCTTTTTTGTATCAATAAATTTTAAATTAAAATTTTATCTGTATTTAAAAACAAATTAGTTTCTAAAAACTAAAAATAAATTCTTTAATAAATATAAATTAAACTGAATTTCTGAAAAAAAGTTCCAACAATTATCCAAGCTATTGAATCAGCCTCCTTCGTCTCCCACTTCTGAAATGGCGCCCATTTCGAGCAGACGAGTCGCGCATTTGCACTTCCGGTTTCCGTTCTTCTTTTTCTTTTCCTTCTTCTCTTCATTCCCAGAGCTCCGAGGCAATAAGCTGGAAACAAAGCCAACCTTGGAAAGATTCCACCCAACCCTCCTCAAGCACCCCAAGTGGGTAGAAAAAACGAGCAAGGTCTTGAACTCTTTCCCTTTCATTTGATAGGAATGTCCGATAATATTGCCGGCCTGTTATCACACTCGTCGTCATCATCACCGACATCATCGTCATCATCATCATCATCATCTTCTTCTTCTTTTTCTTCTTCTTTAGTCGTCGTCATCTTCATCATCATCCGGGCATTTCGAATAATCTCCTTTTCAGCCTTGAGATAAAATTGGCCAAATTTATTTTTTTTTTAATTTTCCAAGTCCTTCTAAACGTCTGCATCTCCATTTTGATTGCCAAGGAGTTTGATTGAAGTTCAACCAGGTTGAAAAAAAAAGGAATCAACCAAGTGTTCTAAGGTGGTCCTGAAACTGTCCTTGATTTAAAAAAAAAAATCCTTTCTGAAGGATGTGCAAGTGCTTCGTGGTTCAAGACCCAGCCTGCACTTTGTCACACTAATGACGACGACGGCAATGATGATGATAATCCATCACGGGTGATGGTAATGATGATGATGATGATGATGATGTCACACGCTGGAAAAAAGTGCGCTACATAAATGGTTAACAAAGAGTCCCACTGGGAGCCAAACATGTGGCGATGTTGGAAAGAACTGCTTTTGTAATTGGAGATTGAAAAGGTAGCGGGTGGGGACTGACCTTGAACAATGAATTGTAGAGGTCAAAGTTCAAGAAATAGATTCGATATTAATCTCTTTTTTTTTATTAAATTTTATTTCAAATAAAACAAAATCAAATTTAATTTTTAATTAATTTCAATCTAATTAATTTTTTTATCCATTTTCTTACAAAATAAATTTATTATTATTATTATTATTATATAATATTATTATAAAGAAGTGAATTTTTAACATCCAGAATTCACAACAATTCACCAAACGAACAATTGTAACTTTGAAAATGGCAAATTTTCACGAAAACAAAAAATCTTTATTTCGTATTAAATCCGAAAATTTCAGAAACTTTTGAAAGAGCAAAACATAATTAAATAAATAATGTTTTTAAAACAATAAATAAATAATGTTTTTAAAGCAATTATTTATTTTTAAAACAATTATTTTGTGAAATAATTATTTTTATAAAAAAAACAAAACAAATATAAAATCAAAGCAAGTCTCTCAATTGTTTGAAAGCGTTCCAGAAATGTGATTTTCAAATTAAGCACGATTTTAACA
>CM067528.1:785000-920000 GCA_034509925.1 Hirudinaria manillensis
AAATATTTTGAATCGCATTTTATTTATTTCTCGTTTAAATTTCTCCTTGGAATGCAGAAAGATCTGTTCCTTTTCAGAATGTCATATTCCAGAACGTCGAATACCAGGCACCAAGGCATATTCTTGTGCAGTGTTTTGATTTTACAAGGCTTTGATAAAACTCTTTTAATGTTTCACATTCACGTTGCTAATTCGCATTGATAATTGCCTCATTAATTCAATCTTATTTATCGGGACTTTCTAAAAATTAGAACCTGGATCGTGGACATTATGACTTTAAAACAAGCAAAGATAAAATTTGCGTTTCGCAAATTCTGAAACGTTTATGTTCAATTATCAAAGTAAATGTCTAAAATCACAACAAAGCAGGAAATTTACCTGTTTCTTTGTGTCTGAAGACCCAATAACTTGGCGAGAAACTTTGGCCCTCTTTTTTTCAGTGTTTTACGACTAACTTTTGGGAGGCAGCTACAAGCTTCTTATTCGTTTCTTAATTAATAAAAGTAAAGAAAAATGATTAATTAACATTTTCAAGAATATTTAAAAATCTAAAATTAAATCATACAAAACTTTGGGTGACCAGACAAAGCCAGACTCTTAAAAATTCGACTTTTTACAAGGCCATGGTTATGAAAGTAAAAATAACTTCACCTCAGAATTCAGCTTCCATCTCTTTCCCTTCTTAACTCCACATCAAACCGCTTAAATTTTCAGCACAAGGTCATGTTTGAAAAGCAATCGTATTTAATGCACAACTCAATGGAAATGTAATTTATTGTCTTCTCGCCTTACAAAAGCCAGCCGAGCCGAGTAGAATTAGCTCAGTCAGACCCCTACCTTCGTCATGTTTAGACGGATTTTGAGGACCGATTTTGCACTTTTGAAGTTCGAACATGCCCTGAAAGTGAGTGCTTTTGCTTCGAGATGTCTTTTGTTTTTCCATTCTAAGTTCAGTTTTACTCTTTCATTCCTATTTATTGTCGATTTCCTCGTTCTTTTTTTTTGGTCCGGGGATGGTCACGTAGGCTGGTGTGTAGCGGGGTTTGCATTTGATATTTTAGTTTGTTTTATTGAATTATTTCGCTTTGGATTAGGTTCTGTTTGATTTTTTTTTTCCATCTTACAATTGTGTAACACGTCATCAAATATTTCAAGTTTTCGACTACATTTTCTGTTACGATGTTTCGATACTTAAAATTTGTGTTTTTAAATGGTTTTAAAGAAGATTTTGGTTCCACATCGATGATTTGTTGAGTTGCAATTCTATAGTATCCTAACAGATTTATAATTGGTTAAGTTTTAATACATTATGGGTCCGTCTAACGGTTTCACGTACTTTGATTTTCTTTACATTTTTACTTGCTTGTTGACTCAAGATTGCTTTTAACTGCCATCTTTGTGTGAGAGAAAAGTGAAATGAAACAATCTTCTGAATGCAAAACTATTCTTCGTTTTTTTCTTTCGACAGACGCCAAAGTTTTCCTTCTCAACGAACCAGAGCAGGGCCGCCCAAATTTACCCGAGCGCCTACGAGGCCGTCAAGGATGTCACGAATGATTCCACGGTCATCTTTGGAGGTTGGAATTCATTTTGTTCGGGAATGCATGAAGATGCATTCGTGCAGTTTTTATTGATTCGTCAAGGACAAGATTCACCAAGATCATTCAATGATTGACTCAATTATTGTTATTATTATAATTTGTATGGGGTGATTTTTTGTTTGTTAAACAAAAGGAATCGACTGATTCTCAGAAAATTGTTGGTGGAAGAATCTGACGTCGAATCTAAACTTTGAATTTCATAAGTGCAAATCTTGAAAATAATTGTCCACTTTTTGTTACTTGTGCCAACATGCATCTTAATGTAATTTCTCGAGATTTGTCGTTATATCGACAATTATATTTATCATATTATGCAATAATTATGGTTAACATCATCATCATCATCTTATTTATAATTTCACTAATATCATGGTAGTATGCATGTGCCAGGAATTTCAGTCCTTCATGAATATTGATGAGTCCCTAATTAGTATGCAGCTGGTCCAATAAAGAGTCACAAGCAACTGTTGTTTTGAACTTTGTGAGGTCCTTTTTATGCTCAGAATTTTGGTAACAATTTTTTGCAATTAATTAATTAATTTATTTATTTATTAAATATCTATAATAAATGATGTATGTTTATCTGCCAACATAAAGGTTTCTAACGTTCAAACAACTTAATTTTAATTAATTTCTCGATAATTTTAATTTAAAATTCATTTAATTGTCATTAATTACATTCACAAAGTTGACTGGTAGCTGGTCATTATGTCATCTTAAGGTTAACATCAGCCATAGTAGGGTCAATAAAAGGTTAAAGGTCAGCAGAGATTTTGAACCCCTGTGGGTTATGATGAGTTGAGGAGTTGCTGTGTTTGATGACAATCGTTAGATACTATATCTTGTATCTCGGTTTCTTTTTTTAAGTTATGTCTGTCTGTTTTGCCATCTGTTTAGACCAACTCAGGGTTGCAGGGGTGCTTAATGTTTGTGTTTAACCAATATTTTCACGTATTTTTGGTTGCGTTACATTTTAATCTGTAAATGTTCACCTTTTATGATTGCAATTGAATTACGTTTGCTTCAGGAAGGTCTTTGTAACCTTGAAGGGTTTCGCCTGTGGTTGATTGGTTGATTGGTCGATTAGTTGATTGGTTAATAGCTCATAGTTGATTGTTCTAACAAAGCAAAACTTTCTGCCTGCTGCTATGCAGATTGCTTTTTTAAACTTAAATCTCTTCTTAAATCAATTGAAATCTTTATCTGCAGGGGAAAGATTCCAATTAATTTTCAATTTATTCACCAACCCACTTCAAAGATAAGGCCATCTTGTCTTGTCTTGCAATCCAAAGCTATTTTTTTCAACTTCTCCTCGACTATTCTTAGACTTTTAGATTCTCGCAATTGGCTCACATCCATCCTCCAAAACATTCTAAAAATAAATCGCAGGTTTCGGTCTCTGCGGAATTCCCGAGAATCTCATCGCCGCCCTCAAGAGGTCGGGGGTCAGGGGCATAACGGCCGTCAGCAACAACGCGGGCATCGACGGCGAAGGACAGGACGTGGGTCTCGGACAGCTCATACGCACCAAACAGGTGAGGATTCGAGACTCTGGATGAGGAGAATCGTCTGCTTTGGTTGCCATTGGGAACGGATTCGTTGTGTCGTTGGAGAAAAGTTGTTGTTGTGGTTGTGTATTGGAAGTCGCTTTTTTAATGTTGTTGTTGTTGTTGTTACCGAAAGTCATTGTCGTTTTAAAGATCAAAAGGATGATCTCGTCCTACGTCGGTGAGAATGCAGAATTCGAGAGGCAGTACATGTCAGGAGAGCTGGAAGTGGAACTGACACCCCAGGTTTCGATTCGTTGAGATGATTCGTGCCTTGTGATTCTCATTGGTCTGCTATATTTGGACTTTGCTTTCCAAATTTTGACCATACTGATCAAATTAATATGCTTATAAACCCAAGAAATCTCATTCATTTGAAAAAGTTATTAAAGTCAAGCTATTGAAAAACCAAAAACTAAATTAACCCTTTGGCTCCACCAAGGGTACCCTGGCCGAGAGACTGAGGGCAGGGGGCGCCGGCATACCTGCCTTCTTCACTGCCACCGGATACGGGACCCTGATCCACAAGGGCGGTGCTCCGATCAAGTACGGACAGGACGGGAAGATAACCATTGCCAGCCAACCGAGAGAGGTTGGTTTGGAGCAATTTTGTTGGTGATTGGGCAGTTAATCTGTTTTGAATGAGCAGATGGTTTGTGGTTGTTGTTGTTGCTGTTGTTGTTTTTGCTGCAATGCTGGGAGGCGAATGTTGGTTTTGTAGTTATCACTGAGTATCATCGTTCCTATAACTATTGTATCATCGTTCATATAACTATTGCATCATTGTTTCGTGGTTGTTGTCTTTGTTGTTATAGACCTTAGGATTATTATTGTCCATCATCATCATCATCAACCACATTAATTATTTATTGAACTCACTGACCCTCTGTCTGACCAATCAGGAGAGGGTTTTCGACGGTAAGCACTACATCATGGAGGAGGCCATCACTGGAAGTTTCTCGCTTGTCAAAGGATGGAAGGCGGACAAGTTTGGGAACGTGGTGTTCAGGTGAGAATGTCCTGATCAAGACATTAACATAATTTATTAATTATTATTATTAAATCAATTATCGTCGTGATGCGATGTTCATTCATTCATTCGTTCGTTCTTCCGTCGTTCCAGGAAAGCCGCCAGGAACTTCAACGTTCCGGCTGCGAAGGCCGGAAAAGTTTGCGTGGTGGAAGTGGAGGAGATCCTGGAGGATCCTTTGCCACCTGAGGACGTTCACTTGCCAGGCATCTACGTTCAGAGGCTGGTCGTGGGGGAGAAGTATGTCAAGAGGATCGAGGTCTGTCGATCGATCGATTGGTCGATAGGGAGGAAGGGAGGTGGTCTCGTCATTGGTCGACCTAGTTACATGCTAGCAGCTGCTTCAATGACTGCTCGACTTTGATGTCTGTGCTGGGAAATAATTGCTCTATCGTTTTAAATGCTGTGTCATCTGTTCTTTCTAAGCATTAATTATATTCGGTTAATTATATCAGTTAATAGTTGTAAAAAAAAATGGATTTTGCATAATTTATGCATATGTTTTTGCGGCCAATCAGAGGGAGACCACCAAGGAGAAGTTGGAGCAGAAGGCCGGCGACGGAATGAAGAAGAAGAAGGCCATCGACAGGATCATCAGGAGGGCTGCCCTCGAGTTCAAGGACGGGATGTACGGTAAGGAGGTCGGGTCGGAGGTCGAGCCGCGACCCCGAGGGATTCTTTGAAAAATTTGTTTTGTGAATTAATTAACATTTTAGATTGGTTGATTACTGAGGCATATAATATTAATATACTTTCTAAGGATTTTATTCTCTTATTCAAACTAACCCGATTATTAGCTGATTTAAATAATAATTTATTAATTAATTTAAATGGATTGTTTATTAGTTTAAATACTTAAATGCTTAAACAAAACAATGCCGAGAAGTATTCTAACGCTTTTTCATGACTCATTGCAGTCAACCTGGGCATAGGCATGCCAATGATGGCCAGCAATTACATACCTGAAGGAATGCACATCAATCTGCAGAGCGAGAACGGAATCCTGGGATTGGTCGGTCGTTTGAGATTAAAGTTCGCTTCGTCTCGAAGACGAGCCAATCGGATCGTTCCACATAATAGCCTGTGATTTATTTAGTTATACATTTATAAAATTATTAATTAATTATTATTAATTAATAATAATAATAAATAATAATAATAATTAATTATTATTAATTAACCAGGGCGGTTATCCCTCGGAAAGCGAACTGGATCCTGACCTCATAAACGCAGGAAAGGAAACGGTCACCGTCAGGCCCGGTGCTAGTTACTTCTCCAGTGACGAGTCTTTCGCCATGATCAGAGGGTGATGATGATGATGATGACGATTATGATGATGAATACGACGATGAACACACTTTGTGGTGATGATGACTTTATGAATTAAGCAATGTGCCTGCTATGTTTTATTTCAACCTTTCCAACAATATAATAATAATATAATAACAATAATAATGATAAAGTAATAATATTCATAATAATTCTGACAATCTCGTCGACAGGAGTCACATCCACATCTCCATCTTGGGAGCCTTCCAGGTCTCCAGGTGTGGCGACCTGGCCAACTACATGATCCCGGTGAGTCCCATACGACCTCTTTCGAAAGCCCCATTCCCCCTTATATCCCCTGCCTATGAACCCTGATGACATCGTTTTCAATCCTCCAATAGAAAGTCATGGTTAAGGGCATGGGAGGAGCCATGGACCTCGTCTCCGCCCACGACACGAAGATCATTGTCACCATGGAGCACACGGCCAAAGATGGCAGCCCGAAGATTCTGGAGGAATGCAGGTTGCCACTGACAGGGAAGCAGTGTGTGGATCTCATCATCACCGAGAAGGTTTTTAATAATAATAATTATTTTGATGATGGTAGATTGTTATTATTACTACATTATAATAACAGTAATAATTGTTATTATTATTAAATTACAGTGTTTATATCATAATAATATTCATGACATAAATTTGTTGTTTTCTTCCTGCAGTGTGTTTTCGAAGTCGACCACAACGAAGGACTCCTCCTGACGGAACTGGCGGAGGGAACGTCCGTGGAAGAGGTCAAGAAGTGCACCGAATGCTCCTTCCATGTAAGATGATGATGGTGGTGGTGGTGGTGGTAGTGATGATGATGGTGGTGGTGGTGGTGATGGTAGTGATGATGGTGGTGGTGGTGGTGGTGGTAGTGATGGTGGTGGTGGTGGTGGTGGTGGTGGTGGTGGTAGTGATGATGATGGTGGTGGTGGTGGTGATGGTAGTGATGATGATGGTGGTGGCACTGTGAATAAATGATAGTGTCAGTGAAGAAAAAAATCATTTTGGCAAAAAGACTCTATGAACTCTGACAACTCTGTGATACTTCTACCATTAAGTCGTTTAAATGTCACCTGATATTAGGATTTATAACATAAACAACCGTTGTTTGTTGTCATCATCATCGTTGTTGTTGTTATATAATACAAATCTTACCAACCAACTCCCCAAAAAACCCCCTGACGCCCCACCTCTTAATATTTCCAGGTGTCCTCGGATCTCAAGGCCATGGGTCAAATGTGAAGTTGCCCACCTTCCAGAACTAGGAATTCTTCTCTGTCGACGTCGTCGTCGTCGTCACCACTGGTGTCCTCCTCTTCGTCGTCGTCATCGTTGTCATCGACGTCGCTGATGTTAATTGCAAACTGATTGGCTATTAGTTCTGTAATTATTGTTGGTTCTGGTGCCTACTTTCCATATTTATTGCTATTACTTTTATTATTACTTTATTATTATTATTTTATTATTATTATTATTATTATTATTATTATTATTATTATTATTATTATTGTTATTAGAGGTATTATTTTTAGTAAAGTTATTTACTAATCTTTAAAAAATATTTTACCGTTTTTGCCATGAATTGCCTTCAAAATGTTGCCCGATGTTTCCATCTCCTATTGATTGAAATGATTGATTTACAAACGTCTTTTTTGTGCCAGCATCAATCATGGTCGATTCAAATCATTTATTTTATTTTTTGTATTTATTTTTTTTATTCTTTGAAAATTTTACAAAAACATTTAACATTGTTTTGTGATTTATTGTTGAGGTTAACATTGGTAGAAGTTGATGTCGTCTGCTTCATTGCCGCCTTAAAAAGGACTTAGAGCGTCTGCACGGATGCATTGCATCAACTTATTGGTGGAGAATATGTCTTGGATTTGGATTTATGATTAAGGAATCAAGTTTTTGTGGATGGTAGTGACTCATTTTCTATATGATTTATTTTTTTAAAATATTTTATTTTAATCTGCTTGAAATCATTTAAGAAAGGTTTTGTAAGTCCACTAACATTGCATAGTCAAAGTATTCAGGGCAAATACTTGCATGTGGCTCTGTGAGGGCCTGACTGTTACATTAAAGCAGCAGAAGTAGTGACGTTTAACTCGTGACGTTTAACTTCTCATATAATGTTACATTATTGTGGGTATTATAAAGTAAAATTTTTTTTAAATTATGTAAGTAGGGGTGGTGTCGCTCCATGGCATCCGTACCGATTATCCGGAGTGAGGCGTTGTCGCTATCAGACGATTTTATGTGAATAGATATATCTCTAATTTATTTCTAAGAAATAATCGTAATATAGATTGTATTTGTACCGATATACAAGTAATAGTCTCGAAAAGCTAGATAGCTACATTGAAGTTTTAGCCCGTGATGACTAATGGCTGTTAGCTTCCACCTCGTTTACTCACATCTTATCTTGATTTCCTCTCGGATTTCATGTATCCCGTCGAGGGTTTATCTTCGAGAGCATCAATGTTTCCAGATATTAAGAATACGAATTAGACTCAATCTTTTAAGGATACTGCTTAATAAACCACAGTTTGATATTCGTTTGGCCTTGAAGATTGATTATTCCACAACCAATCATTAATGTTAAATTTCCAATAAACGCTAAAATGGTTTTCAAAGCAATTAAGACCGTATTTGATGTTCAGTTAAGCAGGTTTCTCATATCTCCAAAATGAGAAGCTTCGACCAAAATTATCCAATCAATCACTATTTATGGACTGAAAACTCAAAATATTTCAAACAACAAGTCTACAAAGAGAACAACAGGTCTGTCGAGGTAAAATAACAAAAAAATAAAAATAAAAATAGAGGAGGAAAAGAATTGAATCTCGGCCTTCACCGAATTCTTTTTGGGGCTATCGTAGCGGGGTATCAATTGTTTTTGACTGGAGGGAGTAGTGATAAGGTGCAGTTTGTCCGGGATTTCTTTGAGTTGCGGGTTTAATTGGAAATTAATGGTCGAATTCTCCAGAGAAAGTCGGACGGGACTTCAAAGGCAGTGAATTATCAGGTTCTCGAGTGCGAATTATTTCTAACCATTTCTTCCTTCCTTCACTAGTTTAAGATGTGAAAGCTAGCTTCCATGTCGGAGCTGTCGTGCTGCTTTGGGGTTTGGTGGACTCTGTTTTAAGCGAAGATTAAATGAAAGTGCAAACTTGTTTAAACTTCTTTTGTAGCACCGAGTTGTGTTCTGTACGCGCTAATTTAGGCCGTGCTTTGTAATTCTGCTTTGCATCGTTATTTTGTAGATGTTTGACTAGTTTCGCATTTTGCAAAGAGTCTACGTATTCTTGCAGGGTTTATTGTTCTCGAACAGCCTAGAGAAAGTGAAAACGAACTTTTTGGAGAATTGCAGTTTTAGCAAAATGACACTGAGAGGCTGCATGCAAATTTTCAAGTATTCAGTATTTTTACTGAATTTCATCATTTGGGTAAGTCAGTTCGAAAAATAATTGTCTTATGTAAACTATCTAATTATTTTGCAACATTTACTGTAGCAATAAATAATAGCTTGCTGCACAATGGAGTTGTAGCCAGATGTAATATGTTACAATTCTAGTTTGATTTATTGACATGTGATAGAACAGGCTTTATGTCTTAAGGAAAGTTTTTATTTTTTTTTTAAGTTTTGTTTATTTTAGACAAAGATGTTATTTTTTAAACCATAAATAAATCGTTTTAAA
Source organism: Hirudinaria manillensis (assembly GCA_034509925.1). NCBI lineage: Eukaryota > Metazoa > Annelida > Clitellata > Hirudinida > Hirudinidae > Hirudinaria > Hirudinaria manillensis. Next base: position 794,194 of record CM067528.1, read on the forward strand.
TCTGTGTTCATCGCACGAATTGAAGTAATGAATCATACTTTCCTTTCCGAGACATTCAGTTTTTTTGCGGACATTCCATGAATGTTTCCTTAGTTGTCATAAATGTCAACATCTCTGCTGTTGTGAAAACTCATTAAGTACCACACAAGATACACATTAACATAACAATTAACAATTAATAATTATTATTATTAATATTATCACTTACACCATTGCAAACATCTATGCCTATCATCATCATCATTATCATCGTCGTTATCGAAGCTTTCCGGACTATTCCTGCTCGGACTGGCCATCTACCTGCGCATGGATCCTACCCTAAACAACATGGTCGCCGTCGGTTACACCACCCACCTGGCGAGCTACCACTTCTTCTGCTACTTCCTGGTAGCCATCGGAGTCACCATCACCTTCATCGGCTTCCTGGGCTGTTGCAGCTCCTACCAGGAGTCTCACACCATGCTCGGATTCGTGAGTCTTTTTTTGGGTGGGGAGATTTGGGGCGTTGGTGTGGTTGAATTGAATTGTGTTGGGTGTTGGTGGTTTATTCTTCGAGTGGGGGTTGTTTCATTTCGTTTTCGTTGACTTTGTTGAGTGGTTACTGATTGAGAAAGTGATAGATTAATTGGTAATTATTAAATCATTAAATATTATTAATTATTAAATATTATTAAATAAATATTTTATTTAATGGTGTTTTTGTTATTTTGTTTTTATCTCATTCACTCCTGGCATTCGATTATGTCCGAATGATAATTAACAACAGAATTACTCGAACATTGACTGCAATGGCGGGTTTGCAGTCACAAAGAAATTCAATCACATGAAAATGAAGCAGTGATGATTGTGATGATGATGATGCTGATGGTGGTGATGATGATGATGATGATTGTGATGATGACGATGCTGATGGTGATGATGATGATGATTGTGATGATGATGATGCTGATGGTGGTGATGATGATGATGATGATTGTGATGATGACGATGATGCTGGATGATTCCAGCTGCTCTTTGGAACCTCAAGGTCCCTCCAAGAGAGGCAGACGATTCTGACAATGGTTTTCTCAGCAGTCTCAGAAAAATTCCTGGAATGACGGTTTCTAGGGAAACCGCAAGCTGGCGATAATGTTGTCCGGAGCTGATAACCATCGCTACTGTTATCGTGATAACCACTCCTATTATCATCGGAGATATTAAAACATGTTTTTGTTAATTATTTTGGTGAAATTGTTAAAACCCGAATAAGTTGTGGCTTTTTGAATGGCTGCGGAGGCCATAAAAATGAGGCCGTAATTGTTGTTCTACTGGTCTTTGTCATCACCATCTTCATCCTCGTCGTCATCATCATCATCATCACCATAATCACCCACATCATCATCTTGACAAAATGTCCAGCAAATGTTTACCTTCTCCTGAACTCTTGATGGTCATCTTGTTGATGTCCAGTAATTGCAAAACACTGTTTGGTGGTGGTTGTGGTGGTGATTATGGTGGTGGTTATGGTGGTGGTGGTGGTGTGGTGGTGGTGGTTGTGGTGGTGGTGGTTATGGTGGTGGTGGTTGTGGTGGTGGTGGTGGTTGTGGTGGTGATGATGATGGTAATGATTGTCCTTTCAAATGCCAAAGCATGATAACATACAACTTAATGATATGGACATTATGTGGACATTGTAGCTGGTAATTATTGATAGCAATAATATTAAATAATGTATTTATTATTATTATTATTATTATTATTATTATTATTATTATTATTAGTTTGATAATTGCTCTGTTGATCAGTATGAGCCGATGATTTGTGCTCACTTCGATGAAACTTATTTTCAGTTCCTCGGCATACTCATCGTCTTCCTGATGGCGGAGGTCGGCATGGCTTCCTGGTTGGTGATGCAGAAAAAGAATGTGAGTCGGTCCTGGTCGTCATCATCATCTTCATCATCGTCATTACCATCATCATCATCATCGTTGTCATTCATAACTGCAATGTTATAACTATTACTAAATCATTTCACTCACCACAAGCGTTACTGTTGTCATCATAATCATCACCAAAGAACCATCGTCATCACTATTACCATCATCACCACCAATACCATCATCATCATCACCACGACAGGCAAAGCATTCCATAGAGGATTCCATGAGAGGTTACATACAAAAGGATTACGGAGGCAATTTGTTCACCAACGAGCCTGTGGATCACATCCAGGAGAATGTATGTTGTTCATGATGATGATGATGATAATGATGATGATGATGATGATGATGATGGCAACGACGGTGATGATGATGACCTGCTATGGATTTATAGTGCATCACCTAGAGTTTCATTCACCACTGACCACCGAGGAAAATCTCATGTCCATCATTATCATCACCATCATCATCAATATCATCACCGTCATCATAACCATCACCACACTAATTCTCCGTTCAAAATCCAAAATGGCAGTACAAGTGCTGCGGAGGTTCCAACGCCCACGACTACCTGCACTCATCCTGGTTCAACTCCACCCACCGCCTCCAAAGACACCAACAGCCCCGCAAGCGTCACCATGTCGACGGGACCGACGCGAGCCTCCCGGTCCCCGCCTCCTGCTGCGGACCTCAGGGGTCGCGACCCCCCAAGAAGCAGGTTGAGTGCTTCGCAGAGCCGTCCTCGAAGACATCTGCCGACACGGGTCACTCGACCAGGGGTCAGAGGAATGCCACTGTTGCTTACGCTCAGGTGAGGAGGAGGAGGTGGAGATGACGACAACGATGATGGTGGTGGTGGTGGTGATGATGATGGTTGTGGATATGATGATAATGAGAAATTGTATATTTTATTGCTTAATTACCTAAGTCATTTGATTCAGTCGATGATGATGAGGACGATGATGACGACGACTAAGGCTGTGATCAAATTTCCCTGTGGTTGTTAAGGCTTAATTAACTCTTTTGCTTATAATTAATTCATAATTAATCCATAATTAATTCATAATTACATCCAGGGTTGTGCTGCTCAGATCCTGGAAAACGTGGAAAAGTTTGTCGAGAGGGCTTGCATGTTTGCCCTCGCCATCAGTTCAGTCCAGGTAATAGTTAGTAATAATAAATAATAATAATAAATAATAATAATAGTATTTAGTAATAATAACAATAATAATAATAATAATAATAATAATAATAATTGATTAGTTGTGCATTAAACTAAAATAGTGATAATGGAATTCGTTTGGTGATTTTAAAATTCATACAATAACTTGAAATGATTATTATTATTATTATTATTATTATTATTATTATTATTGTTTAACTAATTAATTGATTAATTTTTAATCTTGTTATTCGAACAGATGTTGAGCCTCGTCTGCTCTCTCTGCCTCTGCTGCGGCCTGAGACGAAGATCGGCGGGAGGATACAAGTCGTGAAAATTGGAATATTAACGAGACCTGATTATAATATTAATAAGACCTGATTATAATATTAATAAGACCTGATTATAATATTAATAAGAGCTGATTATAATATTAACAAGAGCTAATTATAATATTATAACGAGACGCCGGGTTACGTTCACGATCTGTCTCTGAGACTCAGTTGTAAGTTGTGCATTGCTTGCCATCGCTTCACGAAATGATGATGATGATGATGATGATGAAGACGACGACGACGATGATGATGATGATGATGAAGATGATAAGATTAAGGGTGTTGATGAAGACGACGATGATCATGATGATAAGATTAATGATGTTGATGATGACGACGATGTTGCTACAGTAAGATTACTAGAATTCTTTTATGAAGTGTCGTTCTATCATCATTATCATCGTCATCATGTTATCGACGTTGTCATGGAAACCCGTTTGCAATCTCAGTCGCAGACGTTGTTTTTGTTCCGAAAAGTATTTTTGACCGATTTTAGCTCCGACGAAATCTCTTCTTTTGGGTCCAATCAGATTACTTGCCAGGGTCGTCGAAGGTCAGGGGTCACCTCTAGCTATGACCTCGTAACTGCTTTTCTTGATGCTTTTTTTTTGCTAATCGCCCTTTAATTCCTGGGAAGTGAAAGAATAATAATAAGTGCAATAATTATTATAATAATAATAAAATGGTATTTTTATAACTAATAGTACATAATTAGTGATTAGTTGAAGATGGGCGTTGTTGATGTTGAATGTCATTTTGAGAAAGTATTTTCTCTGCATCACTTATTTGTCTGCCAGATTATGATAATGATTGTTACGCTGACGACGACGACGATGATGATGGTGATGATGATGATGGTGATACATATTGGTAAACTTGTAGTTGTCATGGATTAAGTAATATCGATCTTGTCATCTGACGTGGAGTGTATTTTTGAAGCTTAAAGTTGCATTTAAAAGATATTAAACACTTTATTTCCTCAATTCTCAAAAGTTAAGTTTATATTTAAGTTTATATTTATTTTTATTTTTTTTTAAAATTTTTGTTCGTAGTTTTTGAGTCGTCGTTCCTTGTTTCTCGAAAGTGCTCATCCTCGAGGTGTGTTTCGTCCTTCAGCTTTGGCATCATCTAGTCTTTGAAGTATTAGCAACGTTGAATCGTGCATAATCGTCTGCTTCGTCTCCTCGGGGGAGGCAGATTTTTCAGAAGTATTTTTCTGTTTTTTGAAATTATAGTTTTGCCTTTTTTTTCCTTTTGTGTTTTTCAGCCCAGAGTCCGATTGCTTTGTTTGATGTGTCCTGATGAAACGTAAACTCGAAAATTTTTTTTTTCTGAATCCCTTTGTCTCGGCGATTTTTCGTTCCTTGTTCTCGAGTATTGTTGCTTTGGGATACCTTGGAGGAGGTGTCTGTACTTTTCAATCTCGAATTCGCTTGATATCGTCAGTAGATTGAGTAGATCGTATTGAAAACATTTTGTTTTTTTACTAGAGTGTTCCCCGTTTACAATAAAGCTGTGCTGTAGCATCCTGGAAAAATTTTCGTTTTGCTTGAGGATGTTATTAGATTGCATTAAACGTGGATTAATGAGTTTAATTTGGAATCAAGCGGTGAAATGAAAAGATCATAAAAGTCGGGATTATCTGAAGATCCTCCAATCTTAGCTGCGCTTAGGCGACGAAATTAAACTTAAAAACTGTGAGGTAGTTTCTGGAATTTTTGGATTTGACATTCGTCTAATATTCGTCAAAAACAAAATTTTATAAATTTTCTTATTATTGAGGCACTAATTTATTGGAAATAAAAACTTTTTTTCTAAATTAGGTGCAAATAATAGGTTATAAACGGCACAACCTGCTTGTGTTGTTAGGCAACCGATTTCAAACCAAAAACTTTTATCCGGATCTTGCGATTTTTTGCGCAATTTGAGAAATTTGACTTAATTCGACTAAGTTGAATTTTTATTGGTTCATTCATGACTTCGAAACCGACCAAACCAGATGAGAAAACTTTGTTAGTAACTGGAACTGTTTTGGGAACATTTCACTTTAACCATTTTTAGCTTAAACTTCAGTTTAAAAAGCATAAACTCTTTTGAGTAGAATGATAACTTGCGAATGAGATCCGTAATTCTGTTTTTTTTTTTCTGCTGAAAACGATTTTAATGCAGAAGTAAATGGTTATTGAGCAGTCTTCTCTAAAAAAATCAGCTCTACAGCCTGTTGATTAATCATATTTTGTTACTAATTTTAAGCGTTTTCAAACATTACATATTTTTTAAAATTAGGTCATCACCAGGTGATGGTTTGGTTAAGAATTGCTTGGCTAAGGAGCCAGCCATTTGGCCTGAGTGGACTGAAACTACTCTCATTAATGAGAATTTTGTAAGAAGTTTTTGAAGATCTGAAGTTTTCGATGCATTTAAAATCTCATTAGACAAAAATTAAAAGAAATTATAGGAAAATAAAAATATTTTTATTAACTCCATCTTGAAGGATGGAACAGCTGCATCTCCAAGTAAAATCAAAGGAAAAGAGAAAGCCAAAGATGTTGCACCTGAGAAAACTACTAAGGTTGTAAACTCTGAAATTTATGAAATGTTTTGGCTCCAGAAAGTTTTTTTTATTTGATTTCACACTTAATTTACCTTCCATTTAACAGTTATCAAAAAAAAAAAATTAAAAAAAATCATAAAACCAGTTTAAAATTTGAAAGCTCGACTCGACTCATTGACTTGTTACTTGTTCCAGGAAGTGACAGAATTTGAAGATCCAGAAGGATCTGATTTTCTTCCATCAGTCATCAAAGTGGCAAAATGGTTGAGACCTCATGAATATTTAGCAGACAAGGCTGGTGTGATTAATGTTAAACGTGCCAATGGAAATCCCACTTCTTTGGCTAAGACTTCCTTCTTATAATTAATTCATTATTCATGAACGAATCATGCCAATTAGCAAACCCCCTAAACTAATTAGAATATTAATTTATTGTTAATATTAAATGCTAATTCTGCTAGACTCCTCCCCCAGGTGCCAGTGGTGGTTGACAATGATGGTCTCTCATACTTTGACCTTGTCTCATGCAGTCAGGCTGCGAATCAACACGAGGTCATTCATAAACAAACGACATCTCATTAGCATATTAAATTATGCTAAATATTAACTGATTACTAATCACTTCTAACAATTTTAACCAATAATTAATTAGGTGATGAGACTGATAGCCAGTCAGATAACAGGCCTTCACCAAGCTCTGGGCAGTCCCGGCAAAACCCCTCTGAGTGCCCAAGTCGTAGCAGATAAGGAATCGACCAAGGAAGACAAGAAAGGAAGAAAACTCAACAAGAGCAAGAACAACAACGAAAGCAACAACAATAACAATGAAGGGGAAAACGGCAACAACAGCAACTCGGGTAACCACGACGACGATATCATTAACTCAAGCGTGTTGAACGGCTTGGGTGCCATAAAAGAGGAAGAGGAAGAAGATGGGTTAGGTCCCGAGTCCTCTGCTCCACCCAACAACAGCAACAACAATAACAACAATGACAACAACAACAACGTCAACATCAACGCCAATCCCAAAAAGAACCCTCAAAAGGCACAGGTCGCTTCCAGCAGTAAGGACGACCTCAGCCTCGGGTCGGGGGGTTGGAAACCCTGGAACCACATCTTCTCGACCCATGCTGGAGGTGACCACGTTCGTCCGACTTACAACGCACACGGAAAGTATTGTGTGAAATTGTATTGGATGGTGAGTATTGGCTTCATAGCTTCATGTCTCATCATATATACTTGTCATACCACACCTATATATAGGGCATATCTTGTAATTACAGTATATAGTGTTATATCTTGATATAGGGATCCAACAATATATATATACCTGTTACATGTCTTTATATACTGTCATGTCTTGCTATACAAACTTGTTACACACAACTTTATAACTTCCTGCAAGCATCTTAGAAGCATACAGTTGTCTGACTAATCATAACAATTATGTCCTTAAACATACTCATCAACCATTGGTTGATTTTAGGGCTGCTGGAGGAAGCTGGTAGTGGACGATTTGATGCCATTGGACGAGGAGGGCAGACTCCTCCTACCACAGACGAGGCTGGGTCACGAGATTTGGCCAATGCTGCTGACCAAAGCACTGTTGAAGATAATCTCCTTGGAGTACGAACTCCTTTATTTCAACTTTGTTTGACTTTATTTTTATTAATCATTTTATTATTATTATTATTATTATTATTATTATTATACTATTATTTTAAATCATTCATGTGAAATATATAATTTCCAACTTTGTTTATCAATTTAACTCAAAATGCTTAAATAATTAACTAATCAATCAAAGCTCCAAAGTCAAAAACGACCGATTGGAGATCGGGGATTCCAGTGTCATTCAGTGTTTGACTGGCTGGGCTCCCGAAGTCATACCTCTCAGGTGGGTAAACCTGAAGTAAATAAACACTTTCCAGATAATATATTTACTATATTTATTACCATTAATATTTACATTTATTTATAATATTATTTATAATAATATTAATTATAATAATATTAATTATAATATTATTTATAATAATATTAATTATAATATTAATTATAATATTATATATAATATTTATAATATTATCAAATATATCAATTAAAACTATCAAATACTTTATGCATTAATTCGTGATTGAACTTTTAGGAACAACCCTTGTGCTGACAAAATATGGACTGCACTCAAGTTGACCCTCGACGAGTTCAAACTGCCCGACCCCAACAAGCCCCAGGAAGTTCCCGTGGAAGCGAAAGCCCTGCCCGAGAAGGTCGAATAAATTATGTTAATTTATTATGTTATGTTAATTATCTTATTATTTAAATTATTTATGTGATTGGTGAAAGAGATATTAACGGATAATTCGTTAAAGGACCTTATTTTGTCGAATTAATTTTTTTTAATGAATAATTTAATTAATTTAATTATTTAATTAATTTATTCGTTAATGGAATTCCACTGATTCATTGCAGAGTGAAATTGAAACTAAAGGAACTGGCAAAAAAGACAAAAAGTCTGGAAAAATGAGCTCTCTCAAGAAAGGTTTTATGTTGTTATGGCCAGCATGCTAATAATATTAATAGTAATAATAATAATAATAATAATAATAATAATAATAATAATAATAATAATGATGATGATTATAATTGTTTAAATTATTAATAATTGTAATTCATAAATGATACAAATAACTCAATTAAAAATTTCCAGGAAAATCAACAAAATTGGAAAAAGACATGAAAGAAAGCAAATGTTAATATTAATTCCTTCTCGTTTGTGATTGGTTGTATCCTTGACAAATTATAACAACTTAATGAATTATTCATGACGAATACTGGCTTATTATACTGAATATAGTTTAAATAAATTTATAATTCTCAATATATCTATTAATATATGATTCTTAACTTATATTTAAACCAGTTTAAATAAATCTAAAGCAAGTTAATTAGCCTAAATGCTTGACAACAGCTCCGTCAAAGCCCGCCCACCCGGAGGAAGCTCCGCCCCCTAGGAAGCCGGAGCTGTTTGTCGTCTGCCTCTTCCAGGATTCCAGGAAGAGTTTTGAAACAAAAGCAGAAGAAGAGGAAGCAGTGGGTGGAATGTTGTGCTTTGTTTGTTTGTTTATTTGTTTGTTTGTTTGCTTGCTTGTTTGTTTGAGTTCAGTCGGTGCAGGTCTAGCTCTTGATTTGAGCCTGACATGTTGTTCATCATATTTTCATGTTTAAATTTTGTTTACTTGAATAATTTTAATTAATTTATTCTCAATTTTTTAATTCTCTTAAAATTTTCCACCCCGTTAGATGTCCATAAACAACGAACTGACCCGATTCAGTCTGAACGCCGGCCAATCGCACGCTCTGATCTTGAGTCAAACGAGGTCGACGCCACTGGAAAGACCCGAGGAGGAGGAGCGTGTGCCAGCATGGAAGCTCGTTCGACCAATCGGGAAAGAGGGCGAAAGTTAGTCCGTTATTTAGGTTCTAAAGATGGAGATAATTCATAATTGTAAATATTTTTCATAATTTATTTAAAAAATTGTATTTATTTGAAGAATATGTTTTTTCTCATTAAAACATTTATTTGATAAATATTTATTTAATTCTTATTTGGTTTAATTAAATAATAATTATAAATTTAATAAAAAAAAAATTATTTATTTATTTGTTTATTTAAATATGTTTATTCACCTGTTAATCATGCATCGCTTCAGGCCTGCATCCACCTGGTCCAATAAAATGTCTGAAACTTGTTTCTCCTTTCGTTGACAACACGGAAAAGTTGAACGAGTGAGGATGACAGAAATTATTTGAAGAATTATTTTCAGGCTAACATCAGAGGAATAAACTGGAAATAATTACTTAAATTATGATTATAATTATGTTTAATTGTGATTATAATTATGTTTAATTATGATTATAATTATGTTTAATTATGATTATAATTATGTTTAATTATGATTATAATTATGTTTAATTGGACCCTTAATATTTAAACGATAATTATCACACTAAATGCATTTTATGCATTAATCATATTGATCATCATCATTATCATCACCACCACCATCTTCATCGTCATCGTCATTAAACGTAGAGATGCCCTGAACCGACCTAAGCCACAGACTCCTCCTCCCGAAGAAAGTCTGCCGACCGAGGAGAAAGAGGTGTTTGTGTGTTTTTTTTATGTATAATTCACTAAAATAATTAATAATTTAATTAAAATAATTCATAATATAATTAAAATAATTCATAATATAATTAAAATAATTAATAATATTAATTAATCACGTTAATATTTTAAAATTTAAGCACTTGGTTTTTGATAATTCGACAAATTTTCATCTCCCGCTACAAGGTCGAAGGTCAAATGAGGTCATCTTCGGCTGCGAAGGGAAAGAAGTCCAATGTCGGCAATAGAAAGAAAAAGGGGGGTAATTATTATAATTTTATTATAATTTATGATAATTTATTCTAAATCTAATTTATTATTAATTACTTAAGACTATTAGTAATAACAGTGGCCATTGTTGAAATTGTGGACCATTTTTAATTCAATGAATTTGAGGAAATGAATAACAAACAAACAAATAAATAAATAAATAATTATGTAAATAAATGAATGAATTAAGTCAATTTATTAAATTCAACATTAATTTATTTATATTTATATTGATGAATGTAATTGGCTTCTTGAAACTAATTAGAGTTTAAAAATAAATATTAAATTCAAACCCAGCCTCTCGAGCCGTCAGGACTTCGATGGGAGTTGATGAACAACAACAACAACAACAACAGCAGGAGCAACAAGTTCGACATGACACGAGTCGCGAGTTCTGGGCAGACTTTGACGTCTTCTGTCGACTCTTCAGGTTCTTGATTTGTTTAAATTTGGTTGTTGACAATGATTGATAGATTGATTGATTGATTGGTTGATTGATTGATTGGTTGATTGATTGATTGATTGATTGATTGATTGATTGATTGATTGATTGATTGATTGACAACAAGAAAGCAGATTTTTTGTTGAAATACAAGGCGACTGATTTTTGTGACTGATTAGTTTTGTTTTTCTCATTAAATTGTATACTATTGACGTCTGGATTTTCAAATTTCATCTTTATTAACGTCATTGAATCAAGCCTGAAGATTATATAACACGTCTAATATTTAATTATTCATTGCATATATTATATTACACATTATATATTATGATTTAATATGTCTTATAATTAATTATTCATCCCCACAAAAGCCACCTGGTCATCTTCCACAAGCTGGACACATATCCATACTCTGCCAAATACTCAGATTTCAAGGTGACTTTGCAACGTCCCTCGTTAGCCTTGTTTGCACGATATGGAAAAGAAGACGATAATACTCAACATCAGATAATGATTATTATTAAATATTGGTGATAATTTAATTAATAACAATGAAAATAATTAGTTTTGAAAACAAATTTTGTGACAGTTCCAGTCGTCTGCTCCTCCAGAAACCGCTCCCCCGCCCAAATCTGACAAGAAGACGCCAGCTCAGGTTTCGGTAATGTCCGACTGATTAATCATTTCGATTACTTAATTAATCGAAGTTAATCGATTGATCGTCGATTGTTTCGGTCGTTCTAGGAGCAGACGGAAATTGTGGAATGCTCGGAGGAAAAAGTACCGGCAAAGTTCATCTGTTGGTTCCTAACTATTTCCTCTCCTAACTTGATAATTAATATTAATCAGATGACTAATAGTTTAATAATCATAATCAGTTAAGAGTTTCAACTAGCTGGTGACCAAAATAATTGATTTATTTATATTAAATTTATAATCAAAGTAACAATATGTTGAAATTAGCATCAATGTATCGCTGTTCTCAGATAGTTTGATAACAATTTCTCTGCAGTTTCTCCACTAATTTATCATAAAAATCACTAAATCATTAATCACTCAATCATTCTAATCATTCTAAACTCATTCCTTATCATCGCTACATCACTTAACGATTTATTTTCCTTTACGAAGACCTCGACATCATCGAACCGACCGACCTCGTCCTCAACTTCTCCAGCCTGGGCCACTGGAAGGACCCTCCGCCCCCCGAGAATCCCCCCTCCGGCGACCCGGTCAAAGAACCGCAAGCGACCCCCGAAGAGGTCAAGCCTCCCCCCAGGATTCTCCGTCACATGTGCAACAAGAACGACTACGAGCCTCCGCCGCGCCCCGAGCTTTTGATCCCGGAATTTTGCCTTCCGGCCAATGAGGAGCCGGGTCAGGGATATCTTCGTTTTGATTGGCTATGTTGTCGTTGCTACTATGTTTCGATGTTAATTTTGTCTTAATAGTTTTTAATAATATTTATCTGAATTTAATTAATTATTTCCTAAAAGTATTTATTACTTTTTTTCAATTTTAAAATTAAAATTAATTTATTTCCTTACAAAGAGTCAAAACCCGAAGTACTGCCAGGGTATCTGAACGTGTTCAAGTACACGTGGAGGCAGAACTGGTCTGGTTGTCCTCTGCTGAAGGTCACGACGACTGGTAGCAGGACATCTGTTGCCACTTTGTGCCCTGGGTAAGGTTCTCTTGTTGGTACCATACAAGTTCAATGCATATTGATTGGTTTCATACAAATTCAATCCCACCAATCAATCAATCAATCCATCTAAATCCATTTGCACGTGGGGATTGATTGACCTATCGTTAATAAATGCCCACCCTCGTGGCTCAGACGCCATGCACTCAGGGTGGAGTTCGCGTCCCCTCTGAGGCTGCACTTCCAAGTCGTCTCCGAAGTTGACTTCCTCTTCCTGGACGAAGAACAGTTGCTGGTTGAACTGATGAAGGTACGATTGTATCTTACGGATGGATGGTTGGATGGATGGATGGACATATCATCAAGCTGACTACTCCAACAGGACAGTCTGTCATTCAAAGCCTATGCTTCATCGAGCATGAAGAGGCTGGCAGATTGGTTCTGCAACTTTGGCAAATTCGACGACCATCGAGTCTCCACCCACGACTTCCTGTTCAACGTCCTCAGGTTCGAGGCTGGTCCTCAACTCAAGTTCAGGAAGCAGGAAGAGGTGAGTCTTCTGCTTTAGGATGGCATCGAGTAGGGATTGATTGATGGATGGATGGATGGATGATTAAAATGATGATCATATTGGTTGTGATAGTAGCGACAATGGATTAACATGATCAATTAATTTATTATTTAATAATTACGGTGGTGGTTAAGACACTCGGTTGCTTGTTTTGCAAACATGTTGAGAGTAAGGTCCGGTTGCAAGAGGTCATTGTCTCCATAATCACCTCCACCATCACCTCATCATCGTCGTCATCATCATCATCATCATCATTGTCATCATCTTACATTCAGGTCTTCAGATCTTCCTTCTACAACTCCCTGAGAAACCTGCTTCAGCCCTCTGACGTTCCCCAGCCCCAACTGGGCCACCAAACCACCCCTCCCCAGCACCCACCCCCTTCCTCTCTACTCACCCCGGAGATGAACTATGCCCTCAGGGTCCTGCTCTTTGACCTCGAGACACCCAATCCGCTCAACTTGACCTATATGAGCTCCTCACTGGAAATGAGAACAGGTGAGACCCACTGTGTGTGTCTGCATCTGCTAGTCTTGCTATTGGAGCAAAAGATCAAAAGTCATATTCATCATCATCATCATCACCATCATCATCATCATCAACTGCATTTGTAGCCACCTCACTGAGCTCTTTGAATGAAAGATCATCTGTACTTGGAAAGAAGCCTCAAAAAAAGAGTGAGTATCATCATCAACGTCGTCATCGTCGTCGTCGTCATCGTCATCATTATCAGCATGGTTTTTGTGTAAACAGATGTGACCAATAACAACCTAGCTCCTGCTCTGGGTGGTGAGTAATTACTTAATTATTTGGATGATGATGATGATGATGATGACGATGTCAGTTACAGGAGATGCAGTGGAGTATTGGAGGAACAAGTAAGGGGAATTCTGATCGTTGATCAATTATGATGATATACTGACAAAAATAATAATAATAATAATAATAGTATATATATATATATATATATATATATATATATATATATATATATATATATATATATATATTATAAGTAACATAATAATAAGTAATAATATATTATTAATAAGTAATAATATATTATTATTATTATTATTATTATTATTATGTTACTGTAATAATAAGTAATAATATATTATTATTATTATTATGTTATTGTAATAATAAGTAATAACATATTATTATTATTATTATGTTACTGTAATAATAAGTAATAACATGTTATTATTATTATTATGTTACTGCATAGGGAGATTACTCCATGTGAACACCTGGCAGCCACCATAGTCCAGAAATATTGGAAGGGACATTTTGTCAGGAAATTGATGGGCTTCAGGTCCATGCCAAAGTTTGTTGTCAGTGAGTCTAAGCTTTTGATGTCCTGCTGTTGCTGTCATTCATTCGATCTAAACTATTTTTCGTTCATTCATTCATCTATACATTTATCCATCCGTCCATCCACCCATGCAGGGGGTCTCAAGCAGAAGCGTCACTACGAGGCCGTGAAGACCTGCGCCCAGAGGCTGTCGGAGTTCATCAAGGACGTTGCCGAACCTTTCGGACTTAACTTTTACAAGTTGGTCGTCCAGTGTTGTTGTCATCATCAGTCATCTACCCTAACTTTGTCATCCTGCGATGTTGTGATGTTGTTTCGTAGTTACAGTCGTTTGTAATGACATCATCGGTCACGCTTCAGTCGTTCCTGATTAATATTCAACAGGCACCTGTTCGCCTCCTCTCCTGATTGGCTGACCCACTTCCCCTTCTGCCCGGACGAGATCGAGAAGCTGGTGTTTGAGGATTTCGAGGGGTCGTTGGACCGAACGACCTTCGGGAATTCGTACGATCTCGTCTTCAGGTGTTCCGAGGATTTCAGAAATTTTCGATCGATTTTTAATTTTAATGTTTAAAATAGCAGGATAATGATAGGTTGGCTTATGTGGTTTAGTTATCAGGTTGATTAAAGAGGTTATTTCATATTAGGTCAATTCTTAGGTCAATTGATATTACTTAACAAACTAAAACTAAAACTCGCCTAAAACAACTTAACTTCAACTAACATTCCTTAGCAAAGTTGAACCAGTGCAAGCAATGCTTAACTAATTAATTAACTCATATTAAAAGTAACTACTGACCTATCATCACCTTGTTAATCTCACCTCAACTTCATCCCAATAGGGAGGTCTTCAGGGCCTCCGAAGTGCCCCAGGTCTGCTGTGCGAGGCTCTCCCTGACCCCGTCCGTCCTCCCGACGACCGGGTTGCCATGGTGCCGACTGAGAGTCCTCGACAACGACACTCTGGCGGAGGTCCCGAAGCTTCCGAGCGGCACCGTCGCATACAATTTCGTTAAGAACCAGGTGATGATGATGATGATGATGGTAATGATGACGATGGCGGTGATACTTTATGACGATGACGAAAC
Organism: Hirudinaria manillensis; assembly: GCA_034509925.1. Taxonomy (NCBI): domain Eukaryota; kingdom Metazoa; phylum Annelida; class Clitellata; order Hirudinida; family Hirudinidae; genus Hirudinaria; species Hirudinaria manillensis. The sequence goes on from CM067528.1 coordinate 809,669, forward strand.
AGAACGGATACACCGTCATGGCGGAACGTCCTCTAGGAATTCCCGATCCGAGTCCTCCTCTCCTCGGCTGGAAGTTGAGGATGATCTGCTCCAGCAGCACCGGACTCTTGGAGAAGGCAGGGCCGAAGGACGGACTGACGACCTCGTTCCAGGTCAACGAATTGAGGCGGTACCACAGGCCTGACCCTAACGGTCGCATATTCAGGTAATGTGGTGTCGATGATGAGAGTGGAGGTGGCGGCGGTGATGACGACGATGACCATCTGTTGTCCTCCTTCGACCAGCTACAACCTCTCCGTAACTACGGATGACCTCTCGACCGTGGCCTTGACCTGCTCGAGGTCGAAGGCACAGGTCGAGCTATTGATCTTCGATGGGGAGAAACTGGTCCGATCCTCGAGGGGCAGCGGGGGAGCCATCGTCCCCGCCATCATTTTCCACTCCAATCCGACCACGGTCGATGAACCGCAACCGACGATCAGGCTCGAAGAACTGGTGGAGGAAGAGGAGGAGGAGGAGGAAGAAGAAGAAGAAGAAGGTATGATAGTGATGATGGTAGTGATTGTGATAGTGATGGTAGTGATTGTGGTGCTGATGTTGGTAGTGATTATGGTAGTGATTGTGATAGTGATGGTGGTGGTGATGATGGTAGTGATGGTGATGGTGGTGGTGATGATAATGATGATGGTTGTGTACTCTAGGTGCTAGAGTGTGAATTGAAGTTCAATCGTTGACATGAAAAATAAATTTAAATCGCACGCACGCATTTCTCGACACAAGAAACGACGAAGAACGAAGCAAAGGACGATGAGAAAGCGTTAGTCGCAGGCCTCCAATCGGAAGTAAACTTTTTTTATTAATTAATTTTTAATTATTTGTTCCAATATATTATCAATTACAATATAATTATCAACCCAAACTAACTAAACTAATTATTGTTAATAATTTCCCCATTAGCAGTGTTTCCTTGGAAATCCAGTCACGAATGTCCCGCCAGCGAAGGTAATGATGTTCAGACGTCACTTCTTAATCTTTCCTTCTTTATCAGTGTTATCACCATGATTACCGTTATCACCACCACAACTGCCACCATCATCATCATCATCATCATAACCACCACAACCATTATCATCATCTCAACCACCACGATCATCATCACTACCACAACCACCACCATCATCATAACCACCATCTCTGACCTTCAGTCGCACTGCTACCGCATCGAGGCGAGGGTGTTGAACAAGTCGTGGGGTTTGAACGACTCCCAGTGGAGGTTCATTCTGTCGCTCGACGAGGAAACGCAAAAGTCGAGGACGGACTTCGACATCCTCTCCTTCGTCGAACCTGCGACGGGCACGACACACGTCGACAAGAAGAAGGAAGAGGAGGAGGAGGAAGAGGAGGAGGAGGAGGAAGGAGAGAAGAAGGAAAAGCCGGAAGTGCCGGGCAAGGGAGAAGCTTCGAAGGACGCGAGGAAAGAGGAGCCGACGGAACGAGCGAAGGAGAAGAAAAAGATTAAGAACAAGAACAGCAACAACAAGGATGCTGTTGTCAGCAGCAACAACAACAACAACAGTGCTGCCAACAGAACTGTTAAGAATGATTCTAAAGTGGAGGCTTCCTGGGATCACAGTGAGAATGATGATGATGATAGTATTCAGTGATGACCAATACGTTTATTTTAATAATTCATTAAACAATATATTCATTAAACGCTTCAAAGACCTTTAATTAATATGCGACCTTTGAACCCGTCACTGCAGGACTGAAAAGGTCGAAGTTCGACAACCACATGCCGAAGACCCCGACAGGGCAGAGCTTGAGGAGTCGTACGTCGAAGGAGGGTGGCTCCAGGGTTTCGGTCGGGGGGGAACGGACGTCCGTGGATGACTTCGACGAGACCAGACCCCACTGGGTCTTGAAGATCTTTAGGGATGCTGACAGGTCAAAGGTCGGTGACTGTGTTTTTTTGTTATCTTTTTTTTTTTTTAATTTTCGCTTTTGATCGACAAATTAATTAATTAATCCATTAATTGTTTTGATGACGATTTAGAGGTTTTAAGGTCCAACAAAAGATTCAGATTCAAACGTTCGGCAGATTATTAGAATTAAAATTAATTAAAATTGATTAAAATTAATTAATAATTAATTGTTCGTTATTTGCAACTAAATGCATTTACTGTTCATTAAGTTTTTCACTTGATACCCAAAACTACACTTTTTATTGCTATTATTTTGTTTTTATTATTATTATTATTATTATTATTATTATTATTATTAATATTATTATTATTATTTTTAATAATCCCAAAAAATGAAGAACACTATTAACAATTCTTCTAACATTCCACCTCCAAAGGACTCCCTGCAACTGACACGACAGAAGAGTTTCGAGGAGGAAGCCATGGAAGCCCTCGTCCGTTGCTGGGAGCTGGAAAAACCCGGCAGGACCAAGATGGCCGCCCTGGCGAGGCAGAAATACTTGTGCAAGCATCTCGTTAAAGTGGTGAGAATAAGATTATATTGCAGGGGAGAAGATTTTTTTTTTCTTAAAGTCTTTTAATTGTTATTTATAACAATTATAACAACAATCCTTGATATAATATTAATATCATGTCATATTAACCTTATTTATATCGACCTAATTGATTATAATATTAATTTAATATAAATAATAATATTAGTATAACAATTTTATTGTGAGAGTTTAAAAATAAAGAACCTCTAGTTACTCCACCACTGCTATTGTTGTCGTCGTCGTCGTTTGCAGGATGAAGTCGTCGAAGAGAAACGATGTCCGACGCCCGTCACGAACATCGGAACCGCGGCCGTCGAGACTCCCGGGGAGTCGGAAGACGCGGAGTACACCATGGAACCTCCCCAGGAACTGCTGAGACCCAAGTATTACGTTCCCGAGATGGACCTTGGCTTCTACACGAGGTTCATTTCTGTATCATCATTGTAGCTGTTGTTGTTGTTGTTGTTGTTGTTGGTGGTGGTGTTGTCATTGCTGTTGTGGTTGGTGGGACATTGTTTGTTTTTGATCTCGTATTTGCTTTCATATCGTTTTGAATTTGTTTAATTTCCTATCATGATTTATTTATTTATTTACTTATTATTTGTTTATTTTATTTATTGATTTATTGATTTATTTATTTATTTGTTTATTTATTTTATTTATTTATTTATTAATTACTTAGTAACAACTTAACTAATTAAAAAAAAGGAAAACCAGGCCGTGCGTGACCTTCATGACGGATGAACTGATCGCGCGAAGGATGGAGGAGTTCTGCAGGGAGGTTTCGTGTTTTGAAGTCCTGGAAAGGGAAAGAGGGGAGTGGTTCAACTCCCAGGCTGGGAAGAGACTGGTGACCAATGACTGTGCTTTGGATCAGTACAGGATTCTCAAGGTGGAGACTCTGGTTTTTAAGTTTTAGTTTCAAATGTTGTTGTTATTGTTGTTGCTGCTAGTGCTACTGATGTTTTGTGTCTGTTGTCGTTTATGTCGTGTTTTGATTGTCGACTCGATCGAGACGATCCTTATCGTCGATCAGGAAAGCCAGGAAGAGAAGATGAAGGAGTTCATGAAAGTGTGGGAGGAGGAAAAGATGAAAATGTTGGAGGAACGTAGAATCAAGAGGGAAGCTTTGGAGTTGGAGTTGGGGAAGGATGAATCTGCAGTGAAGGAAACGAAAAAGAAGAAGATGGACAGATCGTCTAAACAGTCCAAGAAAAAGAAATGAAAGAATGGACAGATGGATGGCTTTAATAATATTAATAATAATAATTATTCAATTATTAAGAATTATTATTCTTATTTGCAGTGTCCTTGTTAAAAGGCACATGGAAGGAGATTTATTTATGGAGGAAATTTTAAAAAAATTTATTTTATTTACAAAATTTTCCTCCCATATTCAGATATTTCTGTGATAAATTTTTAATCACATTAATAAAAACCAAAATAAAAAGAATATTCTTTCGCAATAATGTAATATTATTTTATTAATTCGAGAAAATAATCGCTTATTTCCAATTAAAATTTCGAAATAAACATATTCAATTACTTAAAACCTCAAAAAGTATCTTAAAGTACAAGATTCCAATTAAAAACTCAATTCCAAACAACAACAACAAGATTTCTGGCCGAGACGACGACTAACAGGGCGATATGAGGATGGATGTCAAATGAGTTGAAAACACGGGTCTCGAAATATCCTTTTTCTTGTATTTTCTCGGTTTGAGTCTCAAATCGGACAAGAATTTCATCGGATTCGCCGAAAATCTTCTCGGCTCCGGGCTCACCTCCGCCTCTCGAGTGCAGTACTGGGCTGACAGATGGACCTGAGTCAAGAATTCGCTGGCGTCATTCTCAAAGTCGAAGCAAAACCCTGCCAAAGAGCCCTGACTAGACCGGTGCAGGTAGTGGAATGGAGAGCTCAGGGCACGAGAAGAACAGTTGCGGACCGGGGCGGAATGTCCCGGCAAAACTCTGGCAGACGTGTACGCCGAGAAGATGGTCACGTTCTCTTTCCAGAGAGGGAAAGCAGTGTTTGGATCGGCCAGGACTACCTGCAGCTGTCTCGATCTACGTCCGAAACCGGAGTCGAGTAGGCAGAGTAAGACTCCGGTGTGGGTGTATTTCCAGTCCTCCGAAAGAGTTTCATTTATGACTGAAAGTCTCTTCGTCCGGTTTATCGTACCCGTGTAGAAATTGACCATGCCTCTAGTGGTTATAACCTCCGTTTCGATGGACTTGTAAAATTCTCTGACCCGTCGCAATTCCACCTGGCTCAGAGTCGTCATTCCGGGCGGAGAGATGGAACTCAAACCACCTAGAGGTGGCTGATAGATCGCATGGTATTCTCCACTCCCGTGGCTTTCCGTGGCCATGTCTGCAGTCATCCTGGATTTCAGCTGCAGGGTAGGAGCGTCTTCGAACGTGAAACGTTTGGCGGCTCCCAGATTGGACAAGTCAGCAGACGACAAGGCGCGAGTGTGAGGACTGTGTTGTTCCTTGTCTCTGATAAAAGCTTCCCTTAGACCGACCATGCCAGGGATCTCCTCTGAGAGAACATCCGCCGAAAATGTTCTTTTCAAAATCTCCGGCCCGTCCGCACTGGCCGTTGTATCGTCCCTGGAATCCACAGGGGGGTATCGAGGCAAGTGGCAAAAAGGGACGCAGTTGAAAAACAAGTCACTCATTTGCATTGAATCGTCGTTCCTTTGCTTTGAGTATTTTCTCATGTTTTGCTGCTGGAAAATATGTACGAACTTCATTAAAAAAACGTGCCAGAAATACAACTGTACAGTGTCGAGTACAATGTACTTATATTTGTACTTAGCAGAGGTGTCATTATTTCTCGCTACAACAACATCAACAACAACAACGGTGAGGAACAATTAAAAAGTGATAGTTGTAAGCGCCCCAATTTCATTCTCTGAAAGTCAGTTGAATGATTTTTATATCCTTAATATGGATGGAGAACATGCATGAATAGTACTAATGAAATAGTACACAGTACTAATAAAATAAAATATTTCCATAATTCAGTTCCAAGAAACATCAATCGAGTTAAACTTACCAACAGTCTTCCTTGCAATAAAATTCAATTGACAATAGACACACAGGAATAGTTATTTATACTTCGTCAGCAAAAGTAACAAGTCGTACAACAAACTTTCTTTGAGTCGCAAAGTCCGTCAAAAGCCAGTTTGTCCTTCCTTTTAATTCTTTGTTTAAGGCATTCCAGAGTTACGATAAAACTATTGTTTGGGTCTCCGAGGAAGTCATTGATAATATCCCATTTGCATAACGCTATGCAGAATAATCGTTACTGACGAAACGTTTATTACGCAACCATTAACTCTGTCTTCACATCGTGCTGGTTATCCTTAAGATTAGCATAATTGGATTAAGTCGGGTCTGTGTAACTTGAAAGAATGAAAAGTTTGAGTCGCTAGACAAACAGATCATTTGCATGAGATGTCAGGTATTGGGGTGTTCCCGTTTCATGACACCATGTGTCCTATTGAAAGGTACTGCTACCTATGAGGTGAGGAACATTCTAATGCATAACTGTTTGTCGTTGCATGGTAAAATAGGACATTGCCGTGCACTGTCCTTGCTATTTGATAATTGTCCAGCTGACACTGCCTGATAATGCACGCTCGGGGGAATGGAATTGTGTTATCAGATGTTATCAGAGATTTAAAGATAAATTCAGAGATCAATTTGAGAATGGAGGGTAATGAAAATGAAAATTGTTAGATCAAAAACTTTATCTTTTCGTGAAGTTGCAGTCTGGCTCACTAAGTTTTGGCTTCTGACATTGGAGCTATTGGCTATCTAATGACTATCTTCATCTCAGCATAAAAGTATCGAATAATTATTGAAATAATTTCGTGCGAAAGTTATCTGTCTTGCCCATTTTATTTATTTAATTTTTGTTAAATAACAAAAGCGAGAAACTCATGAATTACCTTCCCACCAATTTATTCCAGCCAAAGTCATCCCACTAAATGAAATTAAAGCCAAAGAAAAGTCACGTGTGACCTCTTCAACGTCCTCTTCATTTCATGCAAGCACAGGTCAAGGTGGAAGCCCTGACGTAGGGTCTCCTACCAGGCGGACAGTGGCAAGCCCTGTCGGGGAACTCGCTCTTGATGGCTCCTCCCTCGCTGACCTTGGACAGGCACCTTTCTGCGGTCTTGTCGCACCAGACGAACTCCGCGTTCCCGTTAGCACAGCAGTCGGCATCGTCCCAGCACTTCACGTCTCCTGGGCTGGCCTCGTATCTGTACCAAAAGCTCGTATAGTCATCGCTCAGCAGGCCGTACGAGTTGTTAACACCCTTGAAAGGCAACATCGTGGCATTTGCTGTAAAATTGGACAAAATAAAGGAAAAAAATATCAGGAAAACAAAACAAAACGATTCTAGTAAACTCACGTGCACTGTGAATCTTCACAATGTTTCCAGTATCCCTGAAGCCTTTTGGAAGGTCGTTCACGTCAACGTACTCCAATCCGTTCGGAGACTTAGACTTGATGTTGATCCGCCCTCTCTCGAACAAGTTATCGACGAAGGCATGATGCAGTAGGAACATCGGGTCGCTGGGACTGCAGAGGATACTGGCCATGTGACTGCCCGAGCCAAAGGATGTATGGACGTAGCCGTGGCTCATCTCAAAGGTATCATCCCATGGCTGACTGAGGGCCTTATGGGAGAGAACTGACTCTACGAACTTGACGTCGTTGTCGTCAAAGTACGAATAGACGTTGGTAATGACGTTCCTTCTGAGAGTTGGGTGGATGCCAGCACAGACCGGACCCGGGGAAGACCAGTTGGCCGCAAACCCCGTGACCACGGGACCGACAGCGTTTCCGGCCAAGAGAGGGGAGAAGAGCACCGAGTCTCTCGGATTTCCACCGAGGCGACCGTCAAGTCTGGAGTCCCAGTAGGGCAGAGCACAAGTCGGGCAGATGGTCCGAGCCATCAATTCAAACCTGAGAAAAATAAACCCATTTTCCCATTAAATCTAAGATCAATCAACTCGAAAGAAAATCCTCGAATAAAATAATGTCTATGTTAAATTTAATCCAATAAATTCAATATTTCTCGGCATTTATTTCTCATTTCAAAAAGTTAATCACACGAGACTTACGTGAAATTACATGAATCATACTCAACGAAACTCACGAATACAAGTACTGTCTGTGAAACGGCAAGAAGGCGGGACCACCGTGGGCACCGGGCGAATTGCTTCGGTCATGTTGGGCCACGAAGGCATCGTACTGGGTCAAATTGGCCCCCACCGCTTTCGTGGTCTTCAAGGTTGTCAGGGCCGCATGGAAGTTTTTCCTTTCGTCCGGCAGCATGCACCTATACTCCTTCCTTTCCTTAGGAATTTCACGTACGACAACGCCACTTCCGTGGCGATTGTGGAAAATCTCGGCCACTAGTCTCTTGTCTACTCGGTTGCCTTTCAGATTGATACTCTCTCCCTTCGCTATTCTCGTCATCTGATCCCTAAGTTCCTTGTCAATTTCCGGCTGTCGGACGATGGCAGACGCCGACTGGAAAAAGATCAGAATGCAAAAGACGCCCAGAGATGCCATAGCGATCTTCAATCGCTCCAGAAGAAAGTCAAATAAAAAGGGCTAAGAAATAACGGGCAACCGCGGAATAAGTATGGCCTCCAAAAGTTGTGGGTTGCAGTAAAATCGATTTCAATCAAAATACAGCTGCACAGGTAAAGTTTAATTAGTAGGAACGCATTGGGCTAAGAGCCATGGTTTTCCCCTAAGCAAAGATTTTGTACCTGATGACCTGAGAGAAAGGGGCAGATTTTAATCTATAAATTTATTATTATTGAACATAAACTCTCTTCTCGAGCTCTGACAAACTGATCTAGTCAGAGTTCCAACCGTTGCTTTTCCTTCAAAGCACTCCAGATCCGTCACTGTCGAGGTAGATAGATGAATCGATAATTGATCGATTGAAGTTCATTTCACTCAGTTAATTGAGCTATGATTCAGATCTTGTTCTGAATTTTCACTTTCTAATTTTGTTACAGGCCGATTAAGTGCTTAAATCAGTTAAATCCTTTTAAATAGGTTTTAAACCAAATTTATCAGTTTAAAAACGACTTTTTAAAAATTTGATAATTTACAAATAAAAATTTAAAAAAAAACCACCCAGTTAAATTTAAAAGGGCCCAAAATGAAGCCTTGCTGAGTAAGTAATTATTAATATAATTTAAAACATAATTTTTAGTGAATAAAGCGCGAAAAAAGAGGCGGCATCTTGCGACTTCTTCGAAATTTCTTAAAACTTAAAAGGTAAAAGCACATTTCTATCATCATAACCATTGGTCATCGTCGACGTCATCATCTTTTTTCTTCATCCTACACTCTCTCCCTCATCGTCGTCATCATCTTCTTCACTATCACAATTATAAACTTTTTCATTCTCCAGAGTTTCCAACAAAACCTAAAGCTTCCTAACTTAAAGTTAAAACAGAGAACACAAATAATTTCTAAACGGGATTAAAATAATTAGTTTTATTTTTAATCTCAAAATTAATATAATCCTTAATCATTATTCTAAGATTTCGCCGAAAAATATTTTTGGAAATTATTTGAAAACAATTAAAAGGGAATTAAATTAAGTTTATTATTAATTAAGCTTAATATATATATTTATAATCCATTATATTTAATTTTTGGGGCATTTGGAAAAAGAATTAGCTTTAAATTCGAATTATTAACAATTTCAAGCTATTAAATTGTAATCTTTCCCTTATTTTTCTCAGAGCTCAGATCTTACAACCACCGGAAGGTTTCGATTAAATCATTAAACAACGTTTTGTCTATTTATTATTATTATTATTTTTATTTTAAGTAAAATTTTCAAAACTAATTTCGTGTCATTAATTGTCAATTTAACAAATTAAAATTTTGTCCGATTTTAAAAACCGAAACTTGAAAAAAATGGCAAAACAACTGATTTCTGAGAATTCAAGAGATCTTGAAGTTCAACTTTTGGCTTCCTCTAAGTCACACGATTTCGCTTTCCAGTGATACTGCCAATTGTAAGACTCGTGGTTAAATGTAATTTAATTAAGTAAGCACTAATTAATGTAATGATACTAATTGTTTTTTATTTTTGGTTAATTAAATATTATTATTATTATTATTATTAAATAACTATTAATAAAACTGTTCTGAAAGGAATGCGTCTCACTGCAAATGTTTTCCGAGCAAAAATATGTCCCCTTGCACTGTTCATCCTGTGGAATAATTGAAATTAAAATTTAAATCATTCAATTGAAAGCGGAATTCATTGGAATTAAAATTTAGAATATCGAAATAATAACTGATATTATCAAGAAAAACATTCCGTTCAACTCAACAAACTTCAAAAACTCACCGTTTCGCATGGGGTACCATATCTTCCTAGGTCACTTGCATAGACTTCTAGTCCATTTAAAATGATTATTTGAATATTTATTATTATTATTATTATTATTACTGTTATTATTATTATAATGAATATGATAAAATCTTCAACCCTAGTAAAATTTAAAACCTCCGCCACAAACCAACCTAGAAGGCAAGCAAGAAGAATTGCAAGCAGGAAAACACAAACAGCTTTCATCTTTCAACGAAGTATTTATGATTAGATACGAACAGATAAATAAAAATCAACTTTGGCGACTCTTAAATAGAAGATTTTAATGCGTAATTAATTACAAGAAAATGTCAATAAATAAATTAATTTATTTATTTCAAAAGCAGCATGTTTTCTGAATGCTTTGTCAGTGGATTAAATTCAAATCAATCATTCGAGATCCTTCAACTGTGAAAATAAGGACAAATATTTATAAAATCCATATTTTAATCTTCTTTGCTTTGAAATTAACGTGGTTTTATTAAATTTTAAAATGGATATTTTGCGTTTAAATACTTTTATTTTGTGAAGTCATTTAGTTATTTGTAGGAACGAGACGAGACAGATGTTTGAGACAGACAAAGTAGTTAGTTTTAATGTTATACCGATAATGATTAACTAATTAAACATCGTTTGTTATCAGTCAAAATAGTTTAAGAAATTATAAATAAAAGCAATGTCATGAAATATCAAATGGCTTCATAGCCCAACCAACGTGACATATCTCAACCAAACACGCTGTTCAGAATTATTAGCTTTTTTCGCGGGATGGTTGATAAGTTTTAAGGCGTCTTGTACATTGAAGGAGTTTGAAATTTCAGGTGAACGCATCCTATTTAAGAGATAGGACATGACAGGTGTTCAGATATCAGAAAGATGGGGACAATAATCCACTGTTTGTACTTTCTTGTCGTCCTGACATGCATTTTCTGCGCTGGTTGGTAATGTTCCATCATTTTATTGGAATTAAAGAATTTATTATTATTATTATTTCTTTTTGGGTTTAATTTTAGTTCATATTTGTCCAGAAAATAATCCAGAAGTAACGCAGTCACCAGCGGGACAGTTTTGTAACAGCGTGAGTGAAAATGGTTTTTATTTATTATTTTTTGAAAATATTTTACTATTATTTTCAAATTTCATCGCTTATCATTCATTGGTATCTTTTTTTTTTCATCTTAAAGTCCATTCCATGCAAAGTCAATTATTCTTGTCTCCTACAGAAATGCAGTTGGTCTTGTTGATATTGTTGTTGTTGTCGTTGTTGCTGTTGTGGTAATAATAATAATAATAATAATAATAATAATAATAATAATAATAATAATAATAATAATAATAATAATAATAATAATAATAATAATAATAATAATAATAATAATAATAATAATAATAATAATAATAATAATAATAATTGTTGTTGTTGTTGACCTAATGTTCTTAAAATGTAATTTTTTATTTATTATAAATTTCTACAAATTCACAATCAATTCCCCCTTTCCCTTTAGCTCCACTCTGGAAAATGACAGACAGAGTTGCTCCCAAGAAATGAAAAGCAAAATGGTCGCTCGATTCGAACATTTAAAGTAGAAAAGTTTAATTTATTGAATTTCAGAGTTTAACGTAGATATATTTATAAATAGAATTATAATAAATTATATAATAAATGTATTTTTGTCTTCTGACCAATAAAGATTTTTTTTATCAAATCAATTTGTTTCTAGCTCCCGCCGAAAGATTCCTCGTCTGTTCTTTTCAATCATTGCGACCAAATTGGTAACATTTACAAATTGCATTTTATTTGTGAAAATAAATTTTTAAAAATATAACCCAAAATGGCGGACCAGCTTAAAACGAATTTCTAATGTTATGAAAGGCTCAAACCCAGCACAGATGTTATGAATAACTCGTTATTCAACGTGCCTGATGTTGAATATATCGGTAAAATCTAATATTAATGTGGTGTATTGGTAAGTGGCATTCAGTTTTTGATGATGCCATGGACACATTATAATATTCAAAATATTATTAATATTCTAACAATAATAATAAATAAATAAGTTATTTATTTATAACCAATACGGACTAACCCCGTAAAATAACAATAATTTCAATTCAAAGTGTTAATGGACTTAAGCATTTTTTAACCACCTATTTTCACCATTCCAAAAATTTCTATTTATAAACGTCAACAATAATCATTATTAATTAATCTTTTGTAATTATTAATTTAGATTTACAATTAGTTATCATCAGATTTTCAGATGTCTTTGTTTTCATTTCATCCAGTAATAGGTCATTTCCTCGGTACTAAATGCCACATCCAACTGAGATTGGAAATGATGATTGTAGATCCAAGTAAATCACTGAAATTAATACCAACTGTTTTTCTGGCTCGTTTAAAGATTGTAGGAGTTTAAAGGATGTTGTTCAATTATAATGGAAATAATTCATTAACATTTAAAATTAATTAATGTTTAAAATTAATAATTTGTGATTTCAAATCAACTGAGATCTTACGTCTGCAGCAATGATCAGAGTCGCAACGGATATCTGTGCCAAAGCAATTTCTATCCTAAACGTTTTAGTATTAATGAAAGAACAATTTCAATTGTATCATAACTATTTTAACAGATTAATAAATAATAATAATAATAATAATAATAATAATAATAATAATAATAATAAGCAATAAAACAATACTCACACTATGGCAATGATCGCATACAGTAGCTAACCCGGCATTCGAATAAAATAGGAAATCATTAAGCACCAATTTATCCATGTGTCTTATTATGTATCTCCCACAGAGAGATATCACAAATCATTAACCTAGGATAATTGTAAGCGAAAGTATTTCAAGCAGGAAAACATAAACGCTTTTCAACATAATGAACCAATCATATTCACATGACGTTCAAATACTTTTATATTTCATATAAGAATTTAAATGATTTATTATCGTTGTCAAACATCTATTTTGAAAAGATGAAGTTGCAGTTAGCGATGAAAGGTATGTCTCAGTGCACTGCAATGATTTGTTTGATTTTTATTCCATATTGAAAAGGAAAATATAATAAAAACTTTAAATCCTGAAATTTGTACCGTTAATGAACGACCAATACCTCAGACCCGTTCCAGTTTATAAACAGTTTTTTAACAGGTTATTAAATACTAAATAACAATACTAACTGGAGGCCAAGGATAGTCAAATCCACTGGTCGTCCCTACGTTGAAATAAAAAGCTATTTGTTAGTGCAACAATGATTTGTTTGATTTATCATCCAATATTGAAAAGGAAAATATAATGAAAAGAAAAGTATTTATTTTGAAAATTATTATAAACAATATTTTAAATAAATGGAAATGAAGTGGCACTGTTGTGTAATTGCGATTCCTTGCTTCAATGAGTGGAGAGAAAATATTAATTGAAATTCGGGAATCGCAATCCAGCTATGTCAACAATTTTATTCACAATTTATTTATTTGTAATTATTAATTTAGATTTAAAATTAAAAATAGTTATTATCAGATTATCAGATGTTTTCACTTTCTTTCAATAGCAAGAAGTCAAATTCTTGGTAGTAGGTTCAAATATCGAGTGAAATCAGTGAAAACCTACAAAATAAAACGAAACAAAAATGTGATGTAGATTCATGTAAATCACTGAAATTATTATCAATGGTCTAAATTTATGCTTTCAACAAGTATTTTGTAGTTTATGAAGGATGTTTTTCAGTATATTTCAGTAGAAATAATTTATCAAAACGTTTTAAACAAAATTAATTGTTGGTGATTTTTTAATAAAATAGGTTCTTACGTTTGCAGCAGCCATGACTGCAAACATTTCGTCCAATATGTTCAGCGCAATCGTTATCCTAAAAGTTTTACTATTAATGAATGAAAGATTCCAATTGTATCATAACTATTTTAACGGGTTATTAAAACAATACAAACATCATTGCAATGTACATCGCATCCGGTAGCGAGTCCTGCAATCGAATGAAATAATAAAATATTATGCAACTAGTTATCTGTAACTTATCCACGTGTCCAACAGAGAAATATCAGTAATTAGTAACCCAGGATAAGAGTGAGCAAAAGCATTGCAAGCAGGAAAACACAAACAATCTTCGACATGATGAACTGTTGAACTGTGAAGCGATCGTCCAAATTCTTTTATAAGCAGATAACTGTTTGATGCATGTTGTCATAACTCTTATTTTCAAAATCATATTTAATATTGATGTAAGATATTTGTTGTGAGCAACCTATAGCCATGAATAAAAAGCTATTTGTCAATGCACTGCAATGATTTGTTTGATTTATCATTCCATATTTAAAGGGAATAAATAATGAAAAAAGAAAAGTAATTATTTTGAAAATTATTATAAACAATATTTTAATTCAAGCATCGTACATCTTCCAAGCCATCTGACAACTTTCAATAAACCTGACCTACTATAATTAGTTTGAGGACCCCGGGTTATTAAATTGGTGTCAGAAGTGGGATTTAGACTTAAAGGGTGTCCAAGAGTAACTAAGGTAGAAGCTTGTTTAGTTGAAAAGTGAAGGATGCCGAAGTGCTTGGATGAATTGAACGTGCCTCGATTGAAACAAGAATTGAGAGAGCGTAGCCTGGATTCGAAAGACACGAAAGCTGAGATACGAGAGCGACTTGGGGCATGGCTGACAGAGAATGGCCATGACCCGTAGGAATACGAATTCGTGTCTGAATATCGTAAGTTGCTGAGACAGTTAGCAGAGGAGTTGATGGGGATTTGGGGCGATTTGAAAGGCACAGTGGTTCCATGTCAGGATGACTCGTTGGTTTCGGGTGAAAACTCTACCGAGAAGAGTCATGTTGGTTCTTTTGAGGAGAGCAAAGTGGTGCCTCCATCTTGCGAGGAACAAGGAGAGGAACTCCGCAAAAAGGTTACCAACGAAGAACAAATCATATCCGTTGTTCCAGGTACAGTTTCTGGCAGCATTGGGATGGAGACATTAGAAGACACATCCGAACACAGTGCGTGCGTGTCTCCAGAAACGCTGTGCGTGATGGCAGACTCAAAGGACTCGCCGTTGGATCCTATAGAGTCACCAGTTCAGGTCGAGACGTTAGCAGGGCCCAGGAAGCTCACAAAGGTGTTAGTCGAGCAAGTGAAGCTTTCGGAAGAGCCCATGGATTTACCGGCAGAGTCTGTGAAGTTATTGTTACCGCCCGAGGAGTTACCAGTGGAGCACACGAAGTTGATGGTGGAACAAGTAGAGTCTACAGAATAGCCCATGGATTTACCAGCAGAGCATGTGGAGTTCTTAGTGCAGCCCGAGGAGTTAATGTTGAAGCACAGAGTTACCAGTGGAACACACGGAGTTAGTAATGGAACAAATGAAGTCTTAGGGAGAGGCCATGGATCTACCAGCGGATGTTTCGGCTCCATTGGAGATAACAGAAGGGAGTGCTCGGGATTTCGGGAGAGTGCCTAGCATTGGAAAGTAGACTAATAACCAAGTAGATGAATAATATCGGAATTGTTGTTTTAATTTTTCAGTTTATTCTTTCTTGGGAAACCAGAAATTCGGGAATCGCAATCCCGCACAGCCGCCCAAACAATTGAATTTCAATTAAAACTTTAATTTAATTTCATGTTTTAACATAAAATGCATTTTATATGTGAAAATAAATTTAATAAAAGTGTCACACTATAACAAAGTGGTCGCTATGATATTCGGGCTTTATTAAAGATGTGTTCGTAATGATTTCTTCAATTTCTGTGAAAATCATTTTTAATTTAAATTTGAATCCGGTAACGAGTCCTGCAAACGAATGAAATAATAAAATTGGAACTAGTTATCTCTAAATTATCACGTGTACAACAGAGAAATATCAATAATTAGTCGTTATGATATTCCCGTCTTTATTAAGGATGACTTCGTGATAATTTCTTCAATTTCTGTGAATATAATACCATACAAATTTGAGTATTTAAATTTAAATATTTAAAATCATTTCAAAAACAAAATGTTCGATAATTTCGCTTCGATTTGTTCCTATTAAAATGGATTTAATTCAAATCCTCATTAGCCATTCGCTTTTATTATTTTAAACATTTCTTCATATGTCAACAATTTTATTCACAATTTATTTATTTATAATTATTAATTTAGATTTAAAATTAAAGGTAGTTATTATCAGATTAGCAGATATTTCCACTTTCTTTCACTAGCAAGAGGTCAAATTCTTGGCAGTAGGTTCAAATATCGAGTGAAATCAGGGATCTACAAAATAAAACGAAACAAAAATGTGATGTAGATTCATGTAAATCCCTGAAATTATTATCAACGGTCTAAATTTAGGCCTTCTACAAGTATTTTGTAGTTTATGAAGAATGTTTTTCAGTATATTTCAATAGAAATAATTTATCAAAACGTTTTAAACAAAATTAATAGGTGGTGATTTTCTAATAAATTAGGTACTTACAAATGCAACAGCCACCTTTGCATTCAATTCCTCGAGGACAACGATTATCCTAAAAGATTTACTATTATTGAATGAAAGATTCCAATAGTATCATAACTATTTTAACATGTTATAAAAACAATACACACATCAGCGCAAGATACATGAGGGCATCCGGTAGCGAGTCCTGCCAACGAATGAAATAATAAAATATTATGCAACTAGTTATATGTAACTTTTCCACAACAGAGAAATATCAGTAATTAGTAACCCAGGATAAGAGTGAGCAAAAGCATTGCAAGCAGGAAAACACAAACAATCTTCGACATGATGAACTGTTGAACTGTGAAGCGATCGCCCAAATTCTTTTATAAGCAGATAAATGTTTGATGCATGTTGTCATAAATCTGATTTTCAAAATCATATTTAACATTGATGAAAGATATTTGTTGTGAGCCACCTGTGGCTATGAATAAAAAGCTATTTGTCAGTGCACTGCAATGATTTGTTTGATTTATCATTCCATATGTAAAAGGAATAAATAATGAAAAAAGAAAAGTATTTATATTGAAAATTATTATAAACAATATTTTATTTTAAACTAGAGGTGGCCAACCACGCGTTGCTGTGGCTCAATCTGATTAATTTTATAAGCAAGAAATTTATTAATATGTTTATATTTACAATTTCACAATGCTTGAGGGTTACGATATTTTAAGCTTTTTGATGTCCATGGCAAGATGGTAAGATTTTCGAAAAAAAACTTTTTTACATGATATAGTTGTGGCATATATGTATATGAAACCTATATAAAAACACTCCTCTAATCGAGCACTATGTTGTTTCAAAATTTCAAAGCAATTGGTTAAGTATTTTCAGAGAACATTTGCACGATGCAAACACACATTGCATTTCATGGACCAATAAAGGCAACATTTAAATTTTTATTTAATTTCTTTATAAATAAAAAAATTAATAAAGAAATTAAATAAAAATTTAATTTTAAAACGCATTTTAATAGTAAAATTAATTAAAATAATCAAATTCATTAATTTAATATAATTTAAAATAAAATAATCTGATTAAATATTTAAAATCATTTCAAAAACAAAAAGTTTTGATAATTTCGCTCCGATTTGTTCCTATTAAAATGGATTTAATTCAAAGTCCTATTAACCATTCGCTTTTATTATTTTAAACATTTATTCACAAGTCAACAATTGTATTCCCAATTTATTTGTTTATAACTAGCGGTGCCCAGCCACGTGTTGCTGTGGCTCAATTTCATTAATATTAAAAGAAAGAAATTTAGCATATGTTTGCTAAGATGTTTATTTTACAATTTCACAATGTTTGAGGGTTAGTTGTTCCGTTCTCTGTACAAATATAGACATTATCAGGTTTGCCGATTTTTGAAAACGCAACATGTAATTGCCCATGCGAGAAGCAATCCGTGCTTAAGTCTAAACCATGCAGTTCTAAAGATTGTCGATGAGTTTTTGTTTATTGTGATTGCAAAGGCCAATCGAACTGGGAATTGTAATCTCTTAAATTGAAATGGCATATCATAAGAATGCTAGAAATGAGGATATCTTCACCTTTCATAGGTCCTGTCAAGATCATTTCTTCTAGTACTTACTGCTCATTAATTTTTTTACTGCAAGCCGCGTGCCGTTGCAAAGCTTTGGTTGGTTGAAATTTCGCAACATGGCTCGCCGACTTTCAATTGCAGTATCTGCGGTGGAATCCCTGGCAGATCGAGTGAATTCAAAAATTCTGTTGGATATTTAACCGCTTCATCTGCTTCCATAACAATGTTGATGTTATTATATGTGACTGCCTCGCTTTTAATATTGGATTGATTAATATTGTTCGGTTCATCGACGTATTTGTTCTTGGCTCTTGATTAGCTCGTCCACCCAGCCAATCTTATAATTGGTTTGAATATTTGGAAGTACTTTTTCAACCAATTCTTTTGACGTCACTAAATTACAGAATTTATGATGCAACGAAATGAGTCCTGAGGTCAGATCAACCATTTCGAATTTGTGTTACTGCTAACTTACCTTCGATCTTCCTCTTTATAAATAACATCCATGATATCCTGTAACTGTGGTTATAGACCAATTATGATGTTCTTTTTTTTGTCTGTCATCATTGTTTTCAATCTTGGATTTCGTGTTAATAAATGTTAATTTTTTGAATAATGAACTTTTCCGATACCAGATATGATAGTTTCGACTTTGTTTTGAAACAAACTATTGAGTTTTTATGCTTAAAAACTTGTTTTGTTAAAATAGTTTGAATTATTATATTAATGGTTTTTGGTTCCGCTCTCCTTTGTTTCGCTTCTTCTTCCTGTGAATAAAGATGATCTGGTGTAGTTGATATATTTGAGGTTTATTTCAACACAAACTTCTCCATTATTTTGTTCCTTCTCTAATTTCTTCCAGCTATTGGACGGAGAGTTTGTTTAATTCCTTCAAGTTTTTACGCAGAACATTTGCTTTCCTTGGTCTCTGATGGTTTCGCACATGGTATGTGTCATAATAGTTTTCAATTCTATATATTTAATAAGACTTTTCAACTTGCCTTTTAATTTCCCTTCAAATTTATTGAGACCATCCTCGCTTGATGTAAACAACTTTCGCCAAGAAGTTCGGCCGCAATTCTGATTTCGCAATTGGCCTTGGCATAATTTGGATTCAAACAAAAACGACTTTTATTTTACAATTTCACAATGCTTAGTTTGATCAGTTTTATTAATAGTTTCTAAAAGAAACAAACCAAAGATGAATTTAATATCGTTTAATGATATTTATATGAAACCTATATAAAAAACACTCATCTAAGGGGCTCAGTTCAACAAAGTACCTAAAAAATAGCTTAAACCTAAATGTCAGTAGATCGACAATATTGAGATGTCTCCGTGGAAGTGGTTTTCTAAAGTTTGTTAAGCGTCAGCACAAGCCGCTTCTGACGGAGGCCCACAAGAAGTACCGACTAAACTGGGCAAAGGAGATGCTGGATTTGGACACCAACTGGAAGTCCGTCATTTTTTCAGATGAAAAAAAAATTAACTTGGATGGTCCAGATGGATTCAAATTTCATTGGCATGATGTCAGAAAATGCAAAAACTCATTTTTTAAAAGAAATTTTGGAGGTGGCCAATGTTATTCGATTGATACAGAATCAGATTATTTTATTTTAAATTATATTAAATTAATGAATTTGATTATTTTAATTAATTTTAGTTTTAAAATTAAATTATTATGTATAAAGAAATGAAATAAAAATTTAAATGTTCGCCTATTTTCGTCCCTGGCAAGATGGCCGGATTTTCGAAAAAAGCGTATTTTTACACGATATAGTTGTGGCATATATATATGAAACCTATATACAAACACTCCCCTGATCGAACTGTATGTTGTGTCAAAATTTCAAAGCAATTGGCGAAGTACTTTCAGAGAACATTTGCATGTTACAAACACACATTGCATTTTTATTTATATAGATTATTAATTTAGTTTTAAAATTAAAAATAGTTATTATCAGATTATCAGATGTTTCCACTTTCTTTCACTAGCAAGAGGTCAAATTCTTGGCAGTATGTTCAAATATCGAGTGAAATCAGTGAAAACCTACAAAATAAAACGAAACAAAAATGTGATGTAGATTCATGTAAATCACTGAAATTATTATCAACGATCTAAATTTATGCTTTCTACAAGTATTTTGTAGTTTATGAAGGATGTTTTTCAGTATATTTCAATAGAAATAATTTATCAAAACGTTTTAAACAAAATTAATAGTTGGTGATTTTCTAATAAATTAGGATCTTACGTGTGCAGCAACCATTACTGCAAGCAGTTCGTGCAACATATCCATCACAGTCGCTTTCCTAAAAGTTTTACTATTAATGAACGAAAGATTCCAATTGTATCATAACTATTTTAACAGGTTATTAAAATAATACAAACATGTTTGCAATGTACATCGCATCCGGTAGCGAGTCCTGCAATCGAATTAAATAGTAAAATATCATGCAACTAGTTATCTGTAACTTATCCACGTGTCCAACAGAGAAATATCAGTAATTAGTAACCCAGGATAAGAGTGAGCAAAAGCATTGCAAGCAGGAAAACACAAACAATCTTCGACATGATGAACTGTTGAACTTTGAAGCGATCGTTGAAATTCTTTTATAAGCAGATAAATGTGTGATGCATGTTGTCATAAATCTGAATTTCAAAATTATATTTAACATTGATGAAAGATATTTGTTGTGAGCCACCTGTGGCTATGAATAAAAAGCTATTTGTCAGTGCACTGCAATGATTTGTTTTATTTATCATTCCATTGATTTTCGAAAAAAGCGTATTTTTTTATGATTTAGTTGTGGCGTATATATGAAACCTATATAAAAACACTCCTCTAATCGAGCGCTATGTTGTTTCAAAATTTCAAAGCAATTGGTTAAGTACTTTCAGAGAACATTTACACGATGCAAACACACATTGCATTTTTATTTATATAGATAAATGGAATTGAAGTGGCACTGTTGTGTAATTGCGATTTCTTGTTTCAATGAGTGGAAGGAAAATATTAATTGAGATTTGATTTTGTATCTTATTTTATAATTTGCATTAAAATGTTTATTAATAACATATATTTACTAATTTATGTTTTATGTAAAGTAATTATCAGTCATGTTAATATGATAAACATTTATTAAATATTTCGTGGCCTGTGAACTTTTGGACTCTCATCACGTCGGTTCAGACATCTTCAAAGGTGATGAAAACGACACGTATTCCTTCTGCTTTTGGTCAAATATTTAATTGTCTCAGGGTTTTTGAGCAATTTATTTTTGCTATTTTATATTATAATTATATTTTTAAATTTTAAATTAAATATCATAATAAATATCAATATAATTTCTATATCTACTGAGTTTTCTACATTTTACTTTTTAGTAACGAAAATGGAATCGAAATGTTGATGCCATGCAAACGTGGCTTCTTGTTTCAAGGATCCAAGTGAAAATGTCGAACATTATATTTAACACTATATTTAAATAATTGTTATTATTATTATTTAAATTATTGTTATTATTACTATTAAACTTGCCTTTTTCCGTTTCTGCCCGACTTGAAATAAATACTAATATCCAAATAGATGAATAATATCGGAATTGTTGTTTTAATTTTTCAATTTTTCAGTATATTCTTTCTTGGGAAACCAGAAATTCGGGAATCGCAATCCCGCACAGCCGCCCAAACAATTGAATTTCAATTAAAACTTTAATTTAATTTCATGTTTTAACATAAAATGCATTTTATATGTGAAAATAAATTTAATAAAAGTGTCACACTATAACAAAATGGTCGCTATGATATTCGGGCTTTATTAACGATGTGTTCGTAATGATTTCTTCAATTTCTGTGAAAATCATTTTTAATTTAAATTTAAATATTTAAAATCATTTCAAAAACAAAATGTTTCGATAATTTCGCTTCGATTTGTTCGTATTAAAATGGATTTAATTCAAATCTTTATTAACCATTCGCTTTTATTATTTTAAACATTTCTTCATATGTCAACAATTTTATTCACAATTTATTTATTTATAATTATTAATTTAGATTTAAAATTAAAGGTAGTTATTATCAGATTAGCAGATATTTCCACTTTCTTTCACTAGCAAGAGGTCAAATTCTTGGCAGTAGGTTCAAATATCGAGTGAAATCAGGGATCTACAAAATAAAACGAAACAAAAATGTGATGTAGATTCATGTAAATCCCTGAAATTATTATCAACGGTCTAAATTTATGCTTTCTACAAGTATTTTGTAGTTTATGAAGGATGTTTTTCAGTATATTTCAATAGAAATAATTTATGAAAACGTTTTAAACAAAATTAATAGTTGGTGATTTTCTAATAAATTAGGTTCATACATGTGCAACAGCCACTTCTGCAAGCACCATTTCCAGGACAATGTCCTTCCTAAAAGATTTACTATTAATGAACGAAAGATTCCAATAGTATCATAACTATTTTAACATGTTATTAAAACAATACAAACAGGAGTGCAAGCTTGATAATGGCATCCGGTAGCGAGTCCTGCCAACGAATGAAATAATAAAATATTATGCAACTAGTTATATGTAACTTATCCACGTGTCCAACAGAGAAATATCAGTAATTAGTAACCCATGATAAGGGTGAGCATAAGCATTGCAAGCAGGAAAACACAAACAATCTTCGACATTATGAACTGTTGAACTGTGAAGCGATCGTCCAAATTCTTTTATAAGCATATAAATGTTTGATGCATGTTGTCATAAATCTGATTTTCAAAATCATATTTAACATTGATGAAAGATATTTGTTGTGAGCAACCTATGGCCATGAATAAAAAGCTATTTGTCAGTGCACTGCAATGATTTGTTTGATTTATCGTTCCATATTGAAAATGAATAAATAATGAAAAAATATTTTATTTTAAACTAGAGGTGGCCAACCACGCGTTGCTGTGGATCAATCTGATTAATTTTATAAGAAAGAAATTTTCTAATATGTTTATTTTTACAATTTCACAATGCTTGAGGGTTACGATATTTTAAGCTTTTTCATGTCCATGGCAAGATGGTAAGATTTTCGAAAAAAAGCGTATTTTTTTATGATTTAGTTGTGGCGTATTTATGAAACCTATATAAAAACACTCCTCTATTAGAGCACTATGTTGTTTCAAAATTTCAAAACAATTGGTTAAGTACTTTCAGAGAACATTTACACGATGCAAACACACATTGCATTTTTATTTATATTGTAATAACCCGGGGTCCTCAAACTAATTATAGAAGGTCAGGTTTATTGAAAGTTTTCAGATGCCTTGGAAGATGTACAATGCTTAATTGATTAAGTCTTGAAATCTGCTGTATCTCTTACTCTCGCTCTACTTTCCGATACAAATCCATTTGTCGAGTTGCATAACCAAAGAGTCTGAATAGCAACAATTAATTAATTCTCAAATTATATTGCCACTAAATTTAATTAATTATTAAATTAATTAATCGGCAATATAATTTTAATTATTCTTCAATTTATTGGATCTAGGGATCCAACACTGCCCCCTCCTTAAATCTGTTCGTCCCGAACAGACATCTATTCCCATTTTCATTTTTACTCTAGGAATAGGATCCGATCTTCCAACAATCTCATGGCTGCAAATCCCAGATCCATTTGCTTTGCCATCTTCTGGGATTTCTGTTTCCTCCCTTTTACTTCTGCGTCCCGCAAGTTTCAGCCACGGAACATCGCCATTTCTATGCACTCTCTCCTGCTCCACGATGTCGCCAGATCCCAGACTCTCCTCAGGATCACCTGCTTCACTTTCCATGCTAGGCACTTTCCTGAAATCCCGAGCACTCCCTTCTGTTATTTCCAATGGAGCCGAAACATCCGCTGGTAAATCCATGGGCTGTTCTGTAGACTCTACTTGTTCCACCATCAAATCCGTGCGCTCCAACCGGCAACTCCACGTGACTCATCAGTAACTCCTCGGGCTGCACCAACAACTCCACATGATCCTCCGGCAATCCCACAGGCTCCTCCGAAAGTTCCATTTGCTCCACTAAAACCTCCGTGAGCTCTCTGGGCCCTGCTGACGACTCGACCTGATCTGGTAACTCTATGGGCTCCAACGGCGAGTCCTCTGAATCCGCCATCACGCACAGCGTTTCTGGAGACACGCACGCACTGTGGTCGGATGTGCCTTCGAATGACTCCATCCCAATGCTGCCAGAAACTGTACCTGGAACAACGGACATGATTTGTTCTTCGTTGGTAACCCTTTTGCAGAGTTCCTCTCCTTGTTCCTTGCAAGATGGAAGCACCACTTTGCTCTCCTCAAAAGAACCAACAGGACTCTTCTCGGTAGAGTTTTCACCCGAAACCAACGAGACATCCTGACATGGAACCGCTGTGTTTTCCAAATCGCCCCTAATAATCCTCCTCGAGTCCTCTGCTAACTTTCTCAGAAACTTACTAGATTCGGACTCGAATTCATATTCCTCCGGGTCATGGCCATTCTCTGTCAGCCATGCCCCAAGTCGCTCCCGTATCTCAGCTCTCGTGCCTTTGCAGTCCAGGCCACGATCTCTCAATTCTTGTCTCAATCGAGGCACGTACAATTCATCCAAGACCCGCGGCATCCTTCACTTTTCAACTAAACAAGCTTCTACCTTAGTTACTCTTGGACACCCTTTAACTCTAAATCCCACTCCTGACACCAATGTAATAACCCGGGGTCCTCAAACTAATTATAGAAGGTCAGGTTTATTGAAAGTTTTCAGATGCCTTGGAAGATGTAAAATGCTTAATTGATTAAGTCTTGAAATCTGCTGTATCTCTAACTCTCGCTCTACTTTCCGATACAAATCCATTTGTCGAGGTGCATAACCAAAGAGTCTGAATAGCAACAATTAATTAATTCTCAAATTATATTGCCACTAAATTTAATTAATTATTAAATTAATTAATCGGCAATATAATTTTAATTATTCTTCAATTTATTGGATCTAGGGATCCAACAATATAGATCAATGGAAATGAAGTGGCACTGTTGTGTAATTGCGATTTCTTGTTTCAATGAGTTGAAGGTAAATATTAATTGAGATTCGATTTCGTAATTTATTTTTTAATTTGCATTAAAATTTTTGTTAATAACATATTTTTACTAATTTATGTTTTATGTTCTATAAAGATCATAGATTGCCACAGGACTGGAAAATCGCCCTGGTAACACCCATCCACAAGAAAGGTCCTACCACTTCTCTTGTAAACTATAGACCGATTTCAATTACAACAACTAGCTGTAGAACTATGGAAAGAATAATCAATAAATTTCTGATGCAACATCTTTTAAACCACAAGCTCATTGACTGCAACCAGCATGGCTTTATTCCCGCACGTTCAACCACCACTAATATCCTCGAATGCACTCACCATTGGACAGAAACCATACAAAACAGACAAAATTTGGACATCATCTACTTGGATTTTCGCAAGGCCTTCGACTCTGTATCTCACTCAAAACTAATGATCAAAATTAGCACTTATGGTCTTAGTGACAATGTGATAGGATGGATTAGCGACTTTCTTAATCTGCGAGCGCAAAAAGTCATAATAAACGGCTCTGTCTCGGAAGAGGTTGCCGTTACTAGTGGAGTTCCCCAGGGGAGTGTTCTTGGGCCAACATTATTTTTACTGTATATAAACGACCTTCCTGGTTTATTCAAGAATTCAGACACAATTTGTAAGCTCTTCGCTGATGACATAAAGCTTTACAATAGTTCTCCTCTCCAGCTGCAGAGATCTCTTGATACGATAGTGGAGTGGAGTGAGAGATGGCAGCTACAACTCGCTCCCGACAAATGTCAGATTCTCTCATTAATTGGCTGCAAAAGATCTTTTCATCCAAATGAATATTGTATTCACAACCACATACTGTCAAGAGTTAACATGATTCGAGATCTAGGAATACTCATAGATTCTTCGCTACGACTTGACAAGCACATAGATAACATCACCAGAAAGGCAGCTACAATATCCAAACTGATTCTAGCATCATTTTCCTCACCATGACCATGACATCCTCATAAGGGCATTTTGTACCTTTGTTAGGCCAATACTCGAGTACGGCTCTCCTATATGGAACCCACACAAAAAACTTCTCATCGATAGGCTTGAACAGATCCAAAAAAGGTTCACCAAGGCCATTCCCACACTGGCCAAATATCCTTATCTGCTGAGACTTAAGATTTTTAAATTGCCCACCCTAGAAAAACGAAGACTACTGGCCGATCTCACCATGTGTTTCAAACTACTTAAAGGCCTTACTAATAGCAAAATCTCCACTACTCTCAACAGATCAACATACACTAGGACCAGAGGCCACAACTTCAAACTCAGGACAAACAAATTCCGTTGTAATACTTCCAAATACTTTTTCTCCAATCGAATTGTCAAATCCTGGAACACCCTGCCAGCCCATGTCGTTAACTCCTCAACCTCAACCACTCCCGCTTCAATGCTGAGATCCACAAATTAAACCAATACCTTAAATATCACGAACCCTAAGAGCTTACATCTGTACAAGAGTTTTTTTTGTTTTTTGTTTTTTTTAAGTCCGAATGGCGATTGTTTATGTTCTACTTGCGCTTCAGTTGTTTTTCCGAACGTGTCAGAGGCCTCGGCCCTTCGTTCGTCTTGAATAAATGAAATGAAAATGAAATAAAATGTAAAGTAATTATCAGTCTTGTTAATATTGTTGTAACCCGGGGTCTGATGAATTAATTAACGTAAGGATATCTTTATTGGTTTTAACTAATGGCAAATACGGCTGGACGATTTGGTCGATTGCTTGTCCTGATCGGAACCGCCTAATGACTCCAATCGCTAGATACGACTTCGAAGTAAAAGATTCTGAATATTAACTAAACTTAATTAATTAATTATTTAATTAATTAATTAATGTCAGGGATCCAACATTACCCCCTCCTTAAATCTGTTCGTCCCGAACAGGCTGTTCTGTTTCTCCGTGATATTTTGCTAATCGATTGCTGTGGACCACTTTCATTCTAGTCCTTGCTGATTTCTGTATGCGGTATACCACGTCGTTTATTTTCTTTATGATTCGGTATGGTCCTTCCCAATCTTTTTGTAACTTTGGCGACTTCCCTTTTTTTCGTTGGGGGTTGTATAGCCAGACTAGTTCATTTTCTTTAAAGCTTATATCATTTGCTTGCCTATCGTATCTCGCTTTGGCTTGATCGCTATTAACACTTATATTTTTCCGGGCAACCTGATGTGTGTCGGCAAGTGTATTTCTTAGGTTTGAAACGTAGTCACATGCCGACTTAGGTTCTTCTGCTCTTCCGAACATCATATCGGCAGGAAGACGAATCTCCCTCCCGAATGTCATTTTCGATGGACTGATTCCTGTCGTTTTATGCACGGCTGTCCGGTAGGCCATAAGGAAAAGTGGTAGGTATCTGTCCCAGTCATCTTGCTGTTCACTTACCATTTTTGACAAATACTGTTCCATGGTCCTATTAAATCTCTCGACCATACCGTCCGATTGCGGATGTAATGCAGTGGTTCTTGTCTTATGGATTCCAAGGTTTTCGCATAGCTCTTGAAATATTTTCGACTCGAAATTCCTTCCTTGATCCGAATGTAACTCTAATGGCACCCCGAATCGACTAATCCAATTATTTACGAGAGCATCAGCTACATTTTCCGCCTCCTGATTTGGCAGTGCAAACGCTTCAGTCCATTTGGTGAAGTAATCGCTGATCACTAATATGTACCGATTTCCCTTCTTTGATGCAGGGAATGGTCCGGCAATATCCAAAGCTATTCTTTCAAAAGGTACTCCCACATTATAAGGTTGCATTAGACCTTTAGTCTTCTTTTGGGGTCCTTTACTGGTTGCGCAATTATTGCAATTTCTACACCACTCCTCAACGTCTTGTTTGTAGTGCAACCAGTAAAACCTCTCCCTCACCTTCCTGATGGTTTTATTCACTCCCAGGTGTCCACCTGAGGTTCCGTTATGGAATTCTTGTAACACCTCAGAGACGCAAGATCTCGGAAGTACTATTTGAAGGTGATAGTCGGTGCCATCCTCTGTTTCCCACTTCCTATGTAGGAGTCCATTACTAATTCTCAAGGAATCCCACTGTGCCCAATAGGACTTAGTAACTTCTCCGTGCTCCGCTACCTGTTGCCAATCTGGTTTCACCCCAGCCTCCATCCACTGTAGTATGGGTGCAAGTGCTTCGTCTCTTAATTGTAGATCTCGTAACCCGCTTTCCGTCCAGGGTTCGGGAGCCGTGATACGAATTTGTCGACATTCTTCGGTTTCCTGTTTTTTCTCTGCGTTGTTGCAGTGTCTGCAGTTAAGTGGACAAGGACGTCGTGATAGCGCATCAGCGTTGTTGTGTATTTGACCTCTCCTGTGTTCAATATTGAACTGAAAACCCTGTAGTTTTTCAATCCACCTCGCCATCTGACCTTCTGGGTTTTTAAAGTTTAGCAGCCACCTCAGGGAGGCGTGATCCGTTCTTAGCAAAAACGGCTGGCCCAAAAGATATTTCTGGAAATGTTTCATGGATTCTACTGCTGCTAATAATTCTCTCCGGGTCACGCAATAGTTCCTTTCCGCTTTAGACAGTGAGCGGCTATAAAATGCTAGAACTTTTTCTTCATTTTCAACTTGCTGGGAAAGAACTGCTCCGATTCCACAGTTACTGGCATCTGTATCGAGGATAAAAGGTAATCCGGGAATAGGATATGCCAGGATCGGTGCCGTTGTCATAGCTTCTTTCAGATTATCAAATGCTTTTTCACAGCTGTCGTTCCAGATAAATGGTTTGCCTTTTACAGTAAGCTCATGAAGGCTTTTTGCGATGTTTGAAAAGTTGGCAATAAATCGTCTGTAATAGGTACAAAGTCCTAAGAAGCTTTGAAGTTCCTGGATATTTTTTGGTACAGGCCAATTTTTTACTACCTCGACTTTATCTGGGTCTGTACTAACACCTTCAGAAGACACGATATGGCCAAGGTATTTGACTTCTTTTTTAAAGAGTGAGCATTTCTTTGGACTCAGTTTCATGCCTGCCTCTCTAATCCTACTAAATACTTCTCGGAGGTTGTCTAAATGTTCTCCAAATGTTTTTCCGACAACAATTATGTCATCCAAATATACTAGGCATACTTTCCAATTGAGTCCCCTTAGTATATGTTCCATTAATCTTTCAAACGTCGCTGGGGCATTGCATAGCCCAAACGGCATGACAGTGAATTGCCATAGTCCTTCACCTGTCGAGAAAGCCGTTTTTTCTTTATCGTCAGGATGTAACTCCACTTGCCAGTAACCACTTTTGAGATCTAATGTGGAAAAAATTTTTGATCCCGAGAGAGTGTCTAAAGTATCATCGATTCTAGGTAAGGGATAGCTGTCCTTAAGTGTCATTTCGTTCAGTTTTCTATAGTCGACACAAAAACGAAGTGATCCGTCTTTCTTCTTAACGAGTACCACCGGTGAGCTCCAGGGGCTATTTGACGGTTCAATAACCCCTTGGTCTTGCATTTCTTTTATCATTTCCTTGGCGTTTGCTCTTGTAGCTAAAGGAAGTGGACGGGGGTTTTGTCGAATGGGTTTAGCACCGGTCGTATTTATTTGATGTTGCACGAGGTTAGTCCTACCCAAGGGGCTGTCTTGTTCAGCCATTATATCCTGAAATTCGCTAAGCAGATTTTTCGCTTGTTGATAATCTTCTTTTTGTAGAGTTTTGTCTAAATCTTTCAGGAGATTGTCCGTTAATGGTTTAGACATAGTATCCCTTTTGATATGCTTATTTCCACTTCCATCTAATGTTAATATGCGTTCCACGTTCCTGCAAAGTGCGATAGGTGTTCCTGCTTTGATCTGTTGTTCCTGGTCAGATAGATTCATTACCCTCAGTGGAACTCTGCCGGTGTTCAGCTTGACTAGTGCTCGTCCTATTAGTAGTCCTTGGCCAATGCCCGATTGATCTTCGACTGCTCCTATACCAAATTTTGTATAGTCGCCTTCTAGCCCGCCCCAAATTAAGCTTTCCGACTGTGCCGGGATGGTCTCGTTTTGTAATATTTTTACAAACGTGTCTTTGACTTCTGTACCTCCGTAGTGTAGAGGAATCTCCATTGCTCCTTGTTGAAGGGTGCCGCCCTTCATGTCAATGGAAATTCCATAGCGTCGCATGAAATCCAATCCCAGTATACATTCGTCTGTTATATTGGCTATCATAAATTCCTGTTCGAATGACTTGCCTCCTAAATCTACTGTAATAGTTGTGGTTCCTTGAACTGGCACTAATTCTCCGGTGGCTGTTTTTAGCTTGTAGTTGTTGGTCGTTACTTTACTGTTTCCCGCCAACTTTGGTTGGACAATAGAAGTAGATGCCCCTGTGTCTATTACAAGATTATATTCTTTCCCTCCAATTTTCCCTTTAACCTCTAGTGATGATCCTTTTCCTAATGCTGTAACGTGAAAGACGAGTGGGGCATTTCGAGTTTGTTGAAACGATCTTTGCCCCCTAAAATTAGTAGCTTCAGGTTTTTCTGATTTATAGGGCTCTCTCCAGTACTGATTTTTGGAGAAGGTCGTTCTACATTCTCGGGCTAAATGGCCAGGCTTGTTGCACCTGAAGCACCTTGGTCTTCTATCTACCACCTGGAATCTTAAGTTTCTTTGGGGCTTGCTGAGATCATTGACTTGTCGGACTATTTTTTTAATCATTTCTCTGTCTTTGTCATTCTGAGTTTCAACTTTCTTTACATTCAAGCTTTTTTGGATTGAGGCTCTTGCCGCTTCAATGGAGATTGCAAACGCCAATGCTTCATGGCTGGTCTTTTTTCCATGAATTTTTAGTGCCATTTTGGTTTCCGCATCCCTTATCCCATCAACGAAGGCGTCAGTTACAATGTTTTCAATGAAATCTGTTGACTGTCCTGGGTGGGCTAAGTATGCGAGTCTTCTGACGTCAGCTTCTAATTCTTGGAGTGATTCGCCCTGTTTTTGCGTACGGTTTTTTAGTTCGTTTTTATGTACTTCCAGCATTTGACCATTCCCAAATCTTCTTTCCATTGCTTCTACTATTTCTGAATAGGCTTTACAGTGCAGCATTGTTTGCAAAAGCTCGGCTGCCCTTCCTCGCAGTACCATTATCAGCTCTGTTGCTTTTTCCTCTTCGGTCCACTTGTTACGTTCAGCGGCAATTTCAAACTGATGTCTGAACACTGCCCATGGCCCTTGTCCATCGAACAGTGGTGGTTTTACCGTTTTCTCTCTTACGCACGTTTCTAATTTCGGTTCGTTGTACTTTTTAAATTTCTCTCTTTCTTTTCTCTGTTCTTCTTTTAGTGCATCTATTTCTGCTCTGACCTGTTTTCTTAAGTCGGCCATCTCCTGTTCCGTGTGTGATATGAGGTTGGCTACGTC
Organism: Hirudinaria manillensis; assembly: GCA_034509925.1. Classification (NCBI taxonomy): domain Eukaryota; kingdom Metazoa; phylum Annelida; class Clitellata; order Hirudinida; family Hirudinidae; genus Hirudinaria; species Hirudinaria manillensis. The sequence continues at coordinate 841,129 of CM067528.1, forward strand.
AGTTTTTACCTCTTCCCGTAGGACATCCATGGCTACCTGGAAATTGGCTATATCGGATTTCACATCTGACCGCAAAGCATCAATGCTGCAAATCATATCTGACCGTAAAACATGATTGTCTGACCGCAAAGCATCCAGGGCATTATTGTTGGCTTCTATAGCAGTCTGAAGGGCTTCCCATTGTTTTTCTTTTTGAACCCCAAATTCATACTCCGACGGATCGTGATTATTTTCCAAAAGCCATTCCTCGAGCCGTCCTTGCAGTTCGGCTTTTAGGCCAGTTGCATCCAGGCCTCGATTCCTTAGTTCTCGTCTCAAATCGGGAACGCGCAAATCTTCCAGTATCTTAGGTCCCATTTCTGTCGTTAAACTCGCTGTCTTTACCTTTAGTGAATCGATATCCCTTTACGACGTTAAATCCCACTCCTGACACCAATGTTGTAACCCGGGGTCTGATGAATTAATTAACGTAAGGATATCTTTATTGGTTTTAACTAATGGCAAATACGGCTGGACGATTTGGTCGATTGCTTGTCCTGATCGGAACCGCCTAATGACTCCAATCGCTAGATACGACTTCGAAGTAAAAGATTCTGAATATTAACTAAACTTAATTAATTAATTATTTAATTAATTAATTAATGTCAGGGATCCAACAATATGATAAACATTTTTGTCAAATATTTAATTGTCTCAGGGTTTTTGAGCAATTTATTTTTGCCATTTTGTATTATAATTTTATTTTTAAATTTTAATTTAAATATCATAATAAATATCAATATAATTTGAATATCTAGTTATTTTACTACATTTAAGTTTTAGAAACGAAAATGTAATCGAAATGTTGATGCCATGCAAACGTGGCTTCTTGTTTCAAGGATATAAGTGAAAATATCAAACGTTATATTTAACACTATTTTGTACTGTAGAGCAAGAAAAACTGGAGGAACACTTAGTCAGAACCTACAGTGACCTCCTCCGTCACGAAGCTCTTCAGGAAATGCTGGACATTCCGGCGGTGCCGCTGCCAGCCAGCCCCTTTTGTATGGCGTCTCCTTCGCTCGAGGAGGTGAGAAGAGTCGTTAGAAAAGCGAGAAACCATTCAGCGCCAGGACCCAATGGATTTTCCATATCTCCTGTACAAGAGATGCCCCAAGACACTGTATCTGCTGTATTCCCTCGTCGAGGGGGCGTGGTCTTCCGCCACGATCCACGATGAATGGAAAAAGGCAGAGGGCGTCTATATTCCAAAGGAGAAAGACTCCAGGGATCTGAATCAATTCAGACCCATATCACTGCTGAATGTAGTGGGGAAGATATTCCTCTCCATAATGGCATCGAGGCTCACAGAGTTTGTGATGGCTAACCAGTACGTTGACATGTCTGTCCAAAAGGGAGGAGTTCCAGGTTTACCTGGTTGCATCGAACATACCTCCATGATATGGGAGGCGATCCAGAGGGCCAGGAGGGGCCGGTTAAGTCTGTACGTAGTGTGGCTGGACCTAGCAAACTCATATGGGTCGGTGCCGCATCAACTCCTGTGGAAGACGTTGGAGACACACCATGTGCCTCAGCCCGTTATCTATATCCTTCAGGAATATTTTAACGGGTTCATGATGCGTTTCTCCACCCAAGCGTACACGACGAGATGGGATCCTCTGGAGGTCGGGATTGCCATGGGGTGTACGATCTCTCTGACCCTGTTCATACTGGCGATGCAGATCCTACTGAAATCAGTTGGGTCCGACATTCCAGAGGCGCACATTGGTAAGGGTGTATACATGCCTCCAATAAAGGCATTCATGGACGACACCACCCTGATTATGAATAGGAAGCGAATCGTTCAGGAAACCCTGGACAAGCTGGACGACTTGCTAGGATGGTGTCGTATGGCCTTCAAACCTGCGAAGTCCAGGAGTCTCTCTTTAGTTAGAGGGAAAATTTGCAGGGACGCGTTCTTCGAGGTGGCGGGACAACGAATCCCCACAGTATCCGAGGAGCCTGTGAAGAGCCTAGGAAGGATGTTTGACGACTCGCTCACCGACAAGAGCATGAAAAACGCCATAGTCACGCAAACAAGTAAGGGGCTGCAAGCGATCGAGGCGGCGCCGCTAGAGGGTCGTTTCCAAGTGTGGCTTTTGCAGTTTGTGCTCCTGCCCAGACTCCTTTGGCCTTTGACCATCTATGAGATTGGTCTATCGGCGGTCGAGGGGTTAGAGAGGAAAATCAATCGGCACACCGGGACATGGCTGGGTTTACCTCCAGCATTGTCGTCGGTTGCCCTCTACAGCAGGAGCGCGAGCCTTAGACTGCCACTTAGGTCCATAGTGGAGGAGTACAAACTCTCCAAAATCCGAACGCAGTGGATGCTCAGTAACTCCGCGGACAACAGGATCCGCGAAGTTAATCCACTGCTCAGATCTGGAGAGAAATTCCGAGCGCAGAAAGAGATCGACGAGTCAGTAAATGTACTGATGTTAGACGAAGTTAGAGGTCCTATCCAGACAGACCGTCACGCAGTGGGATGGAACCACTTCCAGAAATGGTCCCAGGCCAGCTCATCGACTAGAGGTGCGATGATTGGCCAGGAGAGGAGGCAGAAAGAGGAACAAGATCGAGTCACAAAGTCCATACAGTTAGCACAACAGAGTAAGTGGACAACTTGGGAGGATGTGATCCAACGGTCCCTTACTTGGAGCGATTTATGGAAATTGTCCCCGCTCCGGCTGGCCTTTGCGGTAAGATCGATTTATGATCAGTTGTCTTCCAAGGACAATTTAAGGAGGTGGGGGTTAGTAGAAGACGTCAAATGTGGACTCTGCGACGGAGCCAAGACACTGCATCATGTGCTCATCAACTGCACAGACGCCCTTGCCCATGGTCGGTATACGTGGCGACACATCAGGTCCTTCGAGAAGTGTGTGAGGCCACCAAAGCAGCAGTAACCAAAGCAAACTCGCGCGCAATCTCCAAGCAGCGGAAGATTTACTTCCTGCGCGAGGGCCACGCACACCTCTGCAGAAAGCGATGTAAAACGCCAAGAAAGGACATCCTTGCAGAGGCAAACGATTGGACAGTCGCAGCCGACTTAGAAGGAATGAGGCACTATCCCCAGGTGCTGATTGAGAGTGGCAAGAGGCCCGATATGGTGTTGATGTCACCGTCGTCAGATGCCATCATTTTGGTGGAGTTGACGGTCCCATGGGAGGACAGAATGCAATATAGCAATGCGCTGAAAGCGGAAAAGTATGCAGATCTGGCGGTGGACCTGGAAGCGAAAGGGTTCAGAGTTGACCTCTTCCCAATAGAAGTTGGCGCAAGGGGCGTAGTCGGCAAGTCGACTAACGCATTCCTCACGAAAATAGGCCTATCTAGCCGAGAAAGAACGAAGACGATGACAAAGATGTCTGAAGCGGCGGAGGCAGCTTCGTTCTGGATATGGCAAATGAGAGGCAAGGAAACATCTTCGGATGCCACAGCGAAAGGTCCGGTCAGAATAAATCCACCGAAGCAATTCATCGCCAGAGAGGCGCGGAGCCGGTGACGGAAATGTCTGTTACCGTGCGCCGCTTGAAAGAAAATTTAAAGCCCAAGCCGATACTGTTTGGCGGCAGGGATGACGGAAAGAAGGCCACTGAGAGTCGTAGGGGCTAGGTGACGTCGCTTCAGCGGCTGAGTGCAGCTACGAAAGAAGCCAACGAGAGCTTTCGATAGTCGCTCCAGTCTGGCACGTGATGGCATAAAGAGGCCAATGAGAGCCTTCCCAAGTCTAAGCTTTTGAGTCCGCACATGGAAACCGACAGGGACATCCGGCTGATCACCGGATGCGGCCCACCCCCGGAGAACGTCAGGGTTTTCAAAGGGCCGAAACGTTCGAAGAAATCCCAAAAGATGGCAAAGCAAATGGATCTGTGATTAGCAGCCATGAGATTGATGGGAGACAATCGGATCCTATTCCTAGAGTAAAAATGAAAATGGGAATAGATGTCTGTTCGGGACGAACAGATTTAAGGAGGGGGCAGTGTTGGATCCCTGGATCCGGATAATTGAAGAATAATTAAAATTATATTGCTGATTAATTAATTTAGTAATTAATTAATTTAGTGGCAATATAATATTATAATTAATTAAATAATAAATTACTATTCAGATTCTTTGATTATGAATCTAGACAAATAGATTTATCTCGAAAAGTAGAGCGAGAGTTAGAGAAACAGCAGATTTCAAGACTAAGACATTTGAGCATTGTACATCTTCCAAGTCATCCGAACACTTTCAATAAACCTGACCTTCTATAATTAGTTTGAGGACCCCGGATTATTACAATACGCTCTTATCACCTTATTTAAATAATTGTTATTATTATTATTATAAAACTTGCCTTTATCCGTTTCTGCCCGGCTTGAAATAAAGACTAATAACCAAGTAGATGAATAATATCGGAATTGTTGTTTAAATTTTTCATTTTATTCTTTCTTGGGAAACCAGAAATTCGGGAATCGCAATACCGCACAGCCGCCCAAACAATTGAATTTCAATTAAAACTTTAATTTAATTTCACGTTTTAACATAAAATGCATTTTATTTGTGAAAATAAATTTAATAAAAGTGTCACACTATAACAAAATGGTCGCTATGATATTCGGGATTTATTAAGGATGACTTCGTAATGATTTCTTCAATTTCCGTGAAAATCATTTTTAATTTTAATTTAAATATTTAAAATCATTTCAAAAACAAAATGTTTCGATAATTTCGCTTCGATTTGTTCCTATTAAAATGGATTTAATTCAAATCCTTATTAACCATTCGCTTTTATTATTTTAAACATTTCTTCATATGTCAACAATTTGATTCACAATTTATTTATTTATTATTATTAATTTAGATATAAAATTAAAGGTAGTTATTATCAGATTATCAGATGTTTCCAATTTCTTTCACTAGCAAGAGGTCAAATTCTTGGCAGTAGGTGCAAATATCGAGTGAAATCAGTGAAAACCTACAAAATAAAACGAAACAAAAATGTGCTGTAGATTCATGTAAATCACTGAAATTATTATCAACGGTCTAAATTTATGCTTTATACAAGTATTTTGTAGTGTATGAAGGATGTTTTTCAGTATATTTTAATAGAAATAATTTATCAAAACGTTTTAAACAAAATTAATAGTTGGTGATTTTCTAATAAATTAGGATCTTACGTGTGCAGCAACCATTACTGCAAGCAGTTCGTGCAACATATCCATCACAGTCGCTTTCCTAAAAGTTTTACTATTAATGAACGAAAGATTCCAATTGTATCATAACTATTTTAACAGGTTATTAAAACAATACAAACATGTTTGCAATGTACATCGCATCCGGTAGCGAGTCCTGCAATCGAATTAAATAGTAAAATATCATGCAACTAGTTATCTGTAACTTATCCACGTGTCCAACAGAGAAATATCAGTAATTAGTAACCCAGGATAAGAGTGAGCAAAAGCATTGCAAGCAGGAAAACACAAACAATCTTCGACATGATGAACTGTTGAACTTTGAAGCGATCGTTGAAATTCTTTTATAAGCAGATAAATGTTTGATGCATGTTGTCATAAATCTGAATTTCAAAATTATATTTAACATTGATGAAAGATATTTGTTGTGAGCCACCTGTGGCTATGAATAAAAAGCTATTTGTCAGTGCACTGCAATGATTTGTTTTATTTATCATTCCATTGATTTTCGAAAAAAGCGTATTTTTTTATGATTTAGTTGTGGCGTATATATGAAACCTATATAAAAACACTCCTCTAATCGAGCGCTATGTTGTTTCAAAATTTCAAAGCAATTGGTTATGTACTTTCAGTGAACATTTACACGATGCAAACACACATTGCATTTTTATTTATATAGATAAATGGAATTGAAGTGGTACTGTTGTGTAATTGCGATTTCTTGTTTCAATGAGTGGAAGGAAAATATTAATTGAGATTTGATTTTGTAGCTTATTTTATAATTTGCATTAAAATGTTTATTAATAACATATATTTACTAATTTATGTTTTATGTAAAGTAATTATCAGTCATGTTAATATGATAAACATATATTAAATATTTCGTGGCCTGTGAACTTTTGGACTCTCATCACGTCGGTTCAGACATCTTCAAAGGTGATGAAAACGACACGTATTCCTTCTGCTTTTGGTCAAATATTTAATTGTCTCAGGGTTTTTGAGCAATTTATTTTTGCTATTTTATATTATAATTGTATTTTTAAATTTTAAATTAAATATCATAATAAATATCAATATAATTTGTATATCTACTGAATTTTCTACATTTTACTTTTTAGTAACGAAAATGGATTCGAAATGTTGATGCCATGCGGACGTGGCTTCTTGTTTCAAGGATCCAAGTGAAAATATCAAACATTATATTTAACACTATATTTAAATAATTGTTATTATTATTATTCAAATTATTATTATTATTACAAAACTTGCCTTTATCCGTTTCTGCCCGACTTGAAGTAAATTTCATAACCAAGTAGATGAAAAATATCGGAATTGTTTTAATTTTTAATTTTTCCGTTTATTCTTTCTTGGGAAACCAAAAATTCGGGAATCGCGATCCAGCTCAGGCGCCCAAATAATTTAATTTCATGTTTTAACATAAAATGCATTTTATTTGTGAAAATAAATTTAATAAAAGTGTCACAATATAACAAAATGGTCGCTATGATAATCGGGCTTTATTAAGGATGACTTCATAATGATTTATTCAATTCTGTGAAAATCATACCATTTAAGTTTGAATATTTAAATTTAAATATTTAAAATAATTTCAAAAACAAAAAGTTTCGATAATTTCACTTCGATTTGTTCCTATTAAATTATTGTTAGATTATCATATTTTTTCAATTTCTTTCAATATCAAGAGGTCAAATTCTTGTTAGTAGGTTCAAATATCGAGTGAAATCATATAACTACAAAATAAAACGAAACAAAAATGTGATGTAGATTCATGTAAATCACTGAAATTATTATCAACGGTCTAAATTTATGCTTTCTACAAGTATTTTGTAGTTTATGAAGGATGTTTTTCAGTATATTTCAATAGAAATAATTTATCAAAACGTTTTAAACAAAATTAATAGTTGGTGATTTTCTAATAAATCAGGATCTTACCTTTGCAGCATCTGTCTATGCAAACATTATATTCTCCATGACATTGTGCATTCTAAAAGATGTACTATTAATTAACGAAAGATTCCAATTGTATCATAACTATTTTAACAGGTTATTAAAACAATACAAACGTTTCTGCAATAATGATCGCAACCAGTAGCGAGTCCTGCAAACGAATGAAAGAATAAAATATTATTCAACTAGTTATCTGTAACTTATCCCCGTGTCCAGCAGAGAAATATCAGAATTAATAACCCATGATAAGGATGAGCAAAAGCATTGCAAGCAGGAAAACACAAACAATCTTCGACATGATGAACTGTTGTGCTGTGAAGCAAATCCTTTTATAAGCATATAAATGATTGATGCATGTTGTCATAAATTTGATTTTCAAAATCATATTTTGACCAACGTTCTTCAGGTGTAACAAGCTTGGTCATTTAGCCCGAGAATATAGAACGACCTTCTCCCAAAAATAGCAGTACTGGAGATAGCCCTATAAATCAGAAAAACCTGAAGCTACTAATTTTAAAGGGTAAAGATCGGTTCAACAAACTCGAAATGTCCCATTCGTCTTTCACGTTACAGCATTAGGAAAAGGATCATCACTGGAATTTAAAGGGAAAATTGGAGAGAAGGAATATAATCTTGTAATAGACACAGGGGTATCTACATCTACTGTCCATCCAAAGTTGGCAAAAAGCAGTAAAATAACGACCAACAACTACAAGCTAAAACCAGCCCAGGAGAATTAGTGCCAGTCCAATGAACCACAACTATTACAGTAGAATTAGGAGGCAAGTCATTCGAACAGGAATTTATGATAGCCAATATAACAGATGAATGTATACTGGGATTGGATTTCATGCGACGCTATGGAATTTTCAATGACATGAAGGGCGGCACCCTTCAACAAGAAGCGATAGAGATTCCTCTACACTACGGGGGTACAGAAATTATAGACACATTTATAAAGGTATTGCAAGAAGAGACCATCCCTGCACAGTCGGAAAGTTTAATTTGGGGTGAGCTAGAAGGCGACCACACAAAATTTGGTATAGGAGCAGTCGAAGATCAAATGGGCATTGGCCAAGGATTGCTAATAGGACGAGCCCTAGTCAAGCTAAGCACCGGCAGAGTTCCACTAAGGGTAATGAATCTATTCGATCAGGAGCAATAGATCAAGGCAGGTACACCCATCGCATTATGCAGGAACTTGGAACTCATATTAACTCTTTAAGAAGAAAGATGGATCATTTCGTTTTTGTGTCAACTCGAAAGCTGAACGAACCGACACTTAAAGATAGCTATCCTTTACATAGAATCGATGACACTCTAGACACTCCCTCGGGATCAAAAAATTTTTTTTCAGATCATAAAAGTGGTTACTCGCGTGTAGAGTTATGTAGTGACGATAAGGAAAAAGCGGCTTTCTCGACAGGAGAAGGGTTGTGGCAATTCATGCCGTTCGGGCTATGCAATGCCCCTGCAACATTTGAGAGATTAATGGAACATATACTAAGGGGCCTCAATTGGAAAGTATTCCTAGTATATTTGGATGACATAATTGTTGTCGGGAAAACATTTGGAGATCATTTAGACAACCTCCGAGAAGTATTTAGTAGGATTAGAGAGGCAGGCATGAAATGAGTCCAAAGAAATGCTCATTCTTTAAAAAAGAAGTCAAATACCTCGGCCATATCGTGTTTTTCGAAGGTGTTAGTACAGATCCAGCTAAAGTTGAGGTAGTAAAAACTTGGATTGTACTCAAAAATATCCAAGAACTTCAAAGCTTCTTAGGACTTTGTACCTATTACATACGATTTATTGCCAACTTTTCAAACATCGCAAGAAGCCTTCTTGAGCTTACTTTAAAGGCAATCCATTTATCTGGAACGACAGCTGTAAAAAAGCATTTGATAATCTGAAAGAAGCAACGACAACGACACCGATCTTGGCATATCCTATTCCCGGATTGCCTTTTATCATTGACATAGATGCCAGTAACTGTGGAATCGGGGCAGTCCTTTCTCAACGGGTCGAAACAGTTCTAGCATTTTATAGCCGTTCACTGTCCAAAGCGGAAACTATTGCGTGACCAGGAGAGAATTATTAGCAGCAGTGGAATCCATGAAACATTTTATATCTTTTGGACCAGCCGTTTTTGTTGAGAAAGGATCACGCCTTCCTGAGGTGGCTGCTAAACTTCAAAAACCTGAAGGTCAGATGGCAAGGTGGATTCTTTACTGCATCCGGTAGCGAGTCCTGCAAACGAATGAAATAATAAAATTGGAAATAGTTATCTCTAAATTATCACGTGTACAACAGAGAAATATCAATAATTAGTCGTTATAATATTCCCGTCTTTATTAAGGATGACTTCGTGATAATTTCTTCAATTTCTGTGAATATAATACCATTCAAATTTGAGTATTTAAATTTAAATATTTAAAATCATTTCAAAAACAAATAGTTTTGATAATTTCACTCCGATTTGTTCCCATTAAAATGGATTTAATTCAAATTACTATTAACCATTCGCTTTTCTTATTTTAAACATTTCTTCATATGTCAACAATTTTATTCACAATTTATTTATTTATTATTATTAATTTAGATTTAAAATTAAAGGTAGTTATTATCAGATTAGCAGATGTTTCCACTTTCTTTCACTAGCAAGAGGTCAAATTCTTGGCAGTAGGTTCAAATATCGAGTGAAATCAGCGAGCTACAAAATAAAACGAAACAAAAATGTGATGTAGATGTAGTTTCATGTAAATCACTGAAATTATTATCAACGGTCTAAATTTATGCTTTCTACAAGTATTTTGTAGTTTATGAAGGATGTTTTTCAGTATATTTCAATAGAACTAATTTATCAAAACGTTTTAAACAAAATTAATTGTTGGTGATTTTCTAATAAATTAGGATCTTACCTACGCAACAGCTAGCTCTGCAAACACGTTCACTAGGACAATCATACTAAAAGATTTACTATTAATGAACGAAAGATTCCAATAGTATCATAACTATTTTAACAGGTTTATAAAACAATACAAACATATGAGCAATCTTGACTGCATCCAGTAGCGAGTTCTGCCAACGAATGAAATAATAAAATTGCAACTAGTTATCTGTAATTTATCCACGTGGCCAACAGAGAAATATCAGTAATTAGTAACCCATGATAAGGGTGAGCAAAAGCATTGCAAGCAGGAAAACACAAACAATCTTCGACATGATGAACTGTTGAACTGTGAGGCGATCGTCCAAATTCTTTTATAAACAGATAAATGTTTGATGCATGCTGTCATAAATCTGATTTTCAAAATCATTTTTAACATTGATGAAAGATATTTGTTGTGAGCCAGCTGTGGCTATGAATAAAAAGCTATTTGTCAGTGCACTGCAATGATTTGTTTGATTTATCATTCCATATTGAAAAGGAATAAATAATGAAAAAAGAAAAGTATTTATTTTGAATATTATTATAAACAATATTTTATTTTAGATAAATGGAAATGAAGCTTTGACGCTTTGAAGGGTCTGACCGTTGATGGAGTATTTCCGGAATTCACCTGTTTTCTTTCTGCGGCCGGCTATAGTGAAGATCTGACATTTATCGGGTGCGAGTTGCAACTGCCATGTATTACCCCATTGTGCGACCTTTTCAAGAGCTGATTGTAACTGTGTTTGTGAAGGCGTTGGGAGGCAATAGAGCTTAACATCGTCCGCAAGTAGTTTGCAGACAATATCAGTATCTTTAAACAGATTTGGGAGGTCATTGATGTATAGTGAGAAGAGAGTAGGTCCAAGTACAGTGCCCTGGGGTACGCCGCTGGTGACAGAGGCCGTATCTGATAGAATTCCACCGATATTAACACGTTGGCTCCTCAATGATAAGAAGTCGGTGAGCCATCCCATAATGTTGCCACTGATGCCGTAATGAGGTGGTTTGCTTAAGAGTTTTGTAGTGTGATATTGAGTCAAAAGCCTTTTTGAAGTCGAGATATGCAACATCCACCGACTGTCCAGAATGGAGTGCTTCCGACCACTGTTGCATGCATTCAAGAAGATTTGTAACAGTAGATCTGCCTCTGACAAATCCGTGCTGATCCCTGCTTATTAATTTGTGGTGCAGTAAATGGTGCATAATTGATTTGTTGATGATCCTCTCCATTACACGACAACAAGTTGATGTGATCGAAAGGTCTGTAGGTCTGTAGTTTTCAGGGAGAACGGTAGGTCCTTTCTTATGTATAGGAATAACCAATGCAATTTTCCATTCCGCGGGTAATCTTTGATCTTTAAGGAAAATATCGAATATGTGGGCAAGTGGCAAAGCCAGAAATGTTGCACATTTCTTAAAAAAGATATTGGGTATTCCATCTGGACCTGAAGATAATGAAGAGTCAAGGCTTAACAACATCACTCGCACTATATCTGGTGTGAATCTAATTTCCCCTATTTCTATTTGCTTTTGAAGAGAAAATTCAGGATTCTTGCCATCATCAGTTGTAAAAATTGAGGAAAAGTAGTAGTTGATGATGTCACCTATTTCTGATGGGTCACTAGTCAGGGGACCGGAGGGATGAGCGATCTCAGATAAGAGGGCACGGGTATGAAGCTTACTATCGACATATCTGCGTAACCTTCCAAAATTTTTGCTCCTAAATAGATTAAGTTCCAATGATGGATTTACTACAAGTTTTGGCAAAACTGTAGTATCTGGTCCTATCATCAATACTGATCTTCCATAGCTTAGATTTTTTATTGAGCAGTTTGTTGATAAAATGAGGATGTCCGTTCTTGCGTTTTCGACCACAGAAAGGAAATTTAGGGATAGACATGCTTATGACTTGATCAATTTGATTTTTGAATTCTTTCCAGCAGCAGTCCACATTTGGACAGAATTGAAATAGTGTGCTCCAGTCAATATATGAAAGATATTCATCAATTAGCACGTAGTTTCCTTTCCTGAAGTTGGGAGACGAAGAAGATGGTTGGTGATATAAAGGTTTGCAGAGAATGTTTGTCTCGAAAGAAATGAATTGCGTTCGCTTGTTGAGATAGGGCACAGTGTTTCGATTTCTGATGTGAACTGAGAGTCGTTTGACAAGTCAAGATCAAGGATGTTGTCATGGCGTGTGGCAGATATAACAAATTGATGGAAGCCATAGACATCGAAAAAGTCAAAAAACATTCTGTAGATATTGTTATTTGGTACCGCATGATAAGTCCAATTGAAGGCAGGAAGATTGAAATCTCAGAGTAAGCAGATGATGTGTTTGATTGAACAAAGATGATAAAAACACTTGATGCTTTCGTTGGCGTAGTTCTCGGCCTCCACGTCACGATAGTAGACTATTATTCTGCACGTGGAATGACTTGTTGACAGGTCAACACAAACAAGTTCAATATTGGAAGACTCATTCGGAATCTTAATTACTCGATATGAAAAACAATTTCTGATAATTAGCATGACTCCACCCCCTTTTGTGTCTCTGTCATGTTAATATGATAAACATTTATTAAATATTTCGTGGCCTGTGAACTTTTGGACTCTCATCACGTCGGTTCAGACATCTTCAAAGGTGATGAAAACGACACGTATTCCTTCTGCTTTTGGTCAAATATTTAATTGTCTCAGGGTTTTTGAGCAATTTATTTTTGCTATTTTATATTATAATTGTATTTTTAAATTTTAAATTAAATATCATAATAAATATCAATATAATTTGTATATCTACTGAATTTTCTACATTTTACTTTTTAGTAACGAAAATGGATTCGAAATGTTGATGCCATGCGGACGTGGCTTCTTGTTTCAAGGATCCAAGTGAAAATATCAAACATTATATTTAACACTATATTTAAATAATTGTTATTATTATTATTCAAATTATTATTATTATTACAAAACTTGCCTTTATCCGTTTCTGCCCGACTTGAAGTAAATTTCATAACCAAGTAGATGAAAAATATCGGAATTGTTTTAATTTTTAATTTTTCCGTTTATTCTTTCTTGGGAAACCAAAAATTCGGTAATCGCGATCCAGCTCAGGCCCCCAAATAATTTAATTTCATGTTTTAACATAAAATGCATTTTATTTGTGAAAATAAATTTAATAAAAGTGTCACACTATAACAAAATGGTCGCTATGATAATCGGGCTTTATTAAGGATGACTTCATAATGATTTATTCAATTCTGTGAAAATCATACCATTTAAGTTTGAATATTTAAATTTAAATATTTAAAATAATTTCAAAAACAAAAAGTTTCGATAATTTCACTTCGATTTGTTCCTATTAAATTATTGTTAGATTATCATATGTTTTCACTTTCTTTCAATAGCAAGAGGTCAAATTCTTGTTAGTAGGTTCAAATATCGAGTGAAATCATATAACTACAAAATAAAACGAAACAAAAATGTGTTGTAGATTAGAGAGGCAGGCATGAAATGAGTCCAAAGAAATGCTCATTCTTTAAAAAAGAAGTCAAATACCTCGGCCATATCGTGTTTTTCGAAGGTGTTAGTACAGATCCAGATAAAGTTGAGGTAGTAAAAACTTGGAATGTACTCAAAAATATCCAAGAACTTCAAAGCTTCTTAGGACTTTGTACCTATTACATACGATTTATTGTCAACTTTTCAAACATCGCAAGAAGCCTTCTTGAGCTTACTTTAAAGGCAATCCATTTATCTGGAATGACAGCTGTAAAAAAGCATTTGATAATCTGAAAGAAGCAACGACAACGGCACCGATCTTGGCATATCCTATTCCCGGATTGCCTTTTATCATTGACATAGATGCCAGTAACTGTGGAATCGGGGCAGTCTTTTCTCAACGGGTCGAAACAGTTCTAGCATTTTATAGCCGTTCACTGTCCAAAGCGGAAACTATTGCGTGACCAGGATAGAATTATTAGCAGCAGTGGAATCCATGAAACATTTTATATCTTTTGGCCCAGCCGTTTTTGTTGAGAACGGATCACGCCTTCCTGAGGTGGCTGCTAAACTTCAAAAACCCGAAGGTCAGATGGCAAGGTGGATTCTTTACTGCATCCGGTAGCGAGTCCTGTAAACGAATGAAATAATAAAATTGGAAATAGTTATCTCTAAATTATCACGTGTACAACAGAGAAATATAGATAATTAGTCGTTATGATATTCCCGTCTTTATTAAGGATGACTTCGTGATAATTTCTTCAATTTCTGTGAATATAATACCATTCAAATTTGAGTATTTAAATTTAAATATTTAAAATCATTTCAAAAACAAATAGTTTTGATAATTTCACTCCGATTTGTTCCCATTAAAATGGATTTAATTCAAATTCCTATTAACCATTCGCTTTTCTTTTTAACATTTCTTCATATGTCAACAATTTTATTCACAATTTATTTATTTATTATTATTAATTTAGTTTTAAAATTAAAGGTAGTTATTATCACATTATCAGATGTTTTCACTTTCTTCCACTAGCAAGAGGTCAAATTCTTGGCAGTAGGTTCAAATATCGAGTGAAATAGCTACAAAATAAAACGAAACAAAAATGTGATGTAGATTCATGTAAATCACTGAAATTATTATCAATGGTCTAAATTTATGCTTTCTACAAGTATTTTGTAGTTTATGAAGGATGTTTTCAGTGTATTTCAATAGAAATAATTTATCAAAACGTTTTAAACAAAATTAATAGTTGGTGATTTTCTAATAAATTAAGTTCTTACTATAGCAACAGCCACTTCTGCAAACACGATGTCCAGGACAACGTCCATCCTAAAAGATTTACTATTAATGAACGAAAGATTCCAATAGTATCATAACTATTTTAACAGGTTATTAAAACAATACAAACAGATCTGCAAAATTCCATGCATCCTGTAGCGAGTCCTGCCAACGAATGAAATAATAAAATATTATGCAACTAGTTATATGTAACTTATCCACGTGTCCAACAGAGAAATATCAGTAATTAGTAACCCAGGATAACAATGAGCAAAAGCATTGCAAGCAGGAAAAGACAAACAATCTTCGACATGATGATATGTTGAACTGTGAAGCGATCGTCCAAATTCTTTTATAAGCAGATAAATGTTTGATGCATGTTGTCATAAATCTGATTTTCAAAATCATATTTAACATTGATGACAGATATTTCTGGTGAGCCACCTTTGGCCATCAATAAAAAGCTATTTGTCTGTGCACTGCAATGATTTGTTTGATTTATCATTCCATATTGAAAAGGAATAAATAATGAAAAAATATTTTATTTTAAACTAGAGGTGGCCAACCACGCGTTGCTGTGGCTCAATCTGATTAATTTTATAAGCAAGAAATTTATTAATATGTTTATTTTTACAATTTCACAATGCTTGAGGGTTACGATATTTTAAGCTTTTTCATGTCCATGGCAAGATGGTAAGATTTTCGAAAAAAAGCGTATTTTTACATGATATAGTTGTGGCATATATATATATGAAAATTTAAAAACAATTGGTATAGTAGTTTCAGAGAACATTTACACGATGCAAACACACATTGCATTTTTATTTATATAGATAAATGGAAGTGAAGTGGCACTGTTGTGTAATTGCGATTTCTTGCTTCAATGAGTGGAGGGAAAATATTAAATGAGATTCGATTTTGTAATTTATTTTATAATTTGCATTAAAATGTTTATTAATAACATATTTTTACTAATTTATGTTTTATGTAAAGTAATTATCAGTCATGTTAATATGATAAACATTTATTAAATATTTCGTGGCCTGTGAACTTTTGGACTCTCATCACGTCGGTTCAGACATCTTCAAAGGTGATGAAGACGACACGTGATCTTTCTGCTTTTGGTCAAATATTTAATTGTCTCAGGTTTTTTCAGCAATTTATTTTTGCCATTTTATGTTATAATTATATTTTTAAATTTTAATTTAAATATCATAATAAATATCAATATAATTTGAATATCTAGTTATTTTTCTACATTTTAATTTTTGTTTCTTGTTTCAACGATCTAAGTGAAAATATCAAACATTATATTTAACACTATATTTAAATAATAAAAATAATTATTATTATTCAAATTATTATTATTATTATAAAACTTGCCTTTATCCGTTTCTGCCCGACTTGAAGTAAAGACTAATAACCAAGTAGATGAATAATATCGGAATTGTTGTTAAAATTTTTCATTTTATTCTTTCTTGGGAAACCAGAAATTCGGGAATCTCAATCCTGCTTAGGCGACCAAACAATTGAATTTCAATTAAAACTTTAATTTAATTTCATGTTTTAATATAACATGCATTTTATTTGTGAAAATAAATCTAATAAAAGTGTCACATTGTGTTTGTGAAGGCGTTGGGAGGCAATAGAGCTTAACATCGTCCGCAAGTAGTTTGCAGACAATATCAGTATCTTTAAACAGATTTGGGAGGTCATTGATGTATAGTGAGAAGAGAGTAGGTCCAAGTACACTGCCCTGGGGTACGCCGCTGGTGACAGAGGCCGTATCTGATAGAATTCCACCGATATTAACACGTTGGCTCCTCAATGATAAGAAGTCGGTGAGCCATCCCATAATGTTGCAACTGATGCCGTAATGAGGTGGTTTGCTTAAGAGTTTTGTAGTGTGATATTGAGTCAAAAGCCTTTTTGAAGTCGAGATATGCAACATCCATCGACTGTCTAGATTGGAGTGCTTCCGACCACTGTTGCATGCATTCAAGAAGATTTGTTAGAGTAGATCTGCCTCTGACAAATCCGTGCTTATTAATTTGTGGTGCAGTAAATGGTGCATAATTGTTTTGTTGATGATCCCCTCCATTACACGACAACAAGTTGATGTGATCGAAATAGGTCCGTAGTTTTCAGGGAGAACGGTAGGTCCTTTCTTATGTATAGGAGTAACCAATGCAATTTTCCATTCCGCGGGTAATCTTTGATCTTTAAGGAAAATATCGAATGTGTGGGCAAGTGGCAAAGCCAGAAATGTTGCACATTTCTTTAAAAAGATATTGGGTATTCCATCTGGACCTGAAGATAATGAAGAGTCAAGGCTTAACAACATCACTCGCACTATATCTGGTGTGAATCTAATTTACCCTATTTCTATTTGCTTTTGAAGAGAAAATTCAGGATTCTTGCCATCATCAGTTGTAAAAATTGAGGAAAAGTAGTAGTTGATGATGTCACCTATTTCTGATGGGTCACTAGTCAGGGGACCGGAGGGATGAGCGATCTCAGATAAGAGGGCACGGGTATGAAGCTTACTATCGACATATCTGTGTAACCTTCCAAAATTTTTGCTCCTAAATAGATTAAGTTCCAATGATGGATTTACTACAAGTTTTGGCAAAACTGTAGTATCTGGTCCTATCATCAATACTGATCTTCCATAGCTTAGATTTTTTATTGAGCAGTTTGTTGATAAAATGAGGATGTCCGTTCTTGCGTTTTCGACCACAGAAAGGAAATTTAGGGATAGACATGCTTATGACTTGATCAATTTGATTTTTGAATTCTTTCCAACAGCTGTCCACATTTAGACAGAATTGAAATAGTTTGCTCCAGTCAATATATGAGAGATATTCATCAATTAGCACGTAGTTTCCTTTCCTGAAGTTGGGAGACGAAGAAGATGGTTGGTGATATAAAGGTTTGCAGAGAATGTTTGTCTTGAAAGAAATGACATTGCGTTCGCTTGTTGAGATAGGGCACAGTGTTTCGATTTCTGATGTGAACTGAGAGTCGTTTGACAAGTCAAGATCAAGGATGTTGTCATGGCGTGTGGCAGATATAACAAATTGATGGAAGCCATAGACATCGAAAAAGTCAAAAAACATTCTGTAGATATTGTTATTTGGTACCGCATGATAAGTCCAATTGAAGGCAGGAAGATTGAAATCTCAGAGTAAGCAGATGATGTGTTTGATTGAACAAAGATGATAAAAACACTTGATGCTTTCGTTGGCGTAGTTCTCGGCCTCCACGTCACGATAGTAGACTATTATTCTGCACGTGGAATGACTTGTTGACAGGTCAACACAAACAAGTTCGATATTGGAAGACTCATTCGGAATCTTAATTACTCGTATGAAAAACAATTTCTGATAATTAGCATGACTCCACCCCCTTTTGTGTCTCTGTCCCAGCTAATGACATGGTAGCCATTGGGATAAAACAATGAGTTAGGGAAGTCAGAATTAAGCCACGTTTCTGTGCAGCAAAAAATATCGTGATCCTCTGAGCTCACAAAACAGAAGCACTTCATTAAACTTATTGTTGCAACTTCTGAGATTTGTTAAAATATCCTTGCATGTCAGATGTCTTTCATCGAAAGGGCTTTGTAGGAGCCACAGGTTGATGTCGAGAAGCTGAGCGTCTCTCAACCCTCAGAAAGTGATGCTTGTTCTGATTGCAAACGTGTCAAATCGCGATTGAAAAACACTTTTCTCAGCTCAGGGTCGGGTGAAGCTCTAAGTACCCGAGATGAAGATAGGATTGAATCAACACAACTTTTCCTTTCAAGAGTGACACTGAGCTTGGAATCAGGACC
Source organism: Hirudinaria manillensis (assembly GCA_034509925.1). NCBI lineage: Eukaryota > Metazoa > Annelida > Clitellata > Hirudinida > Hirudinidae > Hirudinaria > Hirudinaria manillensis. Next base: position 859,869 of record CM067528.1, read on the forward strand.
CCTGACTCTAGCCAATCTCCTGGTCTTAATCACTCGAGGCTTGACAGTCAGATTTTGTTCACAGAATTTTGTGGAGTCATTTGTGTCAGGTCTTTGTGTAAGTCCTGAGACAATGACGTTAGCTGACCTCCGCTCATTGTCACTCTTCTCCTTCTCGAAGTCTAACAAGACTTTGGTCGTTAATTTTGCAACATCGTCAACATCTGCAGTTGCATTCGAATTGTTGTCCTTAATAGTCTCAAGTTTCGATAACAATGGTGTGAGAGTGGTTGTTAGGTGGTCTGTGAACGATTTAGTGACTTGAATCAACATATTGTGAAAAATTGCCGTCATATTTTCCGTCATTTTGGACATACATTCGCTGAGTTTCTCATTGAAAATAGTCATTAATTTGTCATTCATCTGCAGCATTTTTTCGTACATACTTTCTGAAAAGTCGCCCAGGACTTCTCTCGGGAAATCTTCCGATGTAGAAGTTTTTGCTGATCTAGGCATGGCGAAAAAGATGCTCGACAAAATAGAAACAGAAAGACACCGAACTTATAACCCAGAAACGAAATTTGAGATAACTAAATCGTTCGAGAGATCGATAGTGAAATCAAAACATACTGTTGGATCCCTGGATCCGGATAATTGAAGAATAATTGAAATTATATTGCTGATTAATTAAATAATTTATTGGCAATATAATATTATAATTAATTAAATAATTAATTACTATTTAGAGTTTTTGGTTATGAAGCTAGACAAATAGATTTATCTCGAAAAGTAGAGCGAGAGTTAGAGAAACATCAGATTTCAAGACTTAGACATTTGAGCATTGTACATCTTCCAAGTCATCCGAACACTTTCAATAAACCTGACCTTCTATAATTAGTTTGAGGACCCCGGATTATTACAATACGCTCTTATCACCTTATTTAAATAATTGTTATTATTATTATTATTATTATTATTATTATTATTATAAAACTTGCCTTTATCCGTTTCTGCCCGGCTTGAAATAAAGAATAATAACCAAGTTGATGAATAATATCGGAATTGTTGTTTTAATTTTTCAGTTTATTATTTCTTGGGAAACCAGAAATTCGGGAATCGTAATCCCGCACAGCCGCCCAAACAATTGAATTTCAATTAAAACTTTAATTTAATTTCACGTTTTAACATAAAATGCATTTTATATGTGAAAATAAATTTAATAAAAGTGTCACACTATAACAAAGTGGTCGCTATGATATTCGGGCTTTATTAACGATGACTTCGTAATGATTTCAGCAATTTCTTTGAAAATCATTTTTAATTTAAATTTGAATATTTAAATTTAAATATTTAAAATCATTTCAAAAACGAAATGTTTCGATAATTTCGCTTCGATTTGTTCCTATTAAAATGGATTTAATTCAAATCCTTATTGACCATTCGCTTTTATTATTTTAATCATTTCTTCATATGTCAACAATTTTATTCTCAATTTATTTTTTTATAATTATTTAGTTAGATTTAAAATTAAAGGTAGTTATTATCAGATTATCAGATGTTTCCACTTTCTTTCACTAGCAAGAGGTCAAATTCTTGGCAGTAGGTTCAAATATCGAGTGAAATCAGGGATCTACAAAATAAAACGAAACAAAAATTTGATGTAGATTCATGTAAATCACTGAAATTATTATCAACGGTATAGATTTATGCTTTGTAAAGTATTTTGTAGTGTATGAAGGATGTTTTTCAGTATATTTCAATAGAAATAATTTATCAAAACGTTTTAAACAAAATTAATAGTTGGTGATTTTCTAATAAATTAGGATCTTACCTTTGCAGCAGCCATCTATGCAAGCTCTACTTGTTCCATAACATTCTGGAGTCTAAAAGATTTACTATTAATGAACGAAAGATTCCCAATCGTATCATATCTATTTTAACAGGTTATTAAAACAATACAAACAGTCTCGCAATATAGCTTGCATCCGGTAGCGAGTTCTGCAAACGAATGAAATAATAAAATATTATGCAACTAGTTATCTGTAACTTATCACGTGGCCAACAGAGAAATGTCAGTAATTAGTAACCCAGGATAAGGGTGAGCAAAAGCATTGCAAGCAGGAAAAGACAAACAATCTTCGACATGATGAACTGTTGAACTGTGAAGCGATCGTCCAAATTCTTTTATAAGCAGATAAATGTTTGATGCATGTTGTCATAAATCTGATTTTCAAAATCATATTTAACATTGATGAAAGATATTTGTTGTGAGCCACCTGTGGCTATGAATAAAAAGCTATTTGTCAGTGCACTGCAATGATTTGTTTGATTTATCATTCCATATGTAAAAGGAATAAATAATGAAAAAAGAAAAGTATTTATTTTGAATATTATTATAAACAATATTTTATTTTAAACTAGAGGTGGCCAACCACGTGTTGCTGTGGCTCAATCTGATTAATTTTATAAGCAAGAAATTTTATAATATGTTTATTTTTACAATTTCACAATGCTTGAGGGGTTACGATATTTTAAGCTTTTTGATGTCCATGGCAAGATGGTAAGATTTTCGAAAAAAACGTATTTTTACATGATATAGTTGTGGCGTATATATGAAACCTATATAAAAACACTCCTCTAATCGAGCACTATGTTGTTTCAAAATTTCAAAGCAATTGGTTAAGTATTTTCAGAGAACATTTGCAGGATGCAAACACACATTGCATTTCATGGACCAATAAAGGCAACATTTAAATTTTTATTTAATTTCTTTATAAATAAAAATTTAATTTTAAAACGCATTTTAATAGTAAAATTAATTAAAATAATCAATTTCATTAATTTAATATAATTTAAAATAAAATAATCTGATTAAATATTTAAAATCATTTCAAAAACAAAACGTTTTGAAAATTTCGCTCCGATTTGTTCCCATTAAAATGGATTTAATTCAAAGTCCTATTAACCATTCGCTTTTTTTATTTTATACATTTATTCATATGTCAACTATTTTATTCACAATTTATTTATTTATAATTATTAATTTAGTTTTAAAATTAAAAATAGTTATTGTCAGATTATCAGATGATTCCACTTTCTTTCACTAGCAAGAGGTCAAATTCTTGGCAGAAGGTTCAAATATCGAGTGAAATCAGTGAAAACCTACAAAATAAAACGAAACAAAAATGTGATGTAGATTCATGTAAATCACTGAAATTATTATCAACGATCTAAATTTATGCTTTCTACAAGTATTTTGTAGTTTATGAAGGATGTTTTTCAGTATATTTCAATAGAAATAATTTATCAAAACGTTTTAAACAAAATTAATAGTTGGTGATTTTCTAAAAAATTAGGATCTTACGCGTGCAGCAACCATTACTGCAAGCAGTTCGTGCAACATATCCATCACAGTCGCTTTCCTAAAAGTTTTACTATTAATGAACGAAAGATTCCAATTGTATCATAAGTATTTTAACAGGTTATTAAAACAATACAAACCTGTTTGCAATGTACATCGCATCCGGTAGCGAGTCCTGCAATCGAATTAAATAGTAAAATATCATGCAACTAGTTATCTGTAACTTATCCACGTGTCCAACCGAGAAATATCAGTAATTAGTAACCCAGGATAAGACTGAGCAAAAGCATTGCAAGCAGGAAAACAGAAACAATCTTCGACATGATGAACTGTTGGACTGTGAGGCGATCGTCCAAATTCTTTTATAAGCAGATAAATGTTTGATGCATGTTGTCATAAATCTGATTTTCAAAATCATATTTAACATCGATGAAAGATATTTGTTATAAGCAACCTATGGCCTCAATAAAAAGCTATTTGTCAGTGCACTGCAATGATTTGTTTTATTTATCATTCCATTGATTTTCGAAAAAAGCGTATTTTTTTATGATTTAGTTGTGGCGTATATATGAAACCTATATAAAAACACTCCTCTAATCGAGCACTATGTTGTTTCAAAATTTCAAAGCAATTGGTTAAGTACTTTCAGAGAACATTTGCACGATGCAAACACATATTGCATTTTATTTATATAGATAAATGGAAGTGAAGTGGCACAGTTGTGTAATTGCGATTTCTTGCTTCAATGAGTGGAAGGAAAATATTAATTGAGATTTGATTTTGTAGCTTATTTTATAATTTGCATTAAAATGTTTATTAATAACATATTTTTACTAATTTATGTTTTATGTAAAGTGATTATCAGTCATGTTAATATGATAAACATTTATTAAATATTTCGTGGCCTGTGAACTTTTGGACTCTCATCACGTCGGTTCAGACATCTTCAAAGGTGATGAAAACGACACGTATTCCTTCTGCTTTTGGTCAAATATTTAATTGTCTCAGGGTTTTTGAGCAATTTATTTTTGCTATTTTATATTGTAATTATATTTTTAAATTTTAATTTAAATATCATAATAAATATCAATACAATTTGTATATCTACTGAGTTTTCTACATTTTACTTTTTAGTAACGAAAATGGAATCGAAATGTTGATGCTATGCAAACGTGGCTTCTTGTTTCAAGGATCCAAGTGAAAATATCAAACATTATATTTAACACTATATTTAAATAATTGTTATTATTATTATTCAAATTATTATTATTATTATAAAACTTGCCTTTATCCGTTTCTGCCCGACTTGAAGTAAATTTCATAACCAAGTAGATGAATAATATCGGAATTGTTTTAATTTTTGATTTTTCAGTTTATTCTTTCTTGGGAAACCAAAAATTCGGGAATCGCAATCCAGCTCAGGCCCCCAAACAATTGAATTTCATGTTTTAACATAAAATGCATTTTATTTGTGAAAATAAATTTAATAAAAGTGTCACACTATAACAAAATGGTCGCTATGATATTCGGGCTTTATTAAGAGTGACTTCGTAATGATTTCATCAATTCTGTGAAAATAATACCATTTAAATTTGAATATTTAAATTGAAATATTTAAAATCATTTCAAAAACATAAAGTTTTTATAATTTCACTCCGAATTGTTCCTATTAAATTATTATCAGATTATCAGATGTTTTCACTTTCTTTCAATAGCAAGAGGTCAAATTCTTGGCAGTAGGTTCAAATATCGAATGAAATCATATAACTACAAAATAAAACGAAACAAAAATGTGATGTAGATTCATGTAAATCACTGAAATTATTATCAACGAACTAAATTTATGCTTTCTACAAGTATTTTGTAGTTTATGAAGGATGTTTTTCAGTATATTTCAATAGAAATAATTTATCAAAACGTTTTAAACAAAATTAATTGTTGGTGATTTTCTAATAAATTAGGATCTTACCTTCGCAGCATCTCTCTTTGCAAACATTATATTCTCCATGACATTGTGCATTTTAAATTTGTACTATTAATTAACGAAAGATTCCAATTGTATCATAACTATTTTAACAGGTTATTAAAACAATACAAACGTATCTGCAATAATGATCGCATCCGGTAGCGAGTCCTGCAATCGAATTAAATAGTAAAATATCATGCAACTAGTTATCTGTAACTTATCCACGTGTCCAACAGAGAAATATCAGTAATTAGTAACCCAGGATAAGAGTGAGCAAAAGCATTGCAAGCAGGAAAACACAAACAATCTTTTTTTTTTTTTTTTTTTTTTTTGAGAGTTTAGAGTTTATTGAACAAACAATTGAACAAACAATTATGTACACCAACGAAACAATTTAAACTTAAAATACAAAATAAACTCATAGGGTCAGTCTTAAGGAAGCGCAAGCTTCCGCTAAACAGACTGGCCCTAAAAATCATAATATATATAATACAACCATGTAAATTCAAACAACCCTTACTAAATGAGACTTATACAATTTCTTAAACAACAGAAACAATAACTCAAAAGGACATGAATGAAAACAAGTTAATTCCCTAACTGAATCTGGAATTGAAGTATATAATCTTGGCCCATAACATTGTATAGAAAATAATTTCAAAGTAGATTTAGCAAAGGTAGGACTGTATTCGTGAGTGTTACGTAAGAAATAAGAAGGATTGTTATAGGTATTGCTTGGTATGAAAAAATCTGAAAATATTTTAGGAATAGAATTGAAGTTGTAGGCAAACATAAATAGAGCAATTTGTAAGTCATGAATTTGGGTTACACTTAGTAAATTATTGTTTGTAAAAGCAGAGACAGTCGATGATAGAGGCGGCAGCAGGAAAATGACACGCACAATCCGTTTTTGTAATAATGATAACTGATGTAAGTGTGTCTTGTAAGTAGAAGCCCATATGATATTACAGTAAGTTAGGTAGGGATAGACAAGTGAAAAATATAATGAAAGTGCTATTTTTGTGTTGATAAAAGGCCGTATCCTTGATATTATTCCAATATTTCTGGAGATGCGATTTTGTAAATAAGATATATGGTTTAGCCAAGAAAGGTGTTCATCTATTGTGATCCCTAAATATCTAATACTTGTGACTCTATTTAGGGAAAACTTATCTATGTAGAGAGAGGAGTTACATGCAATGACCTTTCTGGAAGAGTGAAAAACCATAAAATTTGATTTATAAACATTGATAGATAAGCAATTACTCGCAAACCAATTTTTCAAAAAAGTTAATTCATTATTGAATAAAGTAATAAGACTATTTATGTTTTTCCCTAATGTATAAATAACAATATCATCAGCATATATTAATACTTTGAAAAGATCAGAAGAACATTGAAAATCATTAATATAAATAAGAAATAAAAGGGGACCCAGTATAGAACCTTGAGGAACACCATAATCAATAAGAACATCAGAAGAACACACACCATTAAACATAACCCTTTGACTTCTGCCACACAAATAATTTTTAAACCAACACAAAACGACACCTCTGACACCATACAATTCAAGCTTACGAAGCAATATTTGATGATTAACAGTATCAAAAGCCTTTTGTAAATCAAGAAACAAAGCCAATACAACATCACCATCATCAAAAGCATTGTAAACATCAGTTTGAAGCAACAATAGAGGCATATAAGTTGAATGATTCTTTCTGAAACCAAATTGAGAATCATTAAGTAGGTTAAATTTATCAAAGTAATCATATAGTCTGGAATGTACAATTTTTTCTAAAAATTTGGAAAAGTATGGTAAGATAGATATGGGCCTGTAGTTTTCAACCTTGTCCTGCTCACCTGATTTGAAGAGAGGTATAACTTTAGCAGATTTAAGTTCTTTTGGGATGAGACCAGTACGGAAGGAGGAATTGAAAATAGAAGATAAAGGATCTGCTACTAGTGATATAAATTCATGTGCCATGCAAGGGTCTATGTCATCGACACCACAACTATGGGATTTGTTGAGGGCACTGGAAAATTTGATGATCTCGAAAGGACTGGTTGGTGTGAGACTCATGGACTGTAATTGGGAAAATCCACTCAGCATATCCGAGATGTTCCTGTCTGTTGTGGGAATAGTGCTGGCAATGTTCTTTCCAATACCAGAGAAATAGCGATTGAATTGGCTAGCAGTTTCATGTGGAGTAAGCAAATCACCATTGTCATTCACAAAGAAACCAGAGTTATTTCTGGTACTGGTCTGACATCCCATCAAAGATTTAATGATATCCCAGGTTCTGTGCATATTGGATTTATGTTTTATAAAGAGTTTATCATAATATGCCTTTTTAGTAGCTAATTTGGATTTCCTAAAAGCATTTCTGAAATTAACGAAGGCCAGTTTATTTTGGTCTGTGGGGTATTGAAGGAAAGTTCTATATAATTTATTTTTTGTATTGGAAGACTTCAGCAGGGATGCATTCATCCAAGGTTGTTTGAAATTTCTGATTGGCCTATGTTGGTCAGGCACTAGGGGAAAAGCTTCATTGTATAGAGTTAAGTAAATAGAAATAAATTCTTTGTAAGCCGAACAGGGATCATCATTTATGCAATGATTTGATACACAAGACCAGTCACATAATGTAAGTGCATTTTGAAATTTATTTTTGGAATGGGTGTTAATCTGTCTATATTGTCCAAGCTTTGTATTTGCTCGATCACATTTTATAGGAATCTGTAGAAATATAGGAAAGTGATCTGAAATATCTACTATCAGGATTTTGGATAAGCAATTATGGAGAGGAAAATTTGTCAGGATATTGTCAATTGTAGTTTGAGAGGTAGGAGTAATTCTGGTAGGTTTAGTAAAAACAGGTAACAAAGAGCAGGATGCAACATTATTATAGAACTGAGATGATGATTTATGAGTAGATGCTGTTAGTAGATCAACATTAAAATCCCCAAGTATGAAAATAAGTCTATTAGCAAAATAATTTAAGAAACTGAAAAACTCCAAATTAAATTGATTCATATTACAATCTGGATGTCTATATACAACTCCAACATAAATATCCACAGATTTACGTTGAACAACCTTTAAAAATAAAATCTCGAAAGAGGTAACAGAAATATTAAGTGTTTCTAATTCAACAACTTTAAACAAAATATTATCAGAAACAAAAAATCCAACACCTCCTCCCCTATCTACATCAGCACATTTAGAAATAAAATTATAACCTGCAATAGAAACAGAGCCCTCGTTATTTTCATTTAGCCAAGTTTCTGTTAGTGCAACTATACTGGCCTCGCATTGTTCTATGAGAAGCTGTATGTCATGCATTTTATTAATGATACTGCGGCAATTTAAATGAAGGAATGTAAATTTATCTTCAGTCCTTGGTAGGGGAGAGGGTGATGTGTAGATATTGTCACATAAAAGAGATAAGTCAAATAAATTATCAGGTGAGAAATCATAATCGAAATTTTCTTCACTACAAATTGTATGGTAGCCTGGTTTTGAGTACTCCGGATTGCTATGAGTAAATGCCGTGGGGTTGGGGCTGGGCAAAGTCTCTAAATTCTGATGCTCTAGTGTTGTTCCATCCACTGGTCTGAGAAAACTTGAATTGGGCAAATCTACAAATTTTGCCTTCTATATGCGACAACGTGGAAGTTTCCAGGCTCCCCTCTTATTCTGACAATCCATTTACTGCTATCACCTTTTGAATCAATTTCACCTTTTTTGTTCATCAGTAGTCTCTTGCATTCCTCACGGTCTTCCTTGCATAGGTCCTGGCACAGGATTATTTTGTTGAAAGCTTCAAGCTTCTTGAGTTTATAACAATTTTCCAGTACCAGGTTCCTTTGGAATTGGTTTTGAAATCTGACAAGTATTGGTCTAGGTCTTTGAATTAATTCTGTTCTTCTTCCCATCCTGAAGATTTCGATGACTTCCTTCTCCATATCCACAGTGGTGATCTCCTTCAGAAGCCTCAGGATGTTTTCTTTATCCTTTAGTTTGGAGTTGTTCTCATTCTCATCTTCGACATGATGAACTGTTGTGCTGTGAAGCGACCGTTCAAATCTATTTATAAGCAAATAAATGATTGATGCATGTTGTCATAAATTTGATTTTCAAAATCATATATTGACCAACGTTCGTCAGGTGTAACAAGCTTGGTCATTTAGCCCGAGAATGTAGAACGACCTTCTCCCAAAAATAGCAGTACTGGAGAGAGCCCTATACATCAGAAAAACCTGAAGCTACTAATTTTAAAGGGTTAAGATCGGTTCAGCAAACTCGAAATGTCCCATTCGTCTTTCACGTTACAGCATTAGGAAAAGGATCATCACTGGAATTTAAAGGGAAAATTGGAGGGAAGGAATATAATCTTGTAATAGACACAGGGGTATCTACATCTATTGTCCAACCAAAGTTGGCAAAAAGCAGTAAAATAACGACCATCAACTACAAGCTAAAACCAGCCCAGGAGAATTAGTGCCAGTCCAATGAACCACAACTATTACAGTAGATTTAGGAGGCAAGTCATTCGAACAGGAATTTATGATAGCCAATATAACAGATGAATGTATACTGGGATTGGATTTCATGCGACGCTATGGAATTTTCGATGACATGAAGGGCGGCACCCTTCAACAAGGAGCGATAGAGATTCCTCTACACTACGGGGGTACAGAAATTATAGACACATTTATAAAGGTATTGCAAGAAGAGACTGCACAGTCGGAAAGTTTAATTTGGGGTGAGCTAGAAGGCGACCACACAAAATTTGGTATAGGAGCTGTCGAAGATCAAATGGGCATTGGCCTAGGATTGCTAATAGGACGAGCCCTAGTCAAGCTAAGCACCGGCAGAGTTCCACTAAAGGTAATGAATCTATTCGATCAGGAGCAATAGATCAAGGCAGGTACACCCATCGCATTATCCATGAACATGGAACGCATATTAACATTAGATAGAAATGGAAGTAGGCATACAAAAGAGATGGCACGTATAAACTATTTATGGACACCCTCCTGGAAGATTTGAACAAAACTCTACAAAAAGAAGTTTATCAATAAGCACAAATTTTGCTTATCGAATTTGAGGACATAATGGTTGAACAGGACAGCCCTTTGGATTGAACTAACCTCGTGCAACATCAAATAAATACGGCCGGTGCTAAACCCATTCGACAAAACCACCGTCGACTCCCTTTGGTTACGAGGGCAAACGCCGAGGAAATGATAATAGAAATGCTTGACGAAGGAGTTATTGAACCGTCATGTAGCCCATGGAGCTCACCGGTGGTACTCGTTAAAAAGAAAGATGGATCATTTCGTTTTTGTGTCAACTCGAAAGCTGAACGAACCGACACTTAAAGACAGCTATCCTTTACATAGAATCGATGACACTCTAGACACTCTCTCGGGATCAAAAAATTTTTTGTCAGATCATAAAAGTGGTTACTCGCATGTAGAGTTACGTCGTGACGATGAGGAAAAAGCGGCTTTCTCGACAGGAGAAGGGTTGTGGCAATTCATGCCGTTCGGGTTATGCAATGCCCCTGCAACATTTGAGAGATTAATGGAACATATACTAAGGGGTCTCAATTGGAAAGTATTCCTAGTATATTTGGACGACATAATTGTTGTCGGGAAAACATTTGGAGATCATTTAGACAACCTCCGAGAAGTATTTAGTAGGATTAGAGAGGCAGGCAAGAAATGAGTCCAAAGAAATGCTCATTCTTTAAAAAAGAAGTCAATTACCTCGGCCATATCGTGTTTTTCGAAGGTGTTAGTACAGATCCAGATAAAGTTGAGGTAGTAAAAACCTGGAATGTACTCAAAAATATCCAAGAACTTCAAAGCTTCTTAGGACTTTGTACCTATTACAGACGATTTATTGCCAACTTTTCAAACATCGCAAGAAGCCTTCTTGAGCTTACTTTAAAGGCAATCCATTTATCTGGAACGACAGCTGTAAAAAAGCATTTGATAATCTGAAAGAAGCAACGACAACGGCACCGATCTTGGCATATCCTATTCCCGGATTGCCTTTTATCATTGACATAGATATGTTTATTTTTACAATTTCACAATGCTTGAGGGTTACGATATTTTAAGCTTTTTGATGTCCATGGCAAGATGGTAAGATCTTCTAAAAAAACGTATTTTTACATGATATAGTTGTGGCATATATGTATATGAAACCTATATAAAAACACTCCTCTAATCGAGCACTATGTTGTTTCAAAATTTGAAAGCAATTGGTTAAGTACTTTCAGAGAAGATTTGCACGATGCAAACACACATTGCAATTTTATTTATATAGATAAATGGAAGTGAAGTGGCACTGTTGTGTAATTGAGATTTCAACGCTTCAATGTGTTTAAGGAAAATATTAATTGAGATTTGAGTTTGTAGTTTATTTTATAATTTGCATTAAAATGTTTATTACTAACATATTTTTACTAATTTATGTTTTATGTAAAGTAATTATCAGTCTTGTTAATATGATAAAGATTTTTGTCATGTATTTAATTGTCTCAGGGTTTTTGAGCAATTTATTTTTGCCATTTTGTATTATAATTTTATTTTTAAATTTTAATTTAAATATCATAATAAATATCAATATAATTTGAATGTCTATTAATTTTTCTACATTTTACTTTTGAGAAACGAAAATGGAATCGAAATGTTGATGCCATGCAAACGTGGCTTCTTGTTTCAAGGACCTAAGTGAAAATATATAACGTTATATTTGACGTTTTATATTTAAATAATTGTTATTATTATTATTCAAATTATTATTATTATTATAAAACTTGCCTTTATCCGTTTCTGTCCGACTTGAAATAAAGTCTAATAACCGAGTAGATGAATAATATCGGAATTATTGTTTTAATTTTTCAGTTTATTCTTTCTTGGGAAACCAGAAATTCGGTAATCGTAATCCTGCTTAAGCGACCAAACAATTGAATTTCAATTAAAACTTTAATTTAATTTCATGTTTTAACATAAAGTGCATTTTATTTGTGAAAATAAATTTAATAAAAGTGTCACACTATAACAAAATGGTCGCTATGATATTCGGGCTTTATTAAGGATGACTTCGTAATGATTTCTTCAATTTCTGTGAAAATCATTTTAAATTTAAATTTGAATATTTAAATTTAAATATTTAAAAATCATTTCAAAAACAAAAAGTTTTGATAATTCCGCTTCGATTTGTTCCTATTAAAATGGATTTAATTCAAATTCCTATTAACCATTCGCTATTCTTTTTTTAAACATTTCTTCATATGTCAACAATTTTATACGCAATTTATTTATGTATAATTATTAATTTAGATTTAAAATTAAAGGTAGTTATTATCAGATTAGCAGATGTTTCCAATTTCTTTCACTAGCAAGAGGTCAAATTATGGGCAGTAGGTTCAAATATCGAGTGAAATCAGGGAACTACAAAATAAAACGAAACAAAAATGTGATGTAGATTCATGTAAATCACTGAAATTATTATCAACGGTCTAAAGTTATACTTTCTACAAGTATTTTGTAGTTTATGAAGGATGTTTTTCAGTATATTTCAATAGAAATAATTTATCAAAACGTTTTAATTAATAGTTGGTGATTTTCTAATAAATTAGGTTCTTACTTTTGCAGCAGCCATTACTGCAAACAGTTCGTTTAACATATAAACTGCACTCGCTTTGCTAAAAGTTTTACTATTAATGAATGAAAGATTCCAATTGTATCACAACTATTTTAACAGGTTATTAAAACAATACAAACATTATCGCAATGTAGATCGCATCCGGTAGCGAGTCCTGCAAACGAATGAAATAATAAAATATTATGCAACTAGTTATATGTAACTTATCCACGTGTCCAACAGAGAAATATCAGTAATTAGTAACCCAGGATAAGAGTGAGCAAAAGCATCGCAAGCAGGAAAACAGAAACAATCTTCGACATGATGAACTGTTGAGCTATGAGGCGATCGTTGAAATTCTTTTATAAACAGATAAATGTTTGATGCATGTTGTCATAAATCTGATTTTCAAAATCATATTTAACATTGATGAAAGATATTTGTTGTGAGCCACCTTTGGCCATCAATAAAAAGCTATTTGTCAGTGCACTGCAATGATTTGTTTGATTATCCAACGTACTGGTCTCATCCCAAAAGAACTTAAATCTGCTAAAGTTATACCTCTTTTCAAATCAGGTGAGCAGGACAAGGTTGACAACTACAGGCCCATATCAATCTTATCATCTTACTTTTCCAAATTTTTAGAAAAAAATTGTACATTCCAGACTATATGATTATTTTGATAAATTTAACCTACTTAATGATTCTCAATTTGGTTTCAGAAAGAATCACTCAACTTATATGCCTCTATTGTTGCTTCAAACTGATGTTTACAATGCTTTTGATGTTAGTGATGTTGTATTGGCTTTGTTTCTTGATTTACAAAAGGCTTTTGATACTGTTAATCATCAAATATTGCTTCGTAAGCTTGAATTGTGTGGTGTCAGAGGTGTTGTGTTGTGTTGGTTTGAAAATTATTTGTGTGGCAGAAGTCAGAGGGTTATGTTTAATGGTGTGTGTTCTTCTGATGTTCTTATTGATTTTGGTGTTCCTCAAGGTTATATACTGGGTCCCCTTTTATTTCTTATTTATATTAATGATTTTCAATGTTCTTCTGATCTTCTCAAAGTATTAATATATGCTGATGATATTGTTATTTACACATCAGGTAAAAACATAAATAATCTTATTACTTTACTCAATAATGAGTTAACTCTTTTGAAAAATTGGTTTGCGAGCAATTGTTTATCTGTCAATGTTTACAAATCGAATTTTATGGTTTTTCATTCTTCTAGAAGGGTCATTGAATGTAACAACTCTCTCTACATAGATAAGTTTTCCCTTAATAGAGTCACAACTATTAGATATTTAGGGATCACAATAGATGAACACCTTTCTAGGCTTAACCATATATCTTATGTACAAAATCGCATCTCTTGAAATATTGGAATAATCTCAAGGATTCGGCCTTTTATCAACACAAAAATAGCACTTTTATTATATTTCTCACTCGTCTATCCCTACCTAACTTATTGCAATATCATATGGGCTTCTACATACAGGACACACTTACATCAGTTATCATTATTACAAAAACGGATTGTGCGTGTCATTTTCCTGCTGCCGCCTCTGTCATCAACTGTTTCTGCTTTTACAAACAATAATCTACTAAGTGTAACGCAAATTCATGACTTACAAACTGCCTTTTTTATGTTTGCTTATAACTTCAATTCTATTCCTAAAATATTTTCAGATTTTTTCATAACAAGCAATAATTATAACAATCCTTCTTATTTCCTCTAAACAGACTCACCCTATGAGTTTATTTTGTATTTTAAGTTTCATTTGTTTCGTTTGTGTACATAACTGTTTGTTCAATAAACTCATAAACTCAACAAAAAAAAATTTATCATTCCATATGGAAAAGGAATAAATAATGAAAAAAAGAAAAGTATTTATTTTGAAAATTATTTATTTATTTATTCAAACTGAAGGGCCCAATAGGACCACTAACACAGTTTTCGATTTCCAATTCGAGCAAGGACAAATTACAATGACAGTATGAGTCAGGGTGGCGATAATGACTACAATGAGAGTTAGTTATATGTAAGATATTTGCTAAGATCAAAGTCTCTTATAAGTGCATTAAATCTAGAAACGGTTGTAGCATTAATAAAATCAGATGGTAATGTGTTCCAGGAATGAACAATCCTATTGCAAAAAGAATATTTGACGACGTCGGTAGAAAATTTGCATTGCTTTAGCTTGGGATTGTGACCCCAAGGTGCCGCTATAACTTTGAAGAACCAGGAAATGTTTCAGGGGAGAGTCTACAAAACCCTTCAGCAGTTTGAAGCAAAAGGTCAAGTCGGCCAGGAGGTGGCGCTTTTCCAAGGTGGGGAGATTGAGGAGTTTGAGTCTGTCCATATATGAATATGATGCAACAGAAGGTATTGATTTAGTGAATTTTTTCTGAACCTTTTCAATTCTGTCAATGAGAAATATATGGTGGGGATTCCAGGCTGGTGAACTATATTCGAGGATGGGTCTGACGTAAGTGCAGAAGGCAAGCTTTAAGATTTCCTGGTCTTTGGCAGAAAAAGACTTCCTGATCATCCAAGAGATTTTGGCAGCTTTGTGAGTGATGGCTTCAATATGAGTAACAAACTTCAGGGAAGGACCTATTACGACTCCGAGATCTCTAACCATGTCCACGCTTTGAAGGGCCTGACCGTTGATGGAGTATTTTCGGAGCTCGCCTGCTTCCTTTCTGCGGCCGGCTATAGTGAAGATGTGGCATTTTTCAGGTGCGAGTTGCAACTGCCATGTATTACTCCATTGTGCGACCTTATCAAGAGCTGATTGTAACTGTGTTTGTGAAGACGTTGGGAGGCAATAGAGCTTAACATCGTCTGCAAATAGTTTGCAGACAATATTAGTATCTTTAAACAGATTTGGGAGGTTATAAACAATATTTTATTTTAAACTAGAGGTGGCCAACCACGCGTTGCTGTGGCTCAATCTGATTAATTTTATAAGAAAGAAATTTTATAATATGTTTATTTTTACAATTTCCCAATGCTTGAGGGTTACGATATTTTAAGCTTTTTCATGTCCATGGCAAGATGGCAGGATTTTCGAAAAATGCCATTTTTTACATGATATAGTTGTGGCATATTGTTGGATCCCTGGATCCAGATAATTGAAGAATAATTTGAGGACCCCGGGTTATTACATTGGTGTCAGGAGTGGGATTTAGAGTTAAAGGGTGTCCAAGAGTAACTAAGGTAGAAGCTTGTTTAGTTGAAAAGTGAAGGATGCCGAAGTGCTTGGATGAATTGAACGTGCCTCGATTGAGACAAGAATTGAGAGAGCGTGGCCTGGATTCGAAAGACACGAAAGCTGAGATACGAGAGCGAATTGGGGCATGGCTGACAGAGAATGGCCATGACCCGGAGGAATACGAATTCGTGTCTGAATATCGTAAGTTGCTGAGAGAGTTAGCAGAGGAGTGTAGGAGGAGTATTAGGGGCGATTTGAAAAACACAGCGGTTCCGTGTCAGGATGTCTCGCTGGTTTCAGGTGAAAACTCTACCGAGAAGAGTCATGTTGGTTCTTTTGAGGAGAGCAAAGTGGTGCTTCCATCTTGCGAGGAACAAGAAGAGGAACTCTACAAAAAGGTTACCAACAAAGAACAAATCATGTCCGTTGTTTCAGGTACAGTTTCTGGCAGCATTGGGATGGAGTCATTTGAAGACACATCGAACACAGTGCGTGCGTGTCTCCAGAAACGATGTGCGTGATGGCGGACTCAGAGGACTCGCCGTTGGAGCCCACAGAGTTACCAGATCAGGTCGAGTCGTCAGCAGGGCCCAGAGGGCTCACGGAGGTGTTAGTCGAGCAAGTGAAGCTTTCGGAAGAGCCCATGAATTTACCGGCAGAGTCTGTGAAGTTATTGTTACCGCCCGAGGAGTTACCAGTGAAGCACACGAAGTTGATGGTGGAACAAATAAAGTCTACAGAACAGCCCATGGATTTACAAGCAGAGCCTGTGGAGTTCTTAGTGCAGACCGAAAAGTTACTGATAAAGCACATAGAGTTACCAGTGGAACACACGGAGTTCATACTGGAACAAATGAAGTCTTCGGGAGAGGCTATGGATTTGCCAGCGGATGTTTCGACTCCATTAGAGATAACAGCTCGGGATTTCGGGAGAGTGCCTAGCATGAAAATTGGGGTAGGCGATCCTGTAGAGAGTTTGAGATCTGGCGACATGGTGGAGCAGGAGGGCGTACATGGAAATGGCGACGCTCTGCGACTGGAAGTTGCGTGAAACAGAAGCAAAAGGGAGGAAATAGAAATTCCAGAAGATGGCAAAGCAAATGGTTCTGGGATTCGCAGCCATGAGATTGTTGGAAGACAATCGGATCCTATTCCTAGAGTAAAAATGAAAATGGGAATAGATGTCTGTTCGGGACGAACAGATTTAAGGAGGGGGCAGTGTTGGATCCCTGGATCCAGATAATTGAAGAATAATTAAAATTATATTGCTGATTAATTAATTTAGTAATTAATTAAATTAAGTGGCAATATAATTTGAGAATTAATTAATTG
Source organism: Hirudinaria manillensis (assembly GCA_034509925.1). Taxonomy (NCBI): domain Eukaryota; kingdom Metazoa; phylum Annelida; class Clitellata; order Hirudinida; family Hirudinidae; genus Hirudinaria; species Hirudinaria manillensis. The sequence goes on from CM067528.1 coordinate 877,395, forward strand.
GTACTATTCAGACTCTTTGGTTGTGAACCTCGACAAATGGATTTGTCTCGGAAAGCAGAGCGAGAGTTAGAGAAACAGCAGATTTCAAGACTTAGACATTTGAAGCATTGTGCATCTTCCAAGCCATCTGATAACTTTCAATAAACCTGACCTTCTATAATTAGTTTGAGGACCCCGGGTTATTACAATATATATGAAACCTATAGAAAAACACTCCTCCAATCGAGCACTATGTTGTTTCAAAATTTCAAAGCAATTGGTTAAGTACTTTCAGAGAACATTTGCACGATGCAAACACACATTGCATTTTTATTTATATAGATAAATGGAAGTGAAGTGGCACTGTTGTGTAATTGCGATTTCTTGCTTCAATGAGTGGAAGGAAAATATTAATTGAGATTTGATTTTGTAGTTTATTTTATAATTTGTATGAAAATGTTTATTAATAACATATTTTTACTAATTTATGTTTTATGTAAAGTAATTATCAGTCATGTTAATATTATAAACATTTATTAAATATTTCGTGGCCTGTGAACTTTTGGACTCTCATCACGTCGGTTCAGACATCTTCAAAGGTGATGAATACGACACAGGTTCTTTCTGCTTTTGGTCAAATATTTAATTGCCTCAGGGTTTTGAGCAATTTATTTTTGCAATTTTATATTGATGATTAATGAATACCTCTCATATATCGATTGGAACGCAATATTCCAGTATTGCCCAAATGTGGACTCCTGCTGGATTCAATTCAAGCAGCAGATCGATCTGGCCATCCACCTGTTCATACCAAAATTTTCACTTTTCCATCAAAAAGGTAAAACCAGATACCCCCCCTTCATCAACAAACTTCTTAAAGAAAAGTCTAAACTCTGGAAGGCTTGGAGAAAACACAACAATGATGTAAACAAAAATACTTATTCTGTGTTTGCTAAGAACTGTGCTGCTACGACCAAGATCTATCACCAATCCCAGGAACTTCAACTACTCAAAAGTAAGAATATCGGCCAACTTTACAAGCCCGCAAACAGAAAAATGCACATGAGGTCTGGGATATCTGAGGTTGCGCTCTCGGATGGCACCCTAACACGCGACCCATTGACAATCGCTGGTGCCTTCAACAACTATTTTTCAACAGTATTCACTATTAATGATGGCAACAACCCTGGCACTTTCTTGAGAGCTTCCAATGAAATGCCGGACATTCATTTCACACCTTATACAGTCTACTTGACACTTCTTGGACTCAAGCCATCACTGTCGGCAGGCCCGGATGACATTCCGAACATATTCTTAAAAAAATGTGCCTCAACAATATCTGTTCCGCTGTCTCACCTTTTCGACGCATCCTACAAAGATCATAAATTGCCACAGGACTGGAATATCGGAGAATGTAGCTGATGCTCTGGTAAATAATTGGATTAGTCGTTTCGGGTGCCATTAGTGTTACACTCGGACAAGGGAAAAATTTCGAGTCAAAAATATTTCAGGAGTTATGCGAAAATCTTACTTAAGACAAGAAACACTGCATTGCATCCACAATCGGACGGTATGGACGAAAGGTGCAATAGGACCATTGAACGGTATTTGTCAAAAATGGTAAGTGAACAGCAAGATGACTGGGGCGGATATCTTCCACTTTTCCTTATGGCCTACCGGGCAACCGTGCATAAAACGACGGGAATCAGTCCATCGAAAATGACATTCGGGAGGGAGATTCGTCTTCCCGCCGATATGATGTTCGGAAGAGCAGAGGAACCTAAGTCGGCATGTGACTACGTTTCAAGTCTCAGAAATACATTGGTCAACACGCATCAGGTTACCCGGAAATATATTAGTGTTAATAGCGATCAAGCCAAAGCGAGATACGATAGGCAAGCCAATGATGTAAGTTTTAAAGAAGATGAACTAGACTGGCTATACAACCCCCAACGAAAAAAAAGTCGCCAAAGTTACAAAAAGACTGGGAAGGACCATACCGAATCATAAAGAAAATAAACGACGTGGTATACCGCATACAGAAGACAGCAGAGACTATTATGAAAGTGGTTTACAGCAACCGATTAGCGAAATATCTCGGAGAAACAGAACAGCCTGTTCAGGACGAACAGATTTAAGGAGGGGTCAATGTTGGATCCCTGACATTAATTATAAATCGATTAATTAATGTTAATTAATTAATGTTAATTAAGTTAATATTCAGAATCTTTTATTCAGAAGACGTGTCTAGCGATTCCAGTAATTAGGCAGTTCCGATCGGGACAGCAATTGCAATAGACCAAATCGTCCAGCCATCTTTGCCATTAGTTAATTCCAATAAAGATATCCTTAAGTTAATTAATTCATCAGACCCCGGGTTACAACATTATTTTAAACATTTCTTCATATGTCAACAATTTTATTCACAATTTATTTATTTATAATTATTAATTTAGTTTTAAAATTAAAGGTAGTTATTATCAGATTATCAAATGTTTTCAATTTCTTCCACTAGCAAGAGGTCAAATCGATGGTGGTAGATTCAAATATCGAGTGAAACAGCTACAAAATAAAACAAAACAAAAATGTGATGTAGATTCATGTAAATCACTGAAATTATTAACAACGGTCTAAATTTATGCTTTTTACAAGTATTTTGTAGTTTATGAAGGATGTTTTTCAGTATATTTCAATAGAAATAACTTATCAAAAAGTTTTAAACAAAATTAATAATTGGTGATTTTCTAATAAATTAGGATCTTACCTGCGCAGCAGACATCTCTGCTAACATCAATTTGTCACTGTTCTGTATATATCAAAGGAAAAAGCTAAAAGATTTACTGTTAATGAACAAAAGATTTCAATTGTATCACAACTATTTTAACAGGTTATTAAAACAATACAAACATGTAGGCATTCTTTACTGCATCCGGTAGCGAGTCCTGCCAACGAATGAAATAATAAAATTGCAACTAGTTATCTGTAACTTATCCACGTGGCCAACAGAGAAATATCAGTAATTAGTAACCCATGATAAGGGTGAGCAAAAGCATTGCAAGCAGGAAAACAGAAACAATCTTCGACATGATGAACTGTTGTGCTGTGAAGCGATCGTCCAAATTCTTTTATAAGCAGATAAATGTTTGATGCATGTTGTCATAAATCTGATTTTCAAAATCATATTTAACATTGATGAAAGATATTTGTTGTGAGCAACCTATGGCCATCAATAAAAAGCTATTTGTCAGTGCACTGCAATGATTTCTTTGATTTATCATTCCATATGTAAAAGGAATAAATAATGAAAAAAGAAAAGTATTTATTTTGAAAATTATTATAAACAAAATTTTATTTTAAATAAATGGAAATGAAGTGGCACTGTTGTGTAATTGCGATTTCTTGCTTCAATGAATGAAAGGAAACTATTAAATGAGATTTTATTTAGTTTATTTTATAATTTGCATTAAAATGTTTATTAATAACATATTTTTACTAATTTATGTTTTATGTAAAGTAATTATCACTCATGTTAATATGATATGAAAGGAAGATCGAAGTTAAGTTAGGAGTAACACAAATGCGAAATGGTTTATATGACTTCAGGACTCATTTCGTCGCCTCATAATTTCTGTAATTTAGTGACATCAAAAGAATTGGTTGAAAAGGTATTTCCAAATATTCAAACCAATTATAAGAATCATGATTGGCTGAGTGAACGAGCTATTCTTGAGGCCAAGAACAAATCCGTCGATGAACCGAACAATATCAATCAATCTAATGTTCAAATCGAGGCAGTCACGTATAATTACATCGACATTGTTGTGGAAGCAGATGAAGCGGTTAAATATCCAACAGAATTTTTGAATTCACTCGATCTGCCAGGGAATATTTGAGCAAAACTTCCACCGCAGATACTGCAATTGAAAGTCGGCGTGCCATGTTGCGAAATTTCAACCAACCAAAGCTTTGCAACGGCACGCGGCTTGCAGTAAAAACATTAGCAATAAGTACTAGAAGGAATGATCATGACAGGACCTATGTAAGTTGAAGATATCTTCATTTTCCGCATTCCTACGATTCCAACGGATGTGCCATTTCAATTTAAAGAAGAAATGATTTAGGCAGGACCTATGAAAGGTGAAGATATCCTCATTTCTAGCATTCTTATGACACGCCATTTCAATTTAAGAGATTACAATTCCCAGTTCGATTGGCCTTTGCAATCACAATAAAACAAACTCATGGAGAATCTTTAGAATTGTATGCTTTAGACCTAAGCAAGGATTTCTTCTCGCTTGGGCATTACATGTTGCGTTTTCTAGAATCGGGAAACCTGATAATGTCTATATTGTTGGATCCCTAGATCCAATAAATTGAAGAATAATTAAAATTATATTGCCGATTAATTAATTTAATAATTAATTAAATTTAGTGGCAATATAATTTGAGAATTAATTGGTGCTATTCAGACTCTTTGGTTATGTACCTTGACAAATGGATTTATCTCGGAAAGTAGAGCGAGAATTAGAGAAACAGCAGATTTCAAGACTTAGACATTCGAGCATTTTACATCTTCCAAGCCATCTGACAACTTTCAATAAACCTGACCTTCTATAATTAGTTTGAGGACCCCGGGTTATTACAATATATATGCAGAGAACGGAACAACTAAAAATATCGTAACCCTCAAGTATTGTGAAATTGTAAAAATAAACATACTAGCAAATATGTGCTAAATTTCTTTCTTTTAAAATTAATCAAATTGAGCCACAGCAACGCGTGGAAGGGCACCGCTAGTATTTAAATACTAATTTAGTTTTAAAATTAAAGCTAGTTATTATCAGGTTGTCAGATGTTTTCACCTTCTTCCACTAACAAGAGGTCAAATCGCTGCCAGTAGGTTCAAGTATTGAGTGAAATAGCTACAAAATAAAACAAAACAGAAATGTGATGTAGATTCATGTAAATCACTGAAATTATTATCAACGGTCTAAATTTATGCTTTCTACAAGTATTTTGTAGTTTATGAAGGATGTTTTTCAGTATATTTCAATAGAAATAATTTATGTTTTGATAAACAAAAATGTTTGTTTTAAACAAAATTAATAGTTGGTGATTTTCTAATAAATTAGGATCTTACCTATTTGCAGCAGCCCTGTCTGCAAAGCTTTTCGCCATAGCAATCAATATTCTAAAAGTTTTACTATTAATGAACGAAAGATTCCAATTGTATCATAACTATTTTAACAGGTTATTAAAACAATACAAACCCGTTTGCATTCTTGAAAGCATCCGGTAGCGAGTCCTGCAAACGAATGAAATAATAAAATTGAAACTAGTTATCTGTAACTTATCACCTGGCCAACAGAGAAATATCAGCAATTAGTAACCCAGGATAAGGGTGAGCAAAAGCATTGCAAGCAGGAAAACACAAACAATCTTCGACATGATGAACTGTTGAACTGTGAGGCGATCGTCCAAATTCTTTTATAAGCAGATAAATGTTTGATGCATGTTGTCATAAATCTGATTTTCAAAATCATACTTAACATTGATGAAAGATATTTGTTGTGAGCCACCTGTGGCCATCAATAAAAAGCTATTTGTCAGTGCACTGCAATGATTTCTTTGATTTTTCATTTCATATTGAAAAGGAATAAATAATGGAAAAAGAAAAGTATTTATTTTGAAAATTATTATAAACAATATTTTATTTTAAATAAATGGAAATGAAGTGGCACTGTTGTGTAACTGCGATTTCTTCATCAATGAATGAAAGGAAACTATTAAATGAGATTTTATTTAGTAGTTTATTTTATAATTTGAATTAAAATGTTTATTAATAACATATTTTTACTAATTTATGTTTTACGTAAAGTAATTATCAGTCATGTTAATATGATAAACATTTATTAAATATTTCGTGGCCTGTGAACTTTTGGACTCTCATCACGTCGGTTCAGACATCTTCAAAGGTGATGAATACGACACGTGTTCCTTCTGCTTTTGGTCAAATATTTAATTGTCTCAGGGGTTTTGAGCAATTTATTTTTGCAATTTTATATTATAATTATGTTTTTAGTTATAATTTAAATCTATTTATAATTTTGAATTAAAAAATAAAATTGAAATTCATTGCTTTCACTTTTCATGGTCCTTTAAAAAACTGTCATCAAAAACTGTAATTATTTTTGGAAAGTATTAAAAATAATAAAATTATTAAATTACAAATAAATCTGAATAATCAGTGATTTCTCTTCTTATTACTTAGATTTCGCTTTTGTATATGAATTCTACGTACACTACTTGGAGATAATTTTGAAACAGTAAATATTCAAATGATTCAATTTTCAACAATTTTAAACAAAATGGTCGTTTTGATGTACGGGCCTTATTAAGGATGACTTCATACTGATTTCTGTTACTTCAAGTCTGTGCAAATCATTTTTAATTTAAATTTAATATAAATTTAAATATTTAAATTTAAATCTTTAAATATTTAAAATCATTTCAAAAACAAAAAGTTTTGATAATTCCGCTTCAATTTGTTCCTATTAAAATGGATTTAATTCAAATTCCTATTAACCATTCGCTTTTCTTATTTTAAACATTTTTTCATATGTCAACAATTTTATTCACAATTAATTTATTTATAATTATTAATTTAGATTTAAACTTAAAGGTAGTTATTACCAGATTATCAGATGTTTTCACTTTCTTTGACTACCAATTGGAGGTGGAAGTAGGTCAAAGTATGGAGTTAAAAAATCTACAAAATAAAACGAAACAAAAATGTGGTGTAGATTCATGTAAATCACTGAAATTATTATCAACAGTCTAAATTTGTGCCTTCTACAAGTATTTTGTAGTTTATGAAGGATGTTTTTCGGTATATTTCAATAGAACTAATTTATCAAAACGTTTTAAATAAAATTAATAGTTGGTGATTTTTTAATAAATTAGGATCTTACGTGTGCAGCAGCTATCTATGCAAAGCTTAGTTCCAGTTTGGCAATCGAAATCCTAAAAGTTTTACTATTAATGAATGAAAGATTCTAAATATATTATAACTATTTTAACAGGTTATTAAAATAATACAAACATATGTGCACCGACGATTGCATCCGGTAGCGAGTCCTGCAAACGAATGAAATAATAAAATATTATGCAACTAGTTATCTGTAACTTATCCACGTGGCCAACAGAGAAATATCAGTAATTAGTAACCCATGATAAGGGTGAGCAAAAGCATTGCAAGCAGGAAAACACAAACAATCTTCGACATGATGAACTGTTGTGCTGTGAAGCGATCGTTGAAATTCTTTTATAAGCAGATAAATGATTGATGCATGTTGTCATAAATCTGATTTTCAAAATCATATACTTAACATTGATGAAAGATATTTGTTGTGAGCTACCATGATTTGTGTGATCTCTCATTCATTCCATTTCAAATGCAATTATATCAAATTGATGGAATAAATATAAAAATCCTTATTCATAAAAAGTGCTTTTTGAACATCTACTTATTCTCCACATTTTAATTTTTATGAACAAAAATGGAATCGAAATGTTGATGCCATGCAAACGTGGCTTCCCGTTTCAAGGATCTAAGTGAAAATATCAAACGTTATATTTAACATTATATTTAAATAATTGTTATTTAAATTATTGTTATTATTATTATTAAAGTTGCCTTTATAACCAAGTAGATGAATAATATCGGAATTGTTGTTTTAATTTTTTAATTTTTCAGTTTTTCCTTCTTGGGAAAATAAAAATTCGGGAATCGCAATACCGCTTAGGAGCCCAAATAATTTGAATTTAATTTACAATTTTATTTTAAAACTAATTTCATGTTTTATCATAAAATTCTTTTTATTTGTGAAAATAAATTTTGATAAAAGTGTCCCAAGATGGGGAATTAACTCCAAATGAATTTTAATTCAAACAAACAGCTCAAACCCTGCGCAGATGTTACGAACTTACAAACTCAAGGGATGTTGATTGAGTTAATAAAAGAAGAAAATATTCATGTGTTAGGTTGCAGCCAGTTTTGGCAAGGCTATATTATTAAATTAAATTAATTATTTAATATTAATTAATTATTATTTATTTATTTATTTATTTATTTATTATTAACAAGGGCTCATCCCATGTCGGACGAAACAAAACGAAAAGCAAATAATCCAGCTTTAACATTTTAATCAATAATTTGATATTTATATTTTATATTCAATAATTATCTCCAGTTATCAGATATTCTATTTTCAGGTGCTCAAACGCGTGGCAGTATGTTTTATGTTTCAACCCTTGAAATTGTGGAATGTAGCTAAAAATACAAACAGTAATAATAACCATTAAGTTAAATTATTTTAATTGTTACGACTTGTCCCAATAATTCGCTTCTTGCAGTTCCATTGAAGAAATGTTTTTCAATTACATTGGAAGTAATTTGTCGAAATTAATGTTTAAGAGAAATTAAAGCCTGTGCAAGACTGGATTCGAGCAAACGCGATTGTTTGTCTTTTCTATTAATTATTTACTTTTACAAATAAAATCTAAGAATGTTATTGGTCAATGACGTTAAATAAATTATGATCATACTTCTCACACTTCTCAGATCCTGAAAGTTGTAACGTTAATGAACGACCAATCCCTCAGAGCTGTCTCAGTTTATAAACAGTTTTTTAACAGGTTATTAATTACTAAATAACAATACTAACTGGAGGGCAAGGATAGTCCCATCCACTGGCCAGCCCTACGTTGGAATAAAATATAAAAAGATATTAAACAACTAGTTATCCATCATCTTATCATGTCTCCAATAGAGAAATATATTACAAATTATATATAATATAGGAAAGCATAAAGTCTTCAGCATGATGAACTGATGTTCTGTGAAGCAACTGTTCATGTTCTTTTATGGTAGTTAAATCAAATAATTGATGCAAGTTTTAAAAAATCCTTCTTTAAAATCACATTTTAAAAAGGTATATTTGGTGCATTTAGCAGGTGTTTGTCGTGCTGGGGTCCATTAATTTTAATGCACTCAAATAAAAACATTTTCGGATAATAAACATCTTGCATTTGAATTTCATTACGATGTTATGGAGAAATTAAGAAAAAAAATAACAACATTTAACCATAAAAATGTAATATAGAATTGAGAATGATTATTAGTAAATAAAAGATTATTCGATCAAGTAAGGATTTAACATGGCAGTCAACTTCGGATAGTCCTTAAAAATTATATTCCAAATATTTCTATCAAAGATGTAAAGAGATTCGATATTAGGGTAAAAAGGTTTGGTAATTATTTCATTTGTTTTAATTAATTAATTTGTTTCTGATTTACCTGACATAAAGTCTCCGCATTTTGTGCACTGTGAGAAAATACAGGCAATACCTTTTTAAAATAATTTATAAATAAATTTCATTTATATTATATATATATATATATATATATATATATATATATATATATAAAATATATATATATAGTATTTTGAGTGTGTGTATTTCTATAGTGTGGTGTGTATATATATATATATATATATATATATATATATATATTTTAAATATGAAAAAAATTGTCTTCAAGTGGGAACTATCGGTGGACACTGAAAATCGGTAGAGAGAAGAGGTGACACTCACGTCAACCGAAACGTAGTAATTTATAAGATTATTAACTTTTTAATAAAAGGATTTAACAGAACTTTATTTAATTTTATCTTTTGAGATCGACATGGGGTAATAAATGAAACTATTGGGTATTTTCGCCTTGGTAATATTGAAGAAATTTGAAACTGAACTGACACAATTTGCGAAGATGTTCTTAAAGTTTAACAGGTTCCTATTTCAGTGATATGCAATGTTATTCGGATTTATGTTGCTGCAAATACAAAGTTGATTGTTTATGTGGATTTGTTTTAAATGCTTTTGATGAGTACATTTTGATTATTCTTCTTCTTTTTTTAAATCGCATTCTTGCATTCTGAATTTAACTTTTATTTTGTTTTCGAATTTGGAAAACCAATTTTGAGAAAATTAAAACCCTTTCTAAGTCAACAAATTTTCGCTTCACATTTCATATTTGTCTCCTGAGGAACAGGACGACTCATAAACAAATTTAGAACTTTAATTTATTTCGTAAAGTCGATCAAGCGCGTCTGTTTTACTGCGCATTTTGAGCTATAAAAATACATATAACATGTGGTTACTGCGTCTTAGTCGGAAAACTTCTAAATGTCACTGAAGCGCGTCTGTTTTATTGCCGTGTTTGCGCTATAAAAATGCATCTAACACAAGTTCACTGTGTGTAAAAGTCGGGAAAACTTGGGGTAGGTTGGTAAAAAAGAAAGTTAATTCTATTAATGATATTTCTAAGGACCGCCATTTACAATATATACTAGTTTTAAAATAGATCCAATATTATTACACATAATACGTCAAAAAATATCCAAGTATATCCGATTAAGCACTACAGTTTATAGTATAACATCTTCGAAATACAATTTCGGACAAATTACAGAAAATAAACATAATCATCAGCATCAACGGAGATGAGAACCATATTGTGTCTTGTTCTTGTTGCAGTGATGCTCGTCTGCCTTTCAGGTTGGTAGTTCGTGATTAATGCAAATAATTAAAATGTTTACAAATGTTTGTATCAGAGCTGGCCCAAAGTCAAGGCGAACTTTTGGCATATTGCGATGACGTGAGAATAATTTTTTAAATTATGACATTTTAAAATTTTATTACATAACTTCATAATTTACATATTTGTGATGATTAGAAATACAATGTCTTTTACCATTTTGTTTATTTTTGCGACATTAAATATTTATTATTTAAATTAAATATTTATTACTAAAAATAAAACGTGTTATTAAATTAAAAATAAACTATTTTGAGTTGTTTTAACCCAATTATACGTTGGCACATATAATTGTTGCATATAATTCAGTCTTAAATTATGAATTCTTTCAACAGAAGGCGCCCTGTCAAAGCCGATTTGTTTGCTATTCCCACAGATGTCGTTAGTTTTGGGCTAAACATTTTTCCAATAATTTGAAATTATTTAAATTTAACGGCAAAAAATTTTATTAATGATTTTAGCAATGATTAAATATGCACTTAAATTGCATTTTAATTATTTATATTAATAGAAACTCTTGAACGAGCGTTCTGACAGGGATCTTCAGAGGAATGGCCCCTTCTACGAGTGTTTCGGCCCTGAATCCTGACACTCTCGGGGGCTGGGCCGCATCCGTTGATCAAGCGGATGTCCCTGCCAGATACTTTCTTCCGATAACCCGACAACGACTTCCGACAAACAAACAATACTCGCACCGCCATTTTACGAAAAATTCCGCGAGGGCTCCGCCGTCCGAAAAACCGTCAAAGTAGCCATTACGGCACTTCTTATATCACTTTGGTGTGAATGCCGTCCGGGGTGTCTCTTTCCTGGTCTTACACTGGCGTCCCTGTTTTGGTGGAGTGGACAGGGACGACTAGCCTCGCCGTGTCTGAGGCTTACCTTCGGTCCTTCGTTGTCCAGATCCAGTGAGAAGCCGATTCTGCGGACTCGGCTATTTTCTGGACGAACTGTTTAGTTTGCCTGTTTGAAAGGCCTATCTTCCTGAGAAAGGCGTATGTAGACTTGCCTACCAGCCCTCTCGCTCCGACTTCTATTGGTAACACACGGGCGCTATAACCTTTCCCCTCTAAATCCATCCTCAGCTCTTCATAACGGTCGCTCTTCAGAGCATTGCTGACATCGATTCGGTCCTCCCATGGGACCGTCAGCTCTACGATAATGACGGAATCGGTTGCTGCCGACGCCAGCACCAGATCAGGCCGCTTGCCGCTCTCTTGCAGCACCTGGTGGTAGTGCCTTTCTCCCTGCAGGTCTGCCGCAACTGTCCAGTCTTTGGCTGTGGACAGCAAGTCCCTCATTTGGGCCATGTTCCTTTTGCGGTGCTGTGTTGAGCCCTCTCTTAAGAAGTACATTCTTCTTGGTGCCGCGATCCAAAGATCTATATGACATATATATATATACATATTTATATATTTTAAATTTGGAAAACATTGTTTTCAAGTGGGAGGTGTCATTGGACGTTGAAAATCAGTAGAGAGAAGAGGTGACACCCACGTCAACTGAAACTTATAAATTTATAAAATTATTAAATATTTTAATAGAAGGATTTAACAGAACTTTATTTAATTTTGGTGAATATAAATGAAATAAAATCTTTAAAATACTTAAATTTCAGCCTCTAATCTCTGGATAAATTCCGACGGACGTGGCGAACATTTTTCGTGTTTAAGTTGATGAGGAAATTTAAATTCAAAAACAAATTAAAGAATTACATTAAAAAATGATTTAAAACATGCTAATTAATAGAAGTTAAAATCGAATTATCACTATCATGGTGGCCATCCGATTAATAATAATAATAATTTGGGTCGTTAGAGTGGCATATGTCCGGTGGACTTCAAGGCCACTGAGGCGATGAGGGTGACTTTCCCTGAAGAGGAAGTTCTTCAGGGCGGAGTTGAAACCGGCTGTCTTAAGTCGTCACTGCGGGATCTAATCTGTTCCAAATCTTCGGACCAACGACGTCGATGGACATGCCGTCGAGCCTAGCGCGGCGTGTGGGAGCCTCTGGATGTGGACCTGAGGCCTCGGTGTGGTCGGGTTTGCAGTGACCGTAGACTTGGTGTTGTCAGCATACATCTGACAGTGGAGTTTGTGAGAATGATGATGCTTTCAAGTTCCGCTGTGTACATCGAGAAAAGGAGTGGGCCGAGGACGGAGCCTTGGGGGACACCGCAAGTTGTCAGGACGCTGAGCGACGCGAGTTGACCATGACCGACGCAGAGGGACGATCGGCGAGGTAAGACCGGAACCACTCAAGGACGCAGTCCGCTAATCCGAAAGATCTCTCAAGTCGTTGGAGGAGTATGTCATGATCGACTGTGTCGAAGGCGGGCGAAAGGAATAGTGTTAAATAAAAATATTTTAATACTTGTGAAGAACAAATGCACCATTAAAATATTTTAAAAAGTTAATCTTATATTTTGAGATCAACATGGGGTAAAAAATGAAACTATTGGGTATTTTGCGTTGAGGGAATATCAAAACGTTCCATAAAACCCATTCGAAAGAGGTCGCTAAACCTCGACTTGTAAATTACAATATTCCAGAATAATATTGATGTGAGGTATCCGGAAAATTCATCGCCGGGAAATTCATTGATGTGACAGACAAATAAAAATCTCTTCCAATTTTACTAGTTTCTAAATTTAATATAACCTCGCCTTTTTTTGAACTGTGATTAATTCAAAATGGCGAACCTAATTTTAATCTTTGCTTAGAAAATCATTTACATAATCTTGTCTTCTTAAATAAAAATATTATTACGGAGAATCTACATTTGCATATTCATATCCATAGCACTCTGACTATTTTTAGCACTTCTTATATAAAGGTTAAATCGACATCGATTTATGTTCAGTCATTGTAAAGGATGAAAGCTGTCTTTTACCTCTTGCTTCTTGTCTTCGTTTTGGCCATCTGTCTCTCGGGTTGCTTAAGTTATTAATATAATATAGATAGCCATAATTTATTTATAATATTAACGAGTTATAATAATGAAATTTATAATTGATTTCTTTCAGATTTGGCCTATGGCCAAAACCAGGGACTGGGCCAACGATGCAATTTGGTTAGTGAACTGAGAAACGATAACTAATAACAATAACCTGATTACATGTTATTAAGTAGTTAATTTTTTATTATTGTTAATATAATTTATTTACTTTTTCTTGTCAGTTGTTGCGCTGCAGACTTCCGCTGTGGTGCGTCAGAAACGTGTGCCGTTAGTATTTGTTGAATGTAATATTCGATCATTGGATCATTAAAAGAGTCAACAATATTAAATTGTTATAATATAAAAAATTTATATATATATATATATATATTTTTATATATATATATATATATATATATATATATATATATATATATATATATATATAGAGAATCAGATAAATATAAAATATTATTTTAATCTCAGTTATGTGATTTTTTTTGATCAATTTGTGTTTATTTTCAGAGACTTCTCCTTGGTAATAAAGACAAAATTTGAAACTGAACTGAAACATTTCTTAAAATTTTAACAAATTTATTTTGAATTGTTTTCAATGTTATTCCGATTTATTGTGTTGCAAGTAATAAGTTGACTGTTTATGCCGGTTTATGTGAACTTGCTTGGAATGCTTTTGATAAGAACATTTTGATTACTATTATTATTATTAATATTGTTAATTATTGTAATTATGATCAACAATCACATTGTCACAAATATATTTATCTCTTAATTTGCACCAGACAACTATTACCGATTATAGACAGTTATTATTTTTATCGGCGAAAACATTGAATCTTTGCTGTTGTACGTATTATTATTATTATTATTATTATTATTACTGAAACTACTATTAAATTGTTGCTCTTGACGGCCCAATAAGCTCAATGACGTGGCAATTTCTTCTGCATGCGTAATTATTATTATATTGTTTTTTAAGTTTTATCCATTATATTGTTTTAAGTCCTTTAATTTATATGTATTTATTTCTTTATTATAAAACAACTTAAAGCTTGAATATATAAATGAAAGTAAATCTAAATGTGGTTCAATTCTGTTGCTGAATCTATAAATACCACGGGTATGGTCTCAGATAAATTATCCCTATTTGGTACAGTTTGATTGCGTCTCTCCATAAAGTGACAAATATTTTAAATTCACGCTACTATGAATCACCTTCTTGAAACACTTCAAATGATCGAAGCGAATTGCAAATACAGGCAAATCACAGGTAAAGTACGCGTAAAGTACAGGTAAAATGCAGGCACGTAAGGCTTCGTGAATATCAAGACATATTTATAATTAATTAAGGTTAGACTCAAAGTAACAGCCATCTTCATATTTCAGTTTGTAAAAATAATAACTTAGTTTGACGCTTAAATATAAGACCGATCTTTTGCTCAGTTAAGAATATTTGCAAATCTAATGGAATTACGGATGAAATAGAAATTGCATTCTGATAACTGAATTCTAATAATTCTTAACCCATGAATGAGTGAAACAAATCTGGATTTTATTAAAGGATTTATTAAAGAAACATTAATAAAAGAATCTGTGGTCGTGATTGATAAACAGAGGTGTTAATGTAAAAATGTTAATGTCAAAAATAGCAAATCCTGTCTGAAATGATTTAATGGACAACATCCTGAAACAATATGTTTGGCCAGGCTCGTGAATAATAATAAGTGATAATTGTATCACGGAAATATCACGACAATAATAAATTAATGTAATAAATACAAAAACGAAATTTATAATAACAAGTTGAATCGAGCTATTTAAAGCCGATCGCATGAATCCTAGAATATCTGAATTGCCTAATTTCAGGTTGAGATATGAATTTCTTTTCAAATTTAAATTTTATATTTTAACTTTTACATTTGAATTAAACATGCAAATGCAAATATTCCATCGATCAAAAATCTATGAATTTTTAATGAAAATGTCGTAAATACACCAGCGACTCTTTTGAATAACAAATCATCGGGCAATGAAGACTGCTTGTGGCATCCTGCTTGCAATCCTGGTTATTGTCAGTCTGGTGGTTTGTTAGTATCTATATTATCATCGTCATTATCATCACCACTACAATCACATTCATAATCATCATTATGACACAAAATAAGCTAAGTAACTTAAGTTGTTTCTTTAGAAATAAATGAGAAATTGATGTATTATAAATTTTACTTAAAAAATATTGATAATAATAACGATATTAATTATAATAAATATTAATAACAATAATAATAATAATAATAATAATAATAATAAACAAACATTTATTATAATAATATATGAAATGATCTCAGATACTTCCATTGGACTTACAGATGACATGCCCTGCAACTTCGTAAGCAAATTATAATATTTTAATTATTAATATCCACAAATTATATATGAAATAAATAAATAATTTAATGAAAAATAGAAAAGATTTTATTTGAATAAAATTCAATTTAAGCATTTAAATGTAATTTAAATTTTCATTTTGTCATCTTACATTAATTTATAAAATTAAATCAATCAATTAATTATTTTTTAATTATTATTATTAATGATATTAATTAATCAATTAATTATTTTTAGTCCGACGAATGTCCAATAAACTTTCGATGTGTTGACAATGCTTGTGGTTGGTTTACAAACTTTGCGAATTACGAAAGAACAACAACAACATCATGACATTATTAACATTTATCAATTATTACCTCTATTAATAATTATTACTTCTATAATAATTAATTAATATCGATTAAATATCTTTAATAATAATAGTAATATCAATTACAACAAAAAAAATAATAATTATATGAGATAAAATTCTGATATTCCATTTTATTTCTTTGTAAACCACATCACCAATATAATGTATTATAAGCATATATGTTATAACACATAAATACAATATATTATAGGCAATTATATTAATTTAATAATAAGGTAATGGATATTTAATAGACAACAATCTTTTCACCAGTTACTGAAGAAGAATACCTCTTCCCCGACGAGGAGCTTTATGAATAATAATAATCAGAAGGATTTTTTACCAATTACTTAACAAAGGCAGTCATTAATAAATTATGTTAAAATTAATAAATTCAATTGTAACATCTAATAATGTTAATGTTCTGTTAATTCTGTAATGTGTCAGGCATTGACGGTTCATCTGATACTAAAACAATATTGAGGCCATATCTAATATTGAAACTGTTTCCAAACAAATTAAATAAAATTAAAATGGTCTTTATTTGAATCTATTTAGCATTTATTATGTCTGTAATAAATCTTTTCAATGCTTTGAGACTTGTTTTGAAAAACAAAACAATAACAATTGGAATGACATTCCATGTTTGGGTTCAAATTAGCAAAGAATTGTTTAAAAATAGTCTCAGACTTTTTAGTTCAGAGTTCACTTCAAAACTATACCAAGTTCTGTAACACTCGAAAAGGTTCAAGTATTTCGACATACCATTAACGATGCAATTTAAGAAATGCAGTATATTATTTTTCATAGTAAATTACTGGTCAGAATACATTGATCTTTTCAGAATAATTTAAATTTATCAATCGGAACATGAAATTCGATAACGGTTCGTGATTTGAATCAGGTTTAGGTAAATAAACAAAACTAGGGTTGATTAAAATTATTTAAATCAGAAATCTGAAATATAAAAAATCGATAGTCATTAATATGCCGTCTAACATTATATAAGTGCTTACACTAATCTCAGACGCTCAGGTATCTCCAAAAGATGAAGACTATCAGTACAATCTTCCTTACAGGTCTCTTTATATTCTGCTTCTTAGGTAGGTGATTCTTGAGTTCAAGTCATGGAATAATGCAAATAAATGTATAAAACATTAACGTCACGAAATAAGATAATTGTAAATTGATTGCCTTGTTGGCTCTGGTAAATATTTACAACCCAACTCGTATCTTTTTATCATGAAACGGCGCTATATAAATGACTCAGATAATGTACTTTATAGAAATATAAATGTTAAATTTGGTCTTCCCAGATTTTGCCAAAAGTTTTTGGGATGAGGGGGTTTACTGTGACTTCGTGAGTAACGATTACGTAAACCTTTGACTTAGCAAAAAGATTTAAAATATTAAAATAGACGATATAAGCTTATACGATATAAGTCAGCTTGTTCAATGCGAAATTAATAGACGTGAGATGCGATGTAATTTTAAAGAAAACGATTTTATTTTTCTAATTAAAAAATAATTTTCAGGTCATTCGATGCATGGAGCCCTTCGTCTGTATTGACAACAGATGCAGTAAGAGGCTATTCGTTGACAGGATCATGGCTTCGTTTCTTAACGAAAGCCTTCTTTGATTTTCAGTTAATAATGGGTTCATCTGATAAGTTAACGATTTAAATGATTCATTATACTTATAATTGATAAGTTAATAATAGATTGTTTGTCGAGTTGGTGATAAGAGTGCAATGACTAGAATGACTCAATAAACCGCTTGTTGTTATTGACATATTAGTTAATATTAAATTAGGTATAACTAATACAATTGGTGTTATTATTATTATTTTTAGTATTATTATGAAAACTTATAGTATAACATATATGTTAAATAAAGTCATAAATTTTTACCAGGAAGGTTACAATCCGGAGGAAAGAACAGAGAGTACCTGCATTGAAGTTCTCAACTCAATCGTTTGAAAACACCTTGGACCAAAAAGGCTGCAAAACAGACATTTGGATGTTTTTGGAATTTATTTATTTATTTTGTCTTTTCTCCATTGGAAAATAGTTTTCCAGGAAACGGCGTTTTAATATTTATTTTTAAATTTAAAAATTAAACTATTTGCAATCGTAAAATGGTGTGTTTTCCAATTTAGTAAAAAAGATTTATTGCCGAAGCCACAAGAATGGCGCGAAACGCTTAGAGACATTCTGAGATGGATTTCATTATTTAATTAATAAATGCGATTATTTAATTTTACCATCTCTTAAACACATCGATTTTTATCCTTTTAGATCATAAAAGAAAAGAATTGAGCGGTTTCGAAGCTCATAATCGAAATCATATAATCGTATAGTCGAGGTTAACAAACAACATCAAATAAGATTTAATCGTTTTTAATAAAGCTATATAATTATGTCGCTATTTAAAATAATTTATTATAATTTATTCAATCTTTCAAACTCTTTCTAGCTGGTCCGAAGTCTGGTTAAAGTCTACGCCTGTCCTTCCTTAACCAAAGAAATGAGGCCGTACAACATTCACTGGAAGATAATAAATTCAGAATAACAAAAGAGGTAATCTCCTTGGCTCAGAGCTGGCACGGATGTCAGAGGAGTAAGTGCAAATAATGCAAAAATAAAAAAAAAATTCTAGCACCTAATCTGAACTCTGGTCTACAAGTGAGTCGGAATATACGGAATAAGCTATAGCTAAACGATTCGAATCTTTATAGCAATAAGGGGCTTGGCTGCAAAAGAAATGAAATGCCTCCTGAAACGTATCTGGAATTTGTCCAATACCTGAGCTGAACTTCGCTCTATAAGGCAGTCGAAATAAAACATTGAGAATCGTAAATTATTAAATTTAAAAAAAAAGACAATCGAAATTGGAAACTTTTCTGCTAGAACTAAAATCCACATAAAAAATATTTCGTTAAGAATTCAGGAAAAGCACAGAGTACACAGATTAACCTATAGGTCTGACGCCGCATTAATAATAATAATAATAGTAATAATAATAATAATAATAATAATAAACAAATTCATTTTTAGTACAGCCGCATATGTAAAACATATACTTAATTGGCAGCCGCATGAAATTCATAAACAAGTCATTACGTGCCTAAGGCCATGGTTGCATAATAAGGCTGCATCATTAAATATCAAACGAAATATTTTCACATTTCAAATTGATTGGGCGCCTCCATTTTTTTTAGGGAGATGGAAACTTTGGAACAATTCCATCAACATGTATAAAATATTCTGAGACTACTTTTTATTTTTTTGATAATTCTCATTCTCGCACTGGATCACTCCGTGCAAGTGCATGCTGGAATGGATTATTGAGGAATATGCTCTGCAAAGTTTCGAGAAAAAGTTTGAGTTTTACTCGAATTTGTATTATTGCTTTGTATGTAATTGTTAGTTTTCATTTATTTTTATTTTTTATAATTTGTAACACTGAATAAAGTGGATGTTTCCGAATAAGCTCAAAATTTTGAAAAAAAAGGCTGTAATCGCTTTCTCTACATCAAAGCATATTGTGTGAAATATGAAATATGGGCGGAACCAACATCTATGTGAAAAATATAAAAATTGTCTCGCCTAGAGTTTCTACAGGCTTTGAAAGAGATCTAAATTTGACAATAATATTTATTTATCAATGCCATTCTGCTGACGAAGCCTCAACTTTCCAATGTTTCGCTTTTTCGTTTTAAAGGCAAACCTTTTCTTATCATATCGGGTCTATCTTCAACAATTAGTGCTTCAATCAATTCGCTTCTTCTTAAAGTCATATGAAATCACTCTTTAGAAGCCATTCAGAAGTTTAATCTTTACTAATGAAATAATTTTTAGAATATGTACGAATATTGGACTTTTCAGACGGGTTTTTTCCCCTGATTTTATTTGAATAATCTTTTAAATCTTCCTGTAACTGATTGGGGTGTTTTGCCATTCAGTCGATGACTTATTTCATTAGCAACTTATTACTTCTTTTGGCCCATGTTTATTCTAGCTATGCGTTTGTTAGTCATAATTGGTCTTCACTTTAAAACTTTTCTCGTATTAGTTTTAGTCGATCCATCAGGCTTTTAGTTTTAGTTATGAAAGACGGTATTCATATCAATATATTGCAAAGTGTGAATTAATGGTACATTTTTTATATTGCTAATTTCAGCGTTAGTTATGGTTTCAGCGCTCCTGTAGCTAACGCGTACGGCGCTGACGTACGGCTGTAGCTCACGCGTAAGGCGCTATATAAATGACATATTATTATTATGATATGTTCGACATTTTATATTCGGTAATTACACGGTTCAAGGTTAACTAGTTATTTTTAGTTAGTATCTCTAATATAAATGATTTATGGTTTAGCTCGATCAAAGCTAACTAATACCATGAAAAAAGAAAAGGTTAACTTTTAGAACTTAGTATTGCGTTGTCAACAATTTAAATTATTTCGTTTTAGTATTATTTTTATTACGATAGTCTGCAGTCAGGAATCTGTTATTTTGAGTTCCTTTTTTTAAAATTCTAATAAGATATAAAATAATAATAAGAATGTTATGTAATTTATAGCGTTCCATTTTCTGATATATGTTTTTAATGTTCCGCCGGCCAATTCAGAATGCATTAGGATTGGCAGTTGTTTGGCTTGCTTTGTCAAAGAAAAGAATCTTCTACTAAAAGAATCAAAACATAAAATTACCATTGAAAAGGATGCAACAGGGGCTCAAATTTAAATTTTCATTTTTCAAACATTTTCATCAGGGGACGTAAGAAGGAAGGGTAATAAAATACTCGTGATTCATACTGTTGTTTGTTAGATACCTTGACAAAGAGCTAAAATAGGATTACATAAAGCTTATTGGCTAAGAAGTAAGTAATTTTACCTGCATTTGCAGGGACCAATGGGTATAAGAGTTGGACAGCTTGATAACACCTAGTGATAAAATATTGATAAATCACAGCCGATAAAGAATTTAATTATGAAAAAAATAATTTTTTCATTCTTAATTATAAATTTGGTTTTAATAATATTCCTGTTTTCGTGGCAAAAGAAAACTGCGCATAACAAATCTCTAAATTCGAAAAGTTTTGACTCATATCCTGATCGGAAGAAATCGTCTAAAAATCCATTGCTGCTCATTTTTACAACTTTTAAACCGAGTTCAACTCATCACACGTTGGCTCACAGATTGATTGTTTCAAATTGGATTTCATTTGGAGGTGCAATCAAACCAGTTCTGTTTGCAAATCTCAGCCAACTCGGCAGCATCAGTCGGGCTGATCCGGGAAATATTTTGGTCACAACAGCCTTGGAATACGGCTGGGACGTGTTGCCGCTAGTATCTGCAAATTCTTATGGAACTCCTTACCTTAAGCCAATGTATGAGGAAGTTTTTAAAAGATACAATGCCAGTTTTTACGGATATGCCAATGGTAAGAATATTTTATCACATTTCTTAACAACCAAATGTAACAAAAATGTCTAAATTAAAACAAATCCTTAACAAACAATTTATTTTCGTTTTCCATTTTATTGACAGGAGATCTGTTATTTACTGACGAGCTTTTAAAAAGTCTACAATTTCTAAATTCAATACTGAAAGGGAAACTGAACAACAATGTTCTCTTGGTTGGAAGAAGAACGGACGTTCCTTTAATTCACAACTTGTCTTCAATTTCCGCCAACACTTCATTCGATCCTACTAATTCCATCTTGGATTCCATCGAGGATTTGGAAAATCATTTTAACAAATCAAATCTTCCGAAACTTGCTGAAAAGGGTGTCCTTAGAGGCATATTTGCCATCGATTACTTTTTCTTCACTAGATTTAATTCTTCCTTCAATTGGTCAGCCATAGCAAATGTGGTTGTTGGTAGGAGAGCTTATGATCAGTACCTAATTGCAATGGCCATCAAGTTTGATGTGAACACCATAGATTTGAGTCGTATTGTGTTAGCTACTCACCTTTCGAAAGTAGGGGTACCGGATACCGGATTCATTAATGAGGACGCGAACTTCAATTTAGAGGCAATTGGACATGGTTTTCCATATAATGACGGACTCACAAGTACGACTCGATACTTTTTGCAAATTAATTCTTCATCTTCTGAAATCCTACTAACAGAACGCAAGAGGCTTACAGCGAAAAACGTTACCAAAATATAATCATTCTAAATTTATATATGAGTAATATGTAATATATAAATTTGTAATATATAATATGATTTATTAGCGAAAATATTATTTTCTTTTAAAAATTTAAATAATTTGAGATAACATTTGATTGCAGAAATAATGCATTTGGAAAGTGTTGAAGCTCATTTTATTTTTATCATTTGAATAGCACTTTGTCCATGAATGTCAACACTTCATCTCATTTAGGACCCTACAACGAAATTTTAATATTATTATTATTACAATTGTTATCAAAACTGATATCATAAATATCTTTTTATGTTTAATTAATGTATTTGTAATGCCCTTTATTGTCACTGACAATAATTTCCTTTCGACAATTTGCCTCAATATTTTAGGATCATTAGGCTCATTTGACATGGCAATTTTGTAAATATTCGTGAGATGTTGGATTTGTTAGAGAAATAAATCAATTAAAAACAATTACGGATACGATACATTACAGATGCAACTGTAAGAAAGAATTAACTGATTGTAAAGACAAATAAATAAATACGCTTTATTGTGGATTTTGAGTAAAATAAAACAAATTCAAATGATATTTTAGATGATCTCTCTTTAAACTGATCTTAAGTATTCTTAAGTGCGCGACGATGTTAATTAATATTAGCAATTCTTGCATATTTACCAGGCATTTTCATTACAAATTCAAGTTTTCAGACTAAAATGCAGACCAGGAAGCTGTAAATTATGGTTTTATATTTGATTTCATCAATGAAAGCGATAATTACTCGAACCTGGAGTTCTGAAAAGTAAATTAAACGACGAAATAATTGAATATAATTTAATGATAATAAATATTTTATACATTTTTATAAATTTACTCAGTATGTATAAGATATATTTATAAAACGTATTTTAACCACATTTAGGCAATAATTAATAATTAGGTAATAATTTCCTCTGCTCAGTCAGTAATGGCGTTGGTCTGTCAAATAATAAATCCACAGATGTTGTTTTCAACTGTAACGCACTTGTGACTCAAAAGTAATTAAATAAAGTTAATTATAAATCTAAATTGTACAAATTTATTAAATTTGAATTTATGGCAGAAAGAAAACGAGTTGAAGTATTTGACAGTTTGTAATCGACTGTCTACTAAATTTGTTCGTGTATAACTTCGGCTTTCTAAAGGATTAAAAGAAATAGTTTCTAAAACATCCAAAGTTTATTGCCTGCATTACTATATATATAACTCTGGCTGGATTGTGGGAATCATGCGTCAAAGTAAGAAATAATTAGAAATAACATAGATGCCAATATGGTATTGATACTAACTTTTGATATATACAAGTTATGTAAATGTACTTTTACATTTAAATAAACATATATATATTCTACATATGAACATTTACTCTAAAAACAAATATATGTATATACATAAATGTACATGCGTTAGTATCCATATATTAGTATATTTTTATTTACGTAATAATTGTGACAAAACATTTTTATTTTCAGAAACCTTGCAAGCCCGAATACGTCTGTGGTCTTACGATACGTCCAGGATTTAATGCATGTTGAAAAAATTTTGGAAAAAATTAAATAATAATAAAATAGTTCAATTTTTCATTATTTTTTTTTTTGTAATAATAATACAATTTTGTGACAACGCATAATTTTTTTTTAGTTCCCAGAGTGTACGGAAAGTGATTGACGGAAATTTGTGAAAAAACATCCACAAATCTCTCATAAAAAAAAAGTAATTTTGAAAATAACTTAATGACATTTTTTTAACGACAGTTTTCGAAATAAACTTTGGATTTATTTCTCTTACAAATAAATTGCAAACAAAAACGAGTAATTCGTAATTATTTTACAAACAAAGCAAGTTTCCGAATATCTGAAGTCTATGGTTTGCGAGTATGTTATTGCAAATTGCAAGTGAAATTGGTAAAAGTAGGAATTGTACTGGCCATACTTTAGACCTTCAGGTTGCTAATGAACTACAGACACTCCTTTTTCAATTGTCGGGGGTCAACGATCTGTGGCCTAGAAAGAGAAATCGGTGGTGAAATTACAAAATAATAGTATTTATTACCATTTAGTGATAAATTATTTTATTGTTAAATAATAATTAATATTGTTTTTATGTTTACAGTTAATAAAATGCTAATTATTTCTTATTATTACAGGACATTCAAAACAAAGCCATTAATCAATTTCACGAGGATAGCGACTTAACTTCCCAGCCGATGCTTCTCTTTGAACACCTTTGTTCTTAACACCACATTTCCATAAAACAATTTACTCAAAAGAGGTCGAATGATCACTTATTATTTATTATGACTCGCGAATTTTTTTTGTTGAAATTATCTTAAATTAATTCTCTCAAATAAATAAAAACAATTAATTATATTAATTTCCAGGTTTTGTTCTCGACGTCATTAGACGTCATTTATGGAGCCTTTTTAGTTTGAAGATAAACCAATTACCGACCAGGGTTTAGGATCTTTAGTCAGAAACTATGAGATTAATAAAGGAGAAATGCCATATTGAAAGATCACATCCATTCATGGAACAGTATTTTATTCTATTTAATTTCTAAATTCCTAATGACATTGGACACACACAATTCTATCGACCTGTTTACATGAAATATGCCGCATTGATATCAATAAATTATAACAGTTAGGGATGCTACAGTTGCTCGCAGTTGGTATCCTTTGCAATGACGAATGTGTTTGTTTACGTGGAAGCATTATTTTTAAAGATATATTTAATAGTATCGAAGCCATGGGGTAGATTTTTTTTTATTTTTTCAATTTAATTTCGATAAATTGGTCAACATTTTACTATATAAGTATGCTCCGATCGAAAGGACAAACGTGCTCAGACCATCAAAGATGAAATTCTACTGTGTTTTCCTGCTTGCAGTTTTACTGCTGTTCAGCCTCTTGGGTTTGTAACTCTGAATGGTTTTAATATAAATTAATTATGTTACTAATTATGTAACTATTAACACAAATTATTTTATATTATTATTTAATAAAGCGTTTAAATTTTCAGAAACTGCTCAATCTCTGGGCCAAAATGGAGATTCGTGCTACGTTCATGTAAGAAGGAGTGAACTGAATATTATTATATTATATTATATTCTTTAAATATTATTCCAATATTATTCTGTAAAGTGATTATTTAAAATTTTTTTGACAATTTTTTTCCAGTCTGACTGCGCTGCACCGCTTATTTGCAGTTCGCGGAAGTGCAGTAAGTTGGAATAAACATTTTTATTTGTTAATTTTAAAATAATTTTTGAATTTCGAACTTTGTGATTTTCTCAGAGATTGTCAATGGATAAGTGACCGCCATGAAAGTCTTACTTTCAATTGCATCGTCGAAGGAAATTTGGAAGGAATCAACCGCAATCACGAAGATTTAAATTTACTTTTGAAGCATTCTAAGCTTAGATAATGATTTACTAGCAAATTAATTGTTATTATAATATTCCATTGCAAAAATAAAACAATGTATTTCAAAAGCCTTGAAGTTCTATTTATTTCCATCGATAAAATAATAAAGACATTGGCCTGTACAGCAAACAAGAAAATATTTTACAAAATAATTATATATAAAATTATATATACATTGTAAAGCCAGTACTCAGGTAAATAAATTAACTAAAATTATTAAATGTTTTAAAATTAGATTTCCAAACCATGAAAGCAACCATTCACAATTTTCCAATGTGGCGCTTAGTGGGACAGTCTTAGAGTTGATTAAATCAGATAGGATGGTTTGTACTGAGTGCATTTGCTTCTAGTAACATTAAATCTAGGACGAATTAAATAAGTAATTAATTAATTAACACCAAATTAATTTTTTATTCGTTTATTTATTCCTGGTGCTTCGAGAATAAAAAGTATTTGATTCCAGGAATGACGACCGAGAAGCATGATTCATTTAAATTTATTTTCAAATTTGAAATTCTATTAATTTATTGTAGAAGTTCTAATAAATATTAAATATTTTAAAATAATTAATTAAGTCACTGTAAAGTGCACAAGGAAATCACACGATTAGGAATTTTTCAAAGCAAAAATTAATTGTTTTCCAATTCTTGAACCGGTTTCATCCAACAAATGTCCATCCAGAAATGGATACAACATTCATTTTCCTATCAAAAGCGTTGGTACGAAATAGGATTTCACTAAAAATATTTTAATATTTTAGAATCAACACCGGAAAATGGAATAAAAAAAGAGTCAATATTTTAAAAATTAAAATTCAAAAAGTTAAAATTATGTAAATTTAAAATTATTCTTTAAACTAACCACATCTGCGGTTCCTGCAGACGTACAAATAATAACACTCATCACTCTGCAAATGAGTTCAGTACTAAGTTAAATGGTTAATTCATTTTAACAAGTTACCAGTTAATAATTAGCTAATAAGTTAAGGCACAGTATCGTATTTAAAGCGTATACTAAATATACGAAATAAATTACATACCGATTCACAATAACCTCCATAACGCTGGAATCCATTGTTAAATTCTAAAAATTAGATCAATTTAGTTTATCTGAAATTAATTTTTTCTTTTTGAAAAAAACGAACACAAATAACGAACCCAGAAAGCAGACGAGCAGTAGAGTTGCAATCAGGAGAACACAAACAGCCTTCATCTTTGGGCAAGTTGTTTGGGCATTCAATGATGTTGAGGATCCTTGTTTGTAGCGAACAAAGTATCTTTCAAACGTTTAATTTTAAAATGTTTCATCATTTCCTAACGATATTCTAAAGGTTTCCTGAAAAGGTCTTCATTCGTTCACCTTTCAGTATAAAATCAATTGCTTGGTAATATACTCGAGTTGGTATTTTTAGAAATATTTTCATGACTGCATATTTTATTATATTGTAGTTATATATTCATCCAAGCTTATAACCTAAGGGATATTATAGGTTCATTGACATTAGGGGCTTGCCTGTACTTTCGTATCACATTACTCGTGCTGAACCAATCATCACTGACCGCAATTAAGCTGTAATATTTCCTTACTGAATTAATGAAATATAAATTTAACAATAATTGGCTTCCTTGAATCAACAGCATTGGTTCATAAAATCTCAAAAGGTTAATCATTTCCTACGCAATCAATCAAGATATCTTCACAAAATTATAAACAAACAAATTGGACATCATTCATAAATTATTGTTTGATTTATTTTTCCTTTTAAATTTTTTTTTACAAAATGTTTTCATAGAAATGTATTACCAGTAAATTTCTCATAAAATAATATTCCAATGATAATAAAAATGATTTTTGTAATTTCAATTATTTAATCCGATTTCCTCCTCCTGTGGTTGATCAGCGTCCCTGTGGAACTGGAAAAACAGTTTAACTTGATTTTTCTTAATTAAAAAATAATAATTTTTAATTCAAAAATATTTTAAGTGTTAATAACAATCTAAAATTTATTTTAACATACCACATATTTTCTGCTTAATATTGCAGATATATGGACGCACGCAAGGTGACTGAAAATAAAATTCAAGTAGATATATTTTGGTTAATTAAATTATTAATTATTAAAGTTTTTATTAAAACATTTTTCAAATTTATCGTAATATATCACAATTTTAAATTCCTATTGCTTACATTTTCAGGACAGGGTTGCCATAATCCTGTCTGGGACCAAGCGCTGACTGTAAAACATTAAAAATTATTTACAAATAAAATATCGTAAAATAGACGTTGCTAATTCAGTTAACTTATCCGCAGTTTTACAATGTGTACGTAATATCTTATGAATACAAGAATTACCGACCTAAGAGGTACACGGGCAGTGCCATTACAATCAAGAACACAAACAGAGTTTTCTCCATCTTCTGCATTTTCCGATACCACAGATGGTATCGATACTTTTAAATAAACCATGAAAATAAACTCCACATATAGAAAGTGATCTATTTGAATGTTTACAAAGAATAAGCAGGTTTTTCTGACAATTCGACAATAAATTTGCATTCTTCTGATGATCTGAGAAGCTCATTTTCATTCGTAAATCAGTAAACATGTCGAAAACACTTGGAAGTTGTTTTGAACTCAAAGTGGTTGCTTTCCTGGCTTCATAACTCAGCATGTTATAAGTGTAATAACGTATTATTATAATTTAGTCATGAATTCGTTAAGTTGAAATTACTAATCATGATAACGGATGCAAATGATTGTTTATTGTACCTCCTATCGTGTTAAAGATTCGAAAACATGAAAGTTGTTCAAAGTTCTTTCAAATTTTTCATTTTAGTACACTTTTATTATTTGTGACTATGAATGTTTATGAAATGATGAATTGATGATGAATTGTTTTGTTTTTATTTTGAAAATATGGAGTTTCGATTGAAATGTTTTATGTACCTGTTGACAAAGTTAGACCAAATACTGTTAATCCAATTCTACATTAAGTCTTGATCTAAAATTGAACGCTAATATTCATCCAAAGATGAAGAGCTTGATCATTTTATTTGTGGTTGTGATTGTTTATATATTAGGATAGTCATTAAAATAATCTTAAAATTAATTTTTACAAAAATACTTTGTAAAGGAAACGCATTTAAAAATAATAACTATCTTGCAAATGTTTATCGTACAAACTAAATTCATTATTCTAGAAATTGTCCACTCGCAATCTTTTAATTTTTATAGTTTTAGAATTCAGAATCCATTGTTACTTTTTTTTTATTTTTTTTTATTTTATTTTTCAGTATCGAACAAGGCCGTATAATGAAAAGCGTCCAAGAAAGATTCCATCCATTAAGATGGCTCTATTTATTTTTGAGATTTCATAAGAGACACATTGGCAATGGTCACATTTTGAACATTAATTTCCAGATTTTATTTAACTTCATATTTCATAAATGCTTGTTTTACCAGAAATAAACAAAAACGTTTTTGACAAACTGTTCCTTGATTTGAATCCTGTCCCAAAGATGCGAATGATGAGATAATTTTCAACGCAGATTAAAATGTGCCTCACCTCCGTAATTTTTATAAATAAGTTTAATACTAAACAAAATGTTCAAATTGAATAAATTGAAACAACTTTATTCAGAAATACAGTTCTAAATGCCAATGGCCATGTTTTCAGGCTGGTCATGACTCGATGAATGATTCGAGAATGATAAGCTTATGATATGCGATCATTGTTTTCCTTTTTGGAGAGACATCGCCGTCATCTGCCGTGGAGACGTTCAAGTAGTTCACGTCGAGTTTCAACTGAAAAGTTGAAAAAATATTAATTAATTAATTGTTGACAGGACGGTGGGCTGTCAACAGACGCTGAAGGAGGTGAAAACAGATGCTCTCCTGAAAAACACCAGATGCTGTTTTGAATTGCAATATCAATTTTGACTGCAGAATCCATTTTCTAAGTAAAATGTATCTATTTAGACATACAAAATAAAAACGTGTAACGTATAGTAATAATAATAATAATATTTATCACTAATTTATTCAAATTATTTAAAACTGATATTTGATGCAAGAATATTTACTGTTATTTACAAAAAATAACTTCAAAATAACAATATTGATCTATTTTTCCTCTGAAAGAGAGCGACCCTATTGAACAGCTGTTCAGCTAACTCCATATTTTTTAAAAACTTTTCTATAATAATAATAATAATAACAATAATAATAATAATAAATTCCTTAATAACAAATTATAATTTATCTACAAATTATTCCAAAAACTGTTCTTATTGCCACATCGTTCTAATTTTTTACATTTTATTTATTATATCGTTAAGATTATTTACTTATTTATTATCTTTTATTATTCATTTCTCGCAATTAGTGATGATGATGATTATTTTTTTTTGCAACGAGCGATTTTTTTTCTTCACCTTTCCAGTTCACATGTTCACATTTGCTGTGTATAAATAAACTGTGTACATTCAGGACAGACGTGTTCCTACATTCCTACGTTCCTACATTATCGCTCAGAGATGAAGCTTGTTTGCGTTTTCCTGCTTGCAATTCTGCTGATTTTCAGCATCTTGGGTTCGTCATTCTTTTTTTTTTCTTTTACTAGAAATTACAAGATAAACACAAATTTATAAACAAAATATTTTATTAGATTTAAATTCCTTATTAATTCGTAAATTGTTTGAATTTTCAGAAACTGTGCAATCGCAGGGCCAATACGGTGATTCTTGCGAACAGTCGGTAAGAAGAATTACAATAAAAATAAAAATAAATATGAAAAACATTAATAAATGAAACTAGATTATTAAAATAAAAGTATTTCTTCGTAATTTTTAAATTTTACAATTCCTTCTTTCAAGTCCGACTGCGCTTCACCAATGATTTGCAGCTCAAGAACATGCAGTAAGTTGGAAGAAGCCATCAAAACTTAATTAATTAATTAATTTAGAAATTTATTTTTTTTTTTTAAATATTCTGAAACTGTAATTTTCTCAGAAACTATCAGTATGGTTGGATAACGGAAGCAGTCCCAGAGAGATCATGTCGTCGAAAGAATTTGGAATATCGGCTTCAAATATGACGATTTAAATTTATTGTTATGGTTTATTAGGCTTAAATTATGACTTAATAACAAATTCATTATTTTTATAAAAATACAAAAATTCTAATAGTTTCTAATCCAAATAAAAATTAATTGTTACGTTGAATATCTATTAATATTGAATATCTATTAATATTAATATTATTCAGTTGAATAAAATCTTGTTCGTCAACATCAAATCTTTCTCAATAAAAGATCCGCACCAAAAACAGAATAATAATAATAATAATAATAACAACAACAACAACAACAACAACAACAATAATAATAATAATAATAATAACTATAATACGTTTAAAATGTATAACGTGATGTAAATAATTTGATAGCCTTACAGTTCAAAGTCAAAGTTTAATGCAGGACACCTTTATTTGTAGATTGATTAAAAGTCCTGAAATGTCCTAACCCTTACCCTAACCCTAACCCTTATCCTAACCCTAACCCTTATCCTAACCCTAACCCTAACCCTAACCCTAACCCTTATCCTAACCCTAACCCTTACCCTAACCCTAACCCTAACCCTTATCCTAACCCTAACCCTTACCCTTACCCTAACCCTAACCCTAACCCTTAAAAGTCAAGTTACCACATTTCGAGAAGTACGAATATTCATTTTGGGTCAATCGACAATGTTGGATGCACGTACCAATAGTCACCAGGTGGCGATACTTTCATATTGAAGGGTATGATGGATGGATGGTCCGATGGACCGACGAACGGAAGTATAGATGGCTGAATGGGTGGCAGCTGGACATGTGTGTGTGAGGGCTATTCAGTCTTTGGCAGATGTTAAAGTCGTTAAGATCATTTTAAAATTTTTCGTTAATTAAAAAAAGAATCCAATCAAGCGTGACTATTGTTTATAAAAGTTAGGGAAGGTTCGTTCAGTTCATACCAACGATGAAGACTGTTTGCATGTACCTGTTTGTCGTCCTATTGCTCATGGGTTGCTTCATGGGTTGATAGTTTATATTTGTTTTTTAATCTTAAATTTTAAATAAATAAAAAAAAACCATTAATGGATTTGAAATTGATTCATATAGAAAGAATATATAATAAAAAACTGTACATCTTTCAGATGTAGCTCTCTCCCAAGGCACTGTCGATTCGTATTGTGACGACAAAGTAAGTTCACTGTTCTTTCTTGTGACTTGTAATTTCGTAAACTTGTGATTCAACGTGCGATTCTAAAATAAAAAACTTCGTTAATGAAAATTAAACCTGTTCAGAATCCTTGCCGTCGTGAATACTGGTGTAACTGGTCAAATAAATGCGGTAAGCAAGAGTTATGTTATAATTTATTGTTCATTATTAAATGTCTAAAATAATTTTATTATTAATAAATTAGAATAAACAATTATAATTCTAAAAATAATTTAAATTTGATTCTTAAAATTTTGAAACAAAAAATTTGTTCTTAAATGTGATCGCTAAGGAATCGTATTTCTTTTTTTCAGTTCCGAAAATTTTGTTCGGTTAAGGAACGGCATCGTAAAACCAAGGATGGGATCAACGAAGCACATAATCTTCAATTCGAAACTTAGAAATTTCACTGACATCATGGATTAATATAAAAGTTTATTTTAATTTCAAGATTTTCAAAATTTCCCATTAAATATGTCGAATTATTATGGACATTAAAATTAAAAACATTTGGAGGATAATAAATTTAAAAAAAAAAATATTACAGCAAGCCGTTGCAAAATTTCTAAGTTTCGTTTGGACGAGTCGTCCTAATATCTGAAGATGATTTCATTAAAATCGAATGTAAACAAAAGGTTTTTAAATCCAAGGGTTTTACGAAAATTTTGTAGCTACGTTTGGCTTGCCAATCGAGCATGACAATAAATTCATTATTAAATAGAAATAAAGAATAACTTCTTCAGTTGCAGTTTAAAGATCTGAATCTAACCTTTTAAGCTTCCTTAAATCAATTTAAATTATTAATAAATGATTGCAATTACCTACAATAATTTTATATTTAATAACTTTACAAGAATATGAGCAACCACAATTGAATTCTCGAAATTTGTAATGAGAATCAACAACAATTCACTGAAACCTGATTCTCTAAGGGTCTGTTTGCCAGAGATTGTCTGTTAATTGCTTCGAAGTCTTTCAAAACTTTTAGTGACTTATGGCGGCAAAACGATGATGACAGGCTATTTGACATATTTTCTAAAAATTATTTTCTTTGAAACTGACATGTAACAAATGTTCATGATGAAAATGATGATTAAAGACTTTGAGACTTTTCGACTTTGAAGAATGTCAACGAAGATCAATGGTATCGATTGAAAGCTTTTTCTTATTTTTCAAATGTGCTCACCATTGGTTATAAATTAAAGGTTGGGCTTTTGTTTATAAAAGGGACTTGTCCACAGGGCTGATTTCAACCATCAGAGAATAGTAAAGATGAGGGCTGTACTTGTTCTTTTGATTTCTGTTCTGCTATTTGCTTGCTTCCAAGGTTGGTAAATCATATTTTAAACACACAAAAAATAGTTATAGAAGTTGTTATAAATAAATAATTATTATATAATTCTAAAAATATTGTTGTTACTCGTGTCTATAATTTAGACAGAATTACTTGGGTTTTTCTAAGACGTAATCTATTTTTTTTTTGTTAAGACATGGTGTTTGGGCAAGGTACTTTGGACAGTCCTTGTGGCAATGTGCGTATAAAGCGAATGTTTTCGAAATATTTAATTTCTAAAGAAGTGATGAATATTTAATAATTAATTTTTATTTGAATTTATAAATTAGAGAAAATATTAATTTTAATTTTAATTGATTTTTAATTAATTTCAGGGAATCCTTTGCATACCTCCCTTGGAGTGTCTTTCTGATAAATGCCGTGAGCTGAAATATGAAGCTAAACAGATAATTAAAATATCATTTCATCGCAAATTGTTATAAATACATTTTTACATTTTCAAATTCTTAATTATTTATTTTAATAATTATATTACGAAATATTCGCAGAAATTCCCTCACCACCAAGTGTGTAAAGTCGTCGGAGACATTTCAAAAAAACTTCGGATTCCGAATGAAGTCTGTCAAAATTATAAAATAAATGATTATAAAATTATGGATTACATTTAATTTTTGATTTTTTTTAAATTACAAATTAAATTATTTAATTTGAAAGAAATAAATTTGAAAATGCATCCCAAAGGATCGAATTCAATTTCGAATGAAGAATATATTGGAATAAAACCCGATAAGTTTTATTAATTTATTTTTTAATATGAACATTCATTTCAATTCCAACACCACTTCACAAGTCGAGAAAGTATTATCACCTTCCCAATTAAATACGAAATAATGCAACACTAATATCAAGTCGAACTAAGATTACTTTGAGTTGCAGTCAAAATCTTGCGAATGTCGTGTGAGACCATAGACTTATGAATCTGAATAGATTAGAGAAAGCATACTAAAACTAAAGTAATTATACCAAATTGTTTCAAATTATGACTCATGACCTACGATGGGCAAGGTGAAATTTTTCACGAAACATTCACTTTCATGGATCAATAAGTAATCTATATTCAATTTCTCGAGCTACCAGCATGCTACCTCTGCCTAAGTGGCAGTCTCTTATAAAAAGCACTTCAATCCACGTCAATCGCTGACGCTCAGTTATTTCAGAGGATAGCGATGATGATGATGATGACGAAGACTGTGTTTGTTTCAATGCTTCTTGCAACTCTGTTGCTTGCCTGTCTTCTTGGTTGGTATCACTTCATTACCATTTCACTATCACGATCTGCTGATTATTTCCGCTGGGATATTGAGATTTAAATCATTTTATAATTTTAAAATTTCATTTTTATAATTCCAGGCATGGCATTTGGAGACGGAGGTTTGGGTGATCATTGCGATGAAGTGAGTTTGGAATGAATCTAGTTCGGAACAGAGATTATGGTAATTAATTAAAGTTAAACAGTAAAAATTTATTTAATATTTCCAGGAAAATCCCTGCTGCGTCCCTCTCGAGTGCCACTACAACGAGTGTCGTGAGTTGACAAAACATCCGCGCCGTGTTTCAATTAATTAATTAATTTAAATTTCATTTATTTCAAATTTTCGTTAATGGTATTTTAATGGTGTATAAGTTCTTCGAATATTTTAGAATTATAATTAAATTGCAATTTCTTTTCAGACTTTCCGCATAAATGACTCCAGAAATGAGCTCAAGGGGGACATCGTCTACAAGATGGTCACAGATTTGAAATAAAATCTGACAAATTTGTTTAATAAATCTTCATAAAAGCATTGCAAACTGCATCTTGACTTTACTGAGTTCTAAGTTTAAAAGCATTTCAAATGAATTCAATGAGGAATTCAAAAGCAAGCAAAAGGCATTTTGCGTGTGTTGGCATCAACATCATCATCAACTGGAGTTTGTACCTGAACTATTAAACTATAAATAAATTAAATAAATAAATAATAAACCGCTGCTCGAACAAAGACAAACTTAAGATTGTCTAATGCTTCGAAATGAAATCGAGTCAGGAACTTAGACAGTTGCATTTGTTCATTACAAAGATATAGTTACAAGAGGTGTGTATTCAGAGATGAATTCAGTCAAACACATGTAGTAGTATCAGGACTGATCTCATTATGTTTTCTACCATTTATGAACATCACGGAATCTATTTGGTTTGTTGAATCTATCAATCGTTGTTAGTTTCATCCACAGCTAAGTTGTAAATAAGTTATTAATATTATTATTAATATTTATGCAATTAAGGACTTGAGACCTTCTTGTACCATTTGTTCTGCTTCAATTACTCCGTTCATTGTGATGAGAAATTCGGTAGATGGCTTACCAGTAAGTGCTGTTCTGGTTTTACCCACGTCATTTCTAATTTTGCGAACTGAATGTTGTGATTTAAAGTACAATAATATTAGTATTTATTTAAAAAACAAGTATGCAAAGGCGGTGCCATGACATTCCATAACCGACGGAATGAAACAACATTTATTAAATGCATCGTGGAGTATCAGAAATCCAGCCACGCTGAAACACATAAAATAACATAAATTGATTTTTATTTGATTATCAGAAGTGCTGATAAGCATGATAATCATGATATTCTTAGCAGTTAACATTTTAAGCAGATTCTAATTTCAGCCAGGTACATCTGATTTTTTGGTTCATTTGGAATTAAATTCAGAATTGGCTGCGTAAATCTATTGGCGAACATTGCATTTCTGCTTATATTTCTTAAAGTTTATTTATTTATTCATCTTTTTGGAGACACCAAAATTAACAAGACCGCACAAATTGGAAAAGAAAAAAGATAACTCTGAAGGATGTCAAGGATGTCCGAAAGAAATTATTCCTGCTAAGGAATCACTTTGATAAAATTCAGATACAATTTAGTGCTTTCTTATTTAAAGTTATTGAATTAATTTATATTACAAGAAACCTGTTGAACATCAATTTTGCTTTATCTTCACGTTAAATAACAAACGTAATTGTTCAAGATAAAATTTAAATTATGTTTTAAGATTACTTTAGAAAGAAGTACGTAATATGTAATAACTTAAACATTGTTTTATTCAGGATATTTACAAATAAATTGAGAAGGAGGCCATGTTATCTTTTTTTTGTTTCATTTCAAGATAGAAATCGTGAGGTGAAAAATCGATATTGTCAGGTACAAGTGAAAGTGTCTCTCGATTGAAGGCGAGAACTGTGTACAACTTCCCGCTAGTCTTTCAACTCGTCTGCCCTTCAAGGTCGGTGATGTTGTTTTAACTGGTAAACAAATAATATAATCATCAGATATTATTAAGAGATACGCCAATGGCAGATTGATAGACACTTTGACAGAATAACTTAATGATAATTTTATTAGCTCAGGAATTATGTATCACTAGGCAGATGAATCATTTATTTTGTATCGCTCTTGTACCTTTTTGCATTCTGATTAATTTTTATTGTTCCTTTATTATCATTTAAGTTTTATCATCTCCAGAGCTCAACTACGTTTTTCATAAATCAATGTACTTTCGACGTTTGTACGCCATGGTCACTGTAAAATGACTTATATACGGATAAAATTATACTTTAAGTTAATAACGGAAGTTATCTTAATTACAACAGAAATCTTGCTCAGACATTTCCAAAACTATGAAAACTTTATGGGTTTACCTTCTGAAAATCCTGTTATTTCTTTGTATCTTAGGTTGGTAATGAAATTACAATAATTTTTCTTAAGACAAATTGTTCTATTTTCCTCGATTATTTTGTTAATATAAATTCTTTAAAATCTATTTTCAACAAAATTTGCTTTTTTCTTCCAATCAATAAGGTCTTTCATTTGGAAACTACTGTCACAAGGTAGTTAAAATTTATTAAAACAATTTTTTTTATAAAAACTAAAATAAGAAAAGAAATCATCTCCAGTAATAATAATAATAATAATAATAATAATAATAATATATAATCTCCAATAATATTTCTAATTTCAGTGTCCCCAGAGCAAAATACCTTCTGTTTGTATTGCCAACGAATGGCGTGAGTTTTGAATTTTAATTATAAATAAATGTTTATTTTTAAAATATTCATCAGTTGAAATAATATAAAATATAATAAATTAGTTTCGATTTTATTGATTTCCAGCTTAAAATAAATCTAATGATATTGTAATAATTGGAATTTTATTTATAATATAATTATATAATAATATAATAATAATAATTATTATTATTAGTATTATTAATTATACTATAATTATAATAATAATAATTATTATTATTATTATTCTTTGTTGATCAGACATCATTGGAAAATGGAAAAACCTGAAAATTACTGGAGACATGGTTAACTGAACAATTGAATATTTAGCAGTTGTTGAAGACATTTTGCGAATTAATAAATTTCCAAGAAAAAAAATTTAAAACTTAAAAACAAAATAAATAAAATAAAATGCACTCGAAAGATAAGATTAATAACTTTCTAAGCTCAATCGATGTAGATTTTGGCAAATCAAAAAACATCTGCAAATACATGATTTTCATTGATTAATGAAGTTAATAATTTTAATAAATTATAATTTAATTATTATAATATTTTCCTTCTTTCATGCTTTCAACTTTTATCCAATTTGTTATAATCTCGATTTAAAATTATAAATAAAATTTTAATTCGGATTTGTTTATCAAAATTTAAAAGTTAAAGATTCTAAAGAATAAAAATATTTTAAACAATAATAAATTCTAATAGTTCTTAATTAAGGACTTGTCAATTCTCAGAATTCATCTTCGTCTTCCTCTTCAAATCATGTATCGTCAGTTGTATTTTCTGATTCGAACTGAAAATATTTTTTTATGAAATTTAAAAAAAATAAAAACATTATTGTAACAAATGCCATGAAGTTATTTCATAAATGGAACACTTTAAATGATTTTCTTTCATATAAAATATAAAATCATCAAATCACATTCGTAATCATAACTGAACATCTCGTTATTATTATTTATTTATTAAAATTAAATTATTAAACGTTTTTAATAAAAAGAAAATAATTTACAACCAACCGCAAACATTTTGCACGCACTCAAACCTACGCTGACACGGCTTGAACTGAAGAGTTGCAAGAAATATCACATTTTCACAGCTTTATATTTTAGTAAATAAATTGATTTTAAAAAAAATAAAAAGTAATAAATATAAACTAATTAATATGTTAAATATTATAATACATTAATTAACTAATATACCCGAGCGTTATTATAAATTAATAATTATTATAAACCAATTATTATTAATCAATCAATCGACTCACAGGACCGCAAGAGCGTCCCTTGAATGAATATGCATTGTCTAGAATTTTTCCAAAACAAAATAAAAACTTTTCAATTTTAAATTTTAATTTAAAAAAAAGCAAATGAAATTTGTTTTATTCCTCAAATTATTTCTTTAATTAATATATTATTAATTTAATAATTATTATATTATTAATTTAATAATTATTATATTATTAATTTAATAATTATTATTTAATTATTATTATATATTAATAATATCATTCTCCACCAACCTTGATGGCACACAGCATGTTGAAGCAACAGCGTTAGAAGCAGAAAAACGCAAACAGTTTTTTTCATCATAG
Organism: Hirudinaria manillensis; assembly: GCA_034509925.1. Lineage (NCBI taxonomy): Eukaryota > Metazoa > Annelida > Clitellata > Hirudinida > Hirudinidae > Hirudinaria > Hirudinaria manillensis. The sequence continues at coordinate 916,605 of CM067528.1, forward strand.
GAGAAGGTGGCGCTACTGTTGCCACTATTGAATCTTTCCTTATATCCAAACTGTGACACTAAAACCACAAACGAACAAACACACACACTCACACATACGCACACGTACACGTACACATTCATTTCAGTTTGATTGCACAAGATACCTGAAAACCTTTGGCACGACCAAACATGTGGTTGTTAAAATTCCTTTGTTAATCACGTCTCGCTCTTTTCAAAATTGATTACAAGTTTACGCATGATGAAAGTTGTTAGTTGGACGAACTAATGAAGGACATTCAATTTTTTAATGTTTTAAATGGAAATTAGAAAAAAAAAACATTAGAAGTAAAAGGAAATGAAAATAAATTTAAAATATTCTCTGAAAATGAGTTTTCGTTGAATTTCTGAGTTTGCCTTCGTTTGAATTTCAAAACTTCAGCGCTTCAAGAAGAGAGGAACTTGTAAAAAAAAATAAAAATATTCTTAAAATTCTTAAAAGAAATAATTCTATTTTATGATAATTATTTTTTTAAATAATAACATAATAATAAAAACAATTTTAAATGCTCAGCACCCAACCATCGTTCTCTGAGAAAACGACAAAATACAAAATGCAATAGAAATATTAAAAAGACAAATTAAATTGTTTATTTATGAAATAGCCAACAGCCATGAGAGGCTATCTAATATTAACTAAAATTCGCAAATAATACATTAAGTTAGACGTTGTAAGGCTGGAAACTCACAGTGCTAGCGCGCCAATCTGCAAGGCCTACTCTTCGTTGAATACATCGAGCCCCTCTGAAAATCTCTTCACTAAAAGACTTTATAAATTTGTAATGGATACAAAAGAACTTGAATTTACCTGGTCTTCACTCCAGACAATTCGTTTGAATCTATTTTCGTTAGCAATGAGGTATCAATACCTCCTCATCCTCACTGCCGATCTCAAGGGAAAAAATCGATAATAACAAACCTATGATGATGGTGAGAATAACTGACATAAAAAGGACGCGAAGAATCTTTACCCTGCGACTGCTGGTGCCACAATCATAAAAGAGTCCAGGTCCATTAACAAAACATTTCTCATTAAATTTCAATGCCTGACCAATTACTTAACACCTACAGCCGCTGTCTTAATCACTATAAACGTTTATAACATTCCAATGCGTGACCAATATATAAAATTATTTAGCAGACAAAGAAACGAAAATAGCTCATAAAAACGCAGCAAAAAATGCTAAACGAATTGTTTTCGACGATGAAATTAAAAATTAAAAATCATATTTTCTTCTGGTAAAAATTAGCGAGGAGCATGTTTAAATTTCTCTGAGATTTTATTTCTATTTATTTCAATTTATTCGTGAATATTTTAAAAGTTATTCAAATAATTATAATAGACGATGAGCTGACAGAAGTGACACTTCAACACGTCAACTTCAGCAACAGGATTTTTTTGGGCACTTTCTTTCCGTGTTTTTTTTCCAGCAGAAATTAGGAGAAAGAGTGGGCTTGGGGTTAGGGTTGTGTTAGGGTTACAGAAACACGTAGAGTTTATGCGGTAACAGTCTGAACTTTATTAATATTTATTGCTCAATTTATTTAATTATATTCTAATTTATTTGTTTGAATTTTAAATGATATGACAATTTAAAATGTATATAATTCCAAGTCATCAGCCATATTTGTCTTCATTTGACCAGCATGGAGCCTAAAAGACACGAGAGCAAAAACATTTTTCTAATTTCTTTACAATAATTTCTATTATTCTACGATTATCCAATATCAAATACAGTTTCTTACAATCTTCAAATACCTAGTAAAATACCTTGTGCTACTTGTATTATGATACATAAATATACAGATAACGTATTTACTGGATTTAGTTCGAATATCAAATTCCAATTTGAGGTATCAATTCAAATCTTTTTAATCTCTACATTATTATAAATTGATTGTTGAAAATTAATTGCAGAATAATATTTATGATTATCAGTAAATTATAACATAATAAACTGCTATAATATACTCAATTTATTCAATTGAATATTTCAGTTTTAAACTCACCGCAAGAGTTTCTAATGCAAAGCCACAAGAAATCGCAAGGATGTGACTACAGGAGATATAAACAACAATTATATTTAAATATATTTTAATAGACTTAAAATTAAAATCGTTTATTGAACTTAATCAGAATTTCGGCAAATGCCAAGTGAATTTTTTTTAATATCCCTTTATTTTTGATTAATAAAAATAATAATTTAATTTTTTATTGGTTAATAATATTCTTTTTAGAACTTACCCTATCACAATAATCTCCCAATCCTCCATCTCCAATTTTGATGTCTTGAAAAGAATAAAGAATTTTAAATATTTTCGAACAAATTAAAAAACAAATCAAACTAATGTTATAATAATAATAATAATATTATTATTATTATTACTAGTTGTTTAACTATATACTAGAGGGCATATCGGGTTCTCAAAGATACAAAACAAATATGCTACCAAGTAGGCAAACGTGTATGAAGATTGCAATCAGAAAAACCAAAGTGGCTCTCATCTTAACCGTACAGGTGCCACAGAAGCTGCTTAAATATTATTGATGGTGACAGGTAACTCTGGCAAGTTTCGAAAGTTGAAATATTGCTCTGAAATTTATTTCCTTTGAAATCGATAGATGGCGTGTGCGTTTCGACGAAAAATGCAGATCAAAGATGACAGATGGCAAATTAATAGTTTTTTTTTGTTTTTAAATTCGGAATATTCAGCTGATCGTATCCATTAGGCATCTTAGAGTTACTTAGAGTTGCTTTAACTGGATACCTTTAATAAGATTTATCTTTTCAGAAATCAGTTTACAGACCCACGGCTTAATTCACTTATGACAGGAGTGTTGATCAATGTGTTGCAAAGAACAAGATGAGGCAGACAAAGCGGTTGGAAGTCAGCGATGCTGGGAGTCTTGCATGATTTCATGTAATGTAAATGTTTTGTATTGTTCAACTGTGATTTTATTGAGCTGGTTCTAAATGTTAACATATTTTTTATGAAACTTGGCAAATCACTTTTAATGGTCAAATGATGAATTGTTGTTTGGTTCAGCTTCGTTTAAAAAGAAGCAATTGATCAAAATCGATTTCAAAAATTGCATTATAACAAAATGTTACCATCTTCGTACAGCAAAGTGCGATAAATTATTATTATTATTATTATTATTATTATTATTATTATTATTATTATTATTATTATTATTATTATTATTATTATTATTATTATTATTATTATTATTATCATCATCATCATCAATATTATTATTATTGTTATTAATGTATCAGTATTATCCCTTTTAAGTATTTTCATATAGAAATCTTTTCATGTGAATTTAAAAAAACAATTATTACACATATTACGA